>WNGS01164437.1:46638962-46652213 GCA_020271785.1 Procambarus virginalis | reverse complement strand
GTACCTTAATGCTAGTCAGTTTCTTCGTACTGCGTCTTGGGGCTGTGAGAGTTAGAAATATATGTAGTAGATACGATTGAGGAAAATATATCCGTAGTTCAGGGTGTATGTTCTTTGTTCATCTGTATCTTTCTTTATCTATGTGTGGAGGGGGGGGGAGCAAAAGTCTGATCCTTGTGCTTGCTCAGTGGTACACAAGATTATTGTAGCCAATCAAGAGCTAGTGCTCATGTGACCGAATTTGATTGGTTGTGACATCAATCAATATCCTAGCTAGGACGGCGGGACCAATCAGAGGAGAGCGTATGATTCTCTCGGGAGGTCACGAGTGGCTGAGACCAAGCAGCAGTGTCCAATCAGCTTGGGCCTTTGGGAGATCTATTATCAGTGTAAACAACGAATTACGTGGACTACAGCTGTATGTTAGGTGGAATACAGCTGTATGTTAGGTGGAATACAGCTGTATGTTATTTAAGGTATAAAGCCTGTTGCCTTAAGGTTGAGTGAGTTTAGAGCAACAATGACATAAAAGGTTCTTCACCTACACACATTTTAGACCCGAATGTAATTAAACAAAATTAGCTGTGTAAAAAGTGGATTAACATTTTTCTACTCATTTTTTTTTTAGTATGAAAATAAATCATAATTTACCAGACTTTAATTAACTTTTTTTTTTTTATCTGTAAATGAAAAGTCGTTGGTTCTACACTGTGAGGTCAAACGCCAAGTTGTTGGTCGCTGGTTCGACTCCTGGTGAGGTCAAACGACATGTGGTTCGTCTCTTGGCGAGGTCGAGCGGCAGTCCGTTGGTTCGACTCCTTGTTAGGTCGAGCGAGAGGTCGCTGGTTCGACTCCTAGTAAAGGCGTTACGATTGAACAAGTCCTTTCGGGTCATCCCACCACGAACAACCATCTGGAATCGCCACAACACAGAAACCTGGATTGAAATCGTTTTGCATATCGTGCACTGAACCAAATTGATTACAGGACTAAATTATATACAGGACCAAATCCTGTTCAGGCCAAAATATTTGAATTAGGCTTTCAAATGACTCCCAACTTGAATGGCTCTTGACCGAATTGGGAGTATACAGAGTTTGACATTTCTCTAGCAGAGGGAGGTTCAGACTAGTTCCATTGCGTGCTAGCGATTGTGCGGTCTTATACTAGTACAAACTATTGCTAGTACATAGTATTATAAAATGTTTTCCGTTCATATTGTATAGATTTTTTGTTTCAATTGTGTAGTCGTGGCTGTCGGGTGATTGGAGTAAACAATTAACAATTTATTAGATTTCCAGCAGGCTTTTGTGAAAAAGGAAATTATACACCAAGTGATTTGTAAACAAGGTTAGTATTGTTTGCAAACACTCGCTGTATGACAGGTAACAAGCGTAGTCAGTCGCAGCCACGTGGGTGAAATTGTTGGGAACGTTCCTTTCCCCGGGGGGGGGGGGAGGTGTTCCGGGAACCCCTCTTTACCCCGGAGGTGTTCCGGGAACCCCCTCTTTACCCCGGAGGTGTTCCGGGAACCCCCTCTTTACCCGGAGGTGTTCCGGGAACCCCTTTCTTACCCCGGAGGTGTTCCGGGAACCCCTTTCTTTACCCCGGAGGTGTTCCGGGAACCCCTTTCTTTACCCCGAGGTGTTCCGGGAACCCCTTTCTTTACCCCCGGGGGTTAAAATATTAAGTTCCTTGATGATCATATATGAACCCAAGACAAAAGTAGAGGGGGCAGGAAATGGTGTTTCTAGCAGGCACGTTGTGTCAAGACTGGACGAGGCATTTCCAATCTCTTGTCATATTGGAGATTGTTTAAAAGGTGGGTGTAAATAATGGCTTGACTGAGGCTGCAAGAGGCTGTGGAGTAGCTTCTCAGGTTAAGAGGACAGGTTGGTTGAGGCACTGCACCCGATGCTTCTGTTCACCTAGCTGTAAATGGGTACCTAGGAGGGGGAGGGGGAGGTCTTAGCGTTTTTTTTGTGTCCTCGAGTAAGGAAGTGGAAACTGGAATTGGATTTATTTAATGTCCTGCAGAAGGGCCGTTTTTTTTTTAGGTCCTTATTGTTGGGGACAGGAAGCCTGTACATAGGCTTATCCAGGTCCACCCTTGACCAACTACTGACCTTCTCCAGGATGCCACCCACAACAGTTGCCTAACTCCCGGGGGGGGGGTACCTATTGTGCCCGTTGTCATAACGTTCAAAATACGTAGTGCTAATTTTTATTTAACCAGACCTAAGCAGAAAGGCCTAACCAGAAGCTCTGGTTAAATAATCTGGTTGATTTAACCAGATCTATTTAACCTAATCAGAAACGTACACACACCCAACCAACCCACTTAACCCACCGTACCGATGCATAGAAAACTAGGATATTTACAAATCGCAACTTGTCATAATATTTTGAAATTTGTCCGATAGGGGGGGGGGGGGTGTCTGTCGTACAAACTGAGACGCATTAGTCGAGAGGACTGGCTGACCTATTTCATCGTTGGTAAACAGAAGCCTAATCCGAATCGAAATGTGCCCAATCGTGTCTGTTTTGTCCTGATATACCGTTCTCAGCCCTGGGTCGAGCGATCAACTGTTTGAGTATAGTCAAGATGCAGCTTTTGAACGAGCAAAACACACACAGGAATAAAAAGCTTCGTTTGGTTTAGAAAGCCAATCACAAAATTATTTGATGCGGATAAGTAGTATAAAGATGTAGTGGAGCACTGAGCGACTTGCTTCATGCAGGTCGGCGTTCAATCCCCGACCGTCCAAGTGGTTGGGTACCATTCCTTTCACCCGTCCCATCCCAAATCCTTATCCTGACCCCTTCCCAGTGCTATATACTCGCAATGGCTTGGTACTTTCCCCTGATAGATACTTTGAGAGATTATCTTGAGATGATTTCGGGGCTTAGTGTCCCCGCGGCCCGGTCCTCGACCATTCCTCCACCCCCAGGAAGCAGCCCGTGACAGCTGACTAACACCCAGGTACCTATTTTACTGCTAGGGCACAGGGACATAGGGTGAAAGAAACTCTGCCCATTGTTTCTCGCCGGCGCCTGGGATCGAACCCAGGACCACAGGATCACAAGTCCAGCGTGTTGTCCGCTCGGCCGACCGGCTCCCCTTCTATTAAATAGTTCTATTAAATAGAAGAGTCGCTCTCTTGATAGATCAACCTCGTCCTCTCTATTGGAGTTTATTTTTTTTTAACTGAATCTACCAATCCGTTAAAAATACGACCTATTAGTAAACTTTAAAGCACCGTAAATATTGACGCTTTCTGTACCTAGGCTTCGATAGGTTAGGTAGGTTGCTTGAGTTCGCACTTTATTGGTTAGAAAAAAACAGTTGTAATTGTTCACGGAGTGAAAAATCCCAGCTCCTAGTCTGTCCCAGTATCCCAGCTCCCATATATATATATATATATATATATATATATATATATATATATATATATATATATATATATATATATATATATATATATAGGGGTACCACCTCTGGTGCAAGTGTAGGGACCCATAGCCTCGGAGAAGAAAATAAAGAGTACTCAGAGAAGACCTTGTGGATCCTTGTGGATATATATATATATATATATATATATATATATATATATATATATATATATATTAAGGTATAATGTACATTATATGTATATATAGCCGGATACAAGACTATATAAACATCTATAATAACCACTTAAGTGCCCTCCTTCACTGGCGACATTCTATTTACTGGAAAACGGATGTTTGGTGCACCACTAGACACAATTGGAATTATATTAGGTAATTCTACAAGGTTTATTAGATTGGTAAAGTCACATAATAGTGAAGGTCTGCCGTCCGGGCGCCAATGGAGCT
Organism: Procambarus virginalis; assembly: GCA_020271785.1. Lineage (NCBI taxonomy): Eukaryota > Metazoa > Arthropoda > Malacostraca > Decapoda > Cambaridae > Procambarus > Procambarus virginalis. The sequence continues at coordinate 46,648,355 of WNGS01164437.1, read as the reverse complement.
TTTTTTTTTGGACTTCTTTTCACTCATAGGGTTTAAAGTATTCACCTAGTTGTGCTTGCGGGGGTTTAGGCTCTTTGGTCCCGCCTCTCAACTGTCAGTCAACTGGTGTACAGATTCCTGAGCCAATTGGGCTCTGTCATATCTACATTTGAAACTGTGTATGGAGTCAGCCTCCACCACATCACTGCCTAATGCTTTGAATTTGTTAACTACTTTAATACTGAAAAAGTTCTTTCTAATGTCTCTGGCTCATTTGGGTACTCAGCTTCCACCTGTGTCTCCTTGTTCGCGTATCACCCGTGTTAAATTATTCATCGTTATCTACCGTGTCAATTCCCCTGAGAATTCGGTATGTGGTGATCATGTCTACCTGAGCTCTTTTGTCTTCCAGCGACGTGAGGTGCAATTCACGCAGCCTTTCCTCGTAACTCATGCCTCTAACTTCTGGGACTAGTCTAGTGGTATATATCTGAACTTTCTCCAGCTTCGTCTTGTGCTTGACAAGGTATGGACTCAATGCTGGGTCTGCATACTCCAGAATTGGTCTTACATATGTAGTATACAAAAGATTCTGAAAGATTACTTACACAAGTTACTAAAAGGTAGTTTTGATGTTAACCAGCCTTGCATACGCCGCTGATAATATTCTTTTGATGTGGGGTTCAGGAGACGTGTTTAGCGTGATATCAATTCCTATATATATCTGCCCGTTTCATGAAGGACTTCATCTCCCATTCGATATCCTATGTGTGGCCTCCTGTTCCCTCCGCCAAGTTTCATTTACTTACATTTTCGTGTGTTGAACATTAGTAGCCATTTATTGGACCATTCCTTCAGTTTGTCTAGGTCATCGTGTAGCCTCATGCTATCTTCTTCTGTTTTAATCCTCCTCGTAATTTTTATATCATCAGTAGACATTGATAGGAACGAGTCCATTCCCTCTGGGAGATCATTTACATATATCAGAAACAGTATAGGTTCAAAGACTGAACCGGGCGGGACTCCACTGGTGACTCGCCAATCTGAGACCTCACTCCTCACAGTGACTCGCTTTTATATGTTGCTTAGGTTCTCCCTTATCCAATGGAGCACCTTCCCTTTCACCCTTGCCTGCATCTCCAGCTTGTGCACTAGTCTCTTATGGGGTACTGTGTCAAAGACTTCCTGGCAATTACAAAATATGCATTCTGCCCACCCTTCTCTTACTTGCCGTGTTTTTGTCGCCTGATCATAGAATTCAATTAATCCTGTGAGGTAAGATTTGCCATTCCTGAACCCCATGCTAATGATGCGTTACAAAGTACTTTTGCTCAAGATTTTCTACCAGTTCCTTTTCGCACAATCTTCCCCATCACTTGGCATGGTATGCAAATTTGGGACACTGGCATGTAGCTCGGTGCCTCCTGTCTACCCACCCTTCTTGTATATCGGGACTACACGAGCCGTCTTCCAAATTTTTGGCAGTTCATCTGTCACCAGTGATTTGTTATACACCATTGACAGTGGCAGACACAGTACTTGGTGGTGGTGGGGGGGGCGGCCAGAGAGGTCAGGAGTTCTGGAATGAATGGGAGCCTGTAGTGGGGGGGGGGAGGAAGGGCATGGGGTGGAATGGTGGGGTGACTCCTGTTACTCTCTGGGGATACTGGCCTGCTGGTGGGGGAGGCCTACACCCGCTCTCTCTCTCTCTCTCTCTCTCTCTCTCTCTCTCTCTCTCTCTCTCTCTCTCTCTCTCTCTCTCTCTCTGGGGATATTACTGAAGATACTGAGCTGGGGCCCGTGGCTACCCCCCATTCCCTTCCCTCTTCTTACATCACTTTCTTGTTTTTATTCCTTCTGTGTGTGTGTGGGGGGGGGGGGGTGATGGGGGAAGTTTTTCTTCCACATCTAAAAACTTCATCAGATTTGTAGTGTTTTGGAGCTTAAAAATAAAAACCTAGTGTTAGGCCAGTGCTGGCGTGGTGTTAGGCCAGTGCTGGCCTGGTGTTAGGCTGATGATGGCGTGGTGTTAGGCTGATGATGGCCTGGTGTTAGGCTGATGATGGCCTGGTGTTAGGCTGATGATGGCCTGGTGTTAGGCTGATGATGGCCTGGTGTTAGGCTGATGATGGCCTGGTGTTAGGCTGATGATGGCCTGGTGTTAGGCTGATGATGGCCTGGTGTTAGGCTGATGATGGCGTGGTGTTAGGCTGATGATGGCGTGGTGTTAGGCTGATGATGGCCTGGTGTTAGGCTGATGCTGGCCCTTAAAGAGACTCACCAAAATAGTGGTGAGGCTGGTCTAAGAATCTCGCCTTCAAGAAATCTTATTCCAGCTATTGATTTCTCCCAGAGTTCCTTCTGGCCCTCACCCATCTTTGTTTGTTTTCCCAGAGATTGTCGTTGTTCCCGCCAGGGGCGCTGTACTCTGGTCTTTATGAATGGAGCTCAGTGGTGTCTTGTAGCTAGGTTACCATTACACGTACGGGCTCACCATAGCCCGTGCTACTTGGAACTTTGTTCCAGGTAGCGAATCTTTAACAACAACGACAACCTTACATGTTCAGTGGCGGGTGAAATTCAGATACCGTCAGATATACTGGGAAACTATGCATTAATATATTGTAAACATTATATTAATTTATGAATTTCAAAGCTAAAACAAAGCCGTCATCTCGAACTGCATGATCCTCATCGTACAAATAACAACGAACTATGGAAAAGTACTTAGATGTCCCCGTGGCGCAGTGGTAAAACTCTCACCCCAGCGCTTGGCAAGCGTTTTGGCATGGGTTCGTATCCTGGCCGGGGAGGATTTACTGGGCGCCAATCCTTAACTGCACCCTCTGGTCATCCAGCACTGACTGGGTACCAGGTTGTTAAACGATTTAGCAAGTCGTATTCCAGGGAAAATTAGGATTATAAGGACCTGCCCGAAACGCAACGCGTGCTAGTTAGTGGCTGTACAAGACTGTAGGAACTCTTGTGTATACATACAAACTTGCAACTGCCCTCTCAGAGGCCAACAAGAATCTATAAAGTTAATCTGAGAGCCGTTGTGGTTGCGTACGCAAGGAATAAGATTACGGACGCGATACGCAACGCGACAGAAATATTCTTTAACCGCGTAAAACCGTTATTAAAAACATTCCAAATATAGAAAACGTAAGTCTTCTTTTTGTTCTTCCTAAAGGTAGTAGTGCGCGCCTGGGCGGGCCGGGAATGGGAGGATGCTCTTAGGGGAGACTGTCTTGAACACGCGCGTGTGTGTGTGTGTGTGTGTGTGTGTGTGTGTGTGTGTGTGTGTGTGTGTGTGTGTGTGTGTGTGTGTCAAGATGAAGGAGCTGGGATATCAAAGTTAAATTCCTATAGACGCGAGTTTGTGTCAAATAAATAATTTCAAACTTGATATCCAAGGATATACCGGCTCCGTTATCTCGTTCTGCCACTTCGTAAAAAAAGGCAACTGTTTTGGCCTAAGCAGAGAAGTACTAAATCCAAGCAAACTAACCACACCTATCAAAGCCTAACCTTAGAAAAACGTCAAAATTACGGCGCTTCAATTTTATTTATACGTCACAATTTTTTTTTTTAAACGGATTAGTCGATTCTTTACACAATTCGTCATACGACGAGAGAGGACGAGTTTGGACATGTATAAATGGTGCAGCTTTATATTATAACTTTGTAGGAACTTGGTTCCAGCTTTAGTAAATAATTATATTATAAGTTTACGAAACCTGTTTATTTCGTATCGATCTCTCGACAGATTTAAAGAATTTGTATAAGAAAATTCCCCCCGAATATTCTTTTACTGAGTATAAAGAACTGGGGCTGAGGCCGGTGGAGTAGATTGATGGTGATTAAGCAGGTTGTGGGTTCAGGAGTATTGTTGATCATCGGGGATGTGAACTCGTAGCTTAAAAATACCAGACCACGACTGGTATCTTACCGACCACACTATGCAGGCTCACAATAAGGAAAGGTATACCCAACCGAAAGGTATACTCAAAAATACCCAACTGGCATTTAAGAAAGCTCGAAAAGGTTCAAAGGTTTGCAAGGAGACTCGTCGTAGACTTGCGGGTATAAAGAAAAACTGAAAGAACCAGACCTGTCGTCGCGAGTGAAAGAGTTTCCGATGCAGGCATTAAATACTCCGAGATTGACAGCGTTGAAGGAAAGGATATTCACAGTGAGTACAAGTAGATCAAGAGGCTGTGGGTGGGATTGATTGGTTCTTTATTATGCACCCCATACCCATGCCGTGGGCGGTGGTGGAGTGGGTTGCAGATGCACATAATGGGTTCAGGGACTGAACCCCATAGTTCGTTTAGCTAAGCAAGTGACAATCTTGTGAAGCTAGATACATACACAATTGTTAACGTTGTACATTCATGTACATTATATATTTATACACAATAATTTACACAAATTCATATACACATCGATACTCTTTGTATGTCACATGTGATTCAACAGGAGGCTCACAACAATCACTATACAAGGCACTTTACATCTATGGTGAGTCACACAGTTACTAGTCTTGCTCCACACCCACCCAACTGGACGGCAGCTTTACAGTCATGTGCATGCATTACCTACAGTAAGCAAATTTTGGATACTTCGCTAAGATTCCTGGCAGTACATCATTATGAATGAAGTACCTACACATTTCGTGGACTCCATTGACGGTGTTATCTCTGAATTCTGCGATTTTTTCACATATAATGACGCAATGTATGCGAATAGTTTTGCTGACAGAGTTTACATATAGTCAGGTCTACATCAGCAGATGTTGCAAACTCCCACAGGTACTTGTAGCCAAGCCTAAGCCTAGCAGTGGTAACATCTAGAAGTCTGCTAACCTTATTGGATTATGAATAGATTTTCTTCCTGCATAATAGAGTGAAGATAGATGGAGCAAGTGACGTGAATTTGATGAGTGTGAGCGTGACAATCTGATGAGTTAGAGAATTGTGGAAGATTTGTTTTAGCGTAAGACTAATGCGAAACATTAGTAGCTAAAGGAAGAGTAGATATTACAGAGGAACAGGGAAAGCTCGATGATCAATCCTGCAAGCACAAATAGCTGAGTAAAACTAGATGAGCACACGGACGCAAGCGCACTCGCCCTGCGTCGAGTACATGCACTCATGCGTCGTTGACCGGTGCGTATGCAGGCGATGAGTCACAATAACGTGGCTAAAGTATGTTGACCGGACCACACACTAGAAGGTGAAGAGACGACGACGACGTTTTGGTCCGTCCTGGACCATTCTCAAGTCGATTGTGCGTAGTGCAATAGCGTAGTGCAGCACCGCACCGTAGTGCAACCGGTGCGTAGCAGTACGCAGCGGTGTGCCATTGGCAATTGCTCTTCCCCCGCTGGCCGCGTCAGCGCGGTGGCCGCTGACACGCTGGCCGCGTGTCAGCGGCCACGGACAGACACGGCACGGGCCTCCCCACACCTGCTGGCTCACCTGTGTGACTGTGGCCCACCACTATACAACTGTGGGTGACGAGGTGTATACACACAGACACATACTTACAGTTTAAGGAGCGTAGAGAAGGGCTCCACATGCCGGAACATCTTAACTCACGCCCAAGCTACAGTGACTCACAGATTGGGCCGCTATCCTTAAGTCATCCATTTCGGCGCCTGGGACCCCATTCAAGGTGATATCATAAACAAAAAGTGGTGACCAATAGCCTCAATTTGCCCGCCTGCGCACCAAAGAGCCAAAGCTTTGACCAAAGAGCCAAAGCTCAACCCCGCAAGCACAATTAGGTGAGTACACACACACTGTGTGTGTGTGTGGTGTGTGTGTGTGTGTGTGTGTGTGTGTGTGTGTGTGTGTGTGTGTGTGTGTGTGTTTACTGTGTCTTTCTGGATCTAAAAAAAAGGCTTTTGACAGAGTCCCACACAAGAGGCTGTTCTGGAAACTGGAACATGCTGGAGGGGTGACAGGGAAACCTGTGACATGGATGAAAATTGTCTGACAGACAGATGAGGGCAGTCATCAGAGACAATGTATCTGACTGGAGGCGTGTTACTAGCGGAGTACCACAGGGTTCAGTTCTTGCACCAGTATGTTTATTGTCTACATAAACCATCTACTAGAAGGAATACAGAATTATATGAACATGTTTGCGCATGATGCTAAGATATTAGGTAAGAAGGAGACGAAGACAATTGTAATGCCCTTCAAATTTATCTAGATAAAATAAGTGCTTGGAGTGTAAAATGGCAAATGGAATTCAACGTGAATAAATGCCATGATATGGAATGTGGAATCGGAGAAGATTGACCACACACAACTTACAAATTATGTGGAAAGGAATTACAGAACTGTAATAAAGAACAAGATCTAGGGGGTGGTTTTGGATAGTTGTCGCCAGAAGAACATATAAAGAACACAGTGAGAGGAGTGTATGCGTCGTTTTCCAACTTCAGACTTGCTTTTAATTATATGGATGGTGAAATACTAATAAACTGTTCATGACTTTTGTGAGACCAAAACTGGAATATGCAGCAGTTATATGGTGCCAAAATCTCAAGTAGCACATAAACTGCAAAAAGATGCAACGGCATGCTACAAAATGGCTTTCGGAACTGAAAAGCAAGAGTTACGAGGAGAGACTAGAGTTAAGAGTTAACTAGAGACGTTAAACATGCTGAAACTAGAAGATAGAAGAAAGAGAGGTGATATGATCACTACTTACAAAACACTAACAGGAATAGACCAAATTGACAAAGAGGAATTCCTGAAACCAGCAACTTCACGAACATGAGGACACAGATTCAAGCTATGAAAATAGAGATGATGAAAAAATATGATAAAATTTTCTTTTGCAAACAGGGTAGTAGAGGGTTGGAACAAAGTGAAAAAGTGGTGAAGACCAAAACTGTCAGTAGTTTCAAAGCGTTATACGACAAAGAGTGTTGGGAAGACGGGACACCACGAGCGAAGCTCTCATCCTGTAACTACACTTAGGTAATTACACACACACACACACACTTTCTCAATGTATTTTTCTCCTTATTTAAACTTTTCTCTTAATCTGTAAAGTCCATTTTACCATCTTACATCCTCAGGTAGAGGGAGTGCTTATACAAATGATCAGTACAACATTGTAGGTCTGCTAAAAGACGTTCTTCCCCTGTCGAGGATGGAACTGCTCATCTCATTGGGCGACTGGGCCGTGAGGGGGAGTATCAACTGGCAGTTCTCAATTGGTGGTGCTGTAAGACTAACATACTGACTATATGAGATGACTGGTGATAACTGGACGAGTGTTTCGTCTAAAGAGCTTCCGCTATGTCGAATCCCATATTTTAGTTACATCTGTGTTGATGGTCTGAATGTTTCGGGTGGATGTCAGGTTTTGTATAGTCATTAGTTAATCCTTAATTGAGTCGTTTAGTTTCTGATTGAGCCGTTTAGATTCTGCAGTTGGGCGCCTTGGAAAGATATGTTGTCCGTCCTGCCTATACACTGAGATCGGTTTTATTTTGGTATGAGCATTGAATTGATCATTGGTGAATTACACTCATGGCTGTGAAATACACAGCCATGGCTCTACCAGCCAGGCCAGGATACTCACAAAAAATGGATGGTCAAACCGGTAAATAATTTAAGACATTCATATTTCCCTGGAGCTTCATAAGTATATGTTTTAAATAAACGTCATCACTCACTTTAAACTTTAGAGTTGTATGCAAATTTGTGCATAAATGTTAGTAAATGGTGTCAGCTGTTTTCCGGCCGTACCAGAGTGAATTCAGCTCCGCAGGAGGTAGTATCCAAATAGCACTGCATCCGCAGGAGGTAGTATCCAAATAGCACTGCATCCGCAGGGGGCAGTATCCAAATAGCACTGCATCCGCAGGAGGTAGTATCCAAATAGCACTGCATCCGCAGGGGGCAGTATCCAATAGCAGTGCATCCGCAGGAGGTAGTATCCAAATAGCACTGCATCCGCAGGGGGCAGTATCCAAATAGCACTGCGCCCCTAAGGGAGTAATATTCAAATAGCACTGCGCCCTAGGGGGCAATATCGAAATAGCTGTGACCCGAGGTGGCAGTATCCTAATATCGCAGTGACGCCATTGGAAGTACTCGGCGGCCTTCTGTTAGTATACCATCTATATATTTGTATACCGCAACTCTTTGTTAAGTCAGTGTAGAGCATCGTTGACCCAGTCTTCAGTGCACGTTGTAAAGAGTTGCCGCAGCTCCTCGTGTGCTCTCGTGCTGAGAGAGAGAGAGAGAGAGGACACAGAGAGAGAGAGAGAGAGAGAGAGAGAGAGAGAGAGAGAGAGAGAGAGAGAGAGAGAGAGAGAGACATAGAACATTTGGTCTGGTGTTGGGGTGAAGGCCTATCAACCGCAGGGACATTGATAAGTTCACAGCAATTGCTTGCTGTCCCAACCGGTAAATAAGATACTTTATCCGGAACATTGGGCCAAGGACTTGGGGAAATTTTATACAGGAATGAATTTATGAATTCTGAAATATATGAAATAAATATATGAAAATAAATTCTGAAATATATATAATATTATATATGAAATACGGAGCCCCCTTCTTGGTGTAGATATATCCGCGAGTGGGAACATGTTTCCAGAAGTATCTTATAAATTATAGTTGTACTTTTATTAAACAAAAAAAGATATAGATGATTGTTTTCACTCCATAATGTTTTAATGGGGATAGAATTGACTTCGACAATCTCTTCCTACAACGCCTTCACTTACCGATCAGGGGTCAGATTCACGAAGCAGTTACGCAAGCATACGATCGTGTACATCTTTCCTCAATCTTTGAGGCTTTGTTTACACTTATTAAACAGTTTGCAAGCATGAACACGTGCCAGTCAACTGTTGTTATTGTTATAAACAGCCTCCTGGTGCTACGGAGCTCATTCACTGTTTATTAATTGAAACCAAAGTCGCCATTACATTTTCAACTTCTCTCTCACACACACAGACATACGGGAGCCTCGCGGCTGAGTGGACAGCGTTTGGGAGTCGTAGTCCTAATGGCCCGGGTTCGATTCCCGGCGCAGGCGGAAACAAATGGGCAGAGTTTCTTTCACCCTGATGCACTTGTTCACCTAGCAGAAAATAGGTACCTGGGAGTTAGACAGCTGCTACGGGCTGCTTCCTGGGATAGTGTTGTGTGTTAGAGAGAAATATATGTAGTAGATGTATTAGAGGAAAAATAGATTGGTTAGAAAGGCGGGGTCCAAGAGCTAAAAGGTCGAGAACTGCCTTCAGAAACGTGTGTAAGGAATCTTTCAGACCCTTATATACCACGCATATAAGACCAGTCTTGGAGTATGCAGCCCCAGCTTAGAGCCCGTACCTTGTCAAGCACAAGACGAAGCTGGAAAAAGGTCAAAGGTATT
>WNGS01164437.1:46613207-46627354 GCA_020271785.1 Procambarus virginalis | reverse complement strand
TGATGAAAAGCTGAAGTTTCATGCAGTGACCTTTGTGTCAGAGGTTAGTGAGAGTGGTCGCTCCCTCATTAGAGAGAGAGAGGCGGAAGAGAGAGAGAGAGAGAGAGAGGAGAGAGAGATGGAGAGAGAGAGAGAGAGAGAGAGGCAGGTACAGAGAGAGAGAGGGATCAGAGAGGAGAGAGAAGAGAAGAAGAGGTACAGAGAAGAGAGGAGAGAGAGAGATGAGAGAGAGAGAGAGAGAGGGAGAGAGAGGACAGAGAGGAGAGAGAGAGAGAGAGGAGAGAGAGAGAGAGAGAGAGAGAGAGGAGAGAGAGAGAGAGAGAGAGAGCTTGGTGGTGTCCAGAACGGTATGAAAAGGATGGGAATACATACATATACATATATATGTATTATATACACTATAAGTCCTCGTGGTTGAGCGGATGCGTTCGGGGATCATAATCCTGATGGCCGGCCGAGGCAGCAACAAATGGGCAGAGTTCTTTACGTGACACGGCTGTTCACCTAGCCGCAAGTATGTACCTGGGAGTTAGACAGCTGCTACGGACTGCATCCTGAGGATATGTGTGTGTTAGAGAGAAATATGTGTAGTAAACATGATAGAGGGAAACTAGGTTAAAAGTCAGTACATTAAACAACCAACGGTTAGAAAGTCGGGGGTCCAAGAGCTAGCATCTCGATCCTGCAGGCACGAATAGTAAACACGCACGCAACCTCGCCATATTGCACTGATGATATCCCCCTCAAGCCCACATCAAAAGGAAAACATCAGTGGCATATGCAGTACTGTTATATCAGAACTGCCTTTAGAACTTGTTTAAGGAATCATTTAGAACCTTGTGCATCATGTCAGACCAATCCTGGAGTATGCAGCGCCAGCCTGGAGTCCGTATCAAGGCAAGAACAAGATCGTGTTTAAGGCAGTTGAAAGTATTCCATCAGACTAGTCCCAGAACTATGAGCTAGGAGCCAGATTCACGAAAGCACTTACGCAAATACTTACGAACGTGTACATCTTTTCTCAATCTTTGACGGCTTTGGTTACATTTATTAACAGTTTACAAGGATGAAAACTTCCCAATCAACATTTTTATTGTTATAAACAGCCTCCTGGTGCTTCGGAGCTCATTAACTGTTTAATAATTGTAACAAAAGCCGCCAAAGATTGAGAAAAGATGTACACGTTCGTAAGTACTTGCGTAAGTACTTTCGTGAATCTGGGCCCAGGACACGAAGAAAGGTTACATGAATTGAACCTCGCGTCTCTGGAACACAGAACAGTTAGGGAAAGCATGATTATCACATATAAAAAATTCACGGAGAATGAGGGGAGATAAACACTATTTAGTATAGGCTGTATACTCATCATCTGCTATTTTGTGTACTCACACACTCACTTACTCACATTAGGGGCCTGGTAGCCTGGTGGATAGCGCGCAGACTCGTAATTCTGCAGCGCGGGTTCGATTCCCGCACCAGGCAGAAACAAATGGGCAAAGTTTCTTCTCACCCTGAATGCCCCTGTTACCTAGCAGTAAATAGGTACATGGGAGTTAATCAGCTGTCACGGGCTGCTTCCTGGGGTGTTTGTGTGTGTGTGTGTGTGTGTGTGTGTGTGTGTGTGTGGTGTGTGTGGTGTGGTGTGGAAAAAATAAAATAATAAACAGTTGATTGACAGTTGAGAGGCGGACCGAAAGAGCAAAGCTCAACCCCCGCAAACACAACTAGGTGTGTCAGGGTGCCACAGGGTGGCACTCATTTGGGAACTAAGAAACTCAATTAGTTCCTAAATGAGTCTCTGCAGAGACATTAGAACGAATTGCTCAGTGTTAGAGAGTAGTTAACAAATGGAATGCATTAAGAATTGATGCAGTGGTGGCAGATTCCATACATAGTTTGATATGTATATCTGACAGAGCCCAATAGGCTCAGGACCTCGTATACCAGTTGATTGATGGCTGAAAGGTGGAAAAAAGATCTTACTCCCCCCCCCCCCTTTCCTTATGTTTGATAGGCTCTACTCCCTTCCCCCCATTGTTTGATCGCCCCTTCGAATCTTTCACTTGTGTATTTAATTAAAAATTGTACATCTTGTATTCACTCTTTACCTAAAGACGTTCCAGAGAGGAACGAAACAATGTGGAAAGTAAATGCTTCAATAATTACTATCAAAGTGTTATCGAGCTAATAACCATATTATATCGCGTGTTATGAAGGTGTTATCGACCTGATAGCCATGTTATAGTTTCTTTACCATGAACTTTGGAAACTAGATTGCTCTTCCTAATACCGATACTAAGAAAATAGAAATAGATAGATACTAATAAAATATAGATATTATCCACATCATTATCTTATATCTGACTTTCATGATTGATGGTAGGTTAGGTTAGGTTAGGGTGTTCTGATTGGTGAGGAGTGTGAGAGGCAGGGTGTTCTGATTGGTGAGCAGTATGAGAGGCAGGGTGTTCTGATTGGTGAGCAGTATGAGAGGCAGGGTGTTCTGATTGGTGAGTGTGAGAGGCAGGGTGTTCTGATTGGTGAAGAGTGTGAGAGGCAGGGTGTTCTGATTGGTGAAGAGTGTGAGAGGCAGGGTGTTCTGATTGGTGAAGAGTGTGAGAGGCAGGGCGCTCGTTCACCTGTGCTTGAAGCTTGTATAGTATGTGGCCAATATTTAACCTAACCCAACCTTTTTAACCTAATATATAACCTAACCCAACCTTTTTAACCTAATATATAACCTAACCCAACCTTTTTAACCTAATATATAACCTAACCCAACCTTTTTAACCTAATATATATAACCTAACCCAAGACTGAAACTATCCTAAACTAATCGAATGCAGATTCAACACGAAATGGGAAACGCCAGTTTGGAAATTACATTTGAGGCTTCGTCAGTAAGTTGGTAAACGGAGCTCATTAAGAATAAGGTAGGGATGATTAAGAATAAGGTAGGGATGATAAGAGAAGGGAAAGGAACTATCATGAGGTGAGCGCCAAGCCATTACGACTATATAGCACTGGGAAGGGGTCAGGATTAGGATTTGGGATGGGCCGGGGGGAAAGGAATGGCGCCCAACCACTTATGGACGGTCGGGGATTGAACGCCGACCTGCATGAAGCGAGACCCTCGCTCTACCGTCCAGCCCAAATGGTTGGGTAGGGGGGGGAGGGGATAAGATGAACGGTACAAAGATGGTGTGTGGTCATGGCTGATGCCATTATGAAGCCTTTTCTTTGTTTTAAATTAAGCCTCATAGGAAACTGATGAATTAGTTTAGTTTGTGTGCTATTTATTGTCTCTTAGAAAACGCGTATTTCAGAATACATTAGTTCTAAATAAATTGTAGTCACTAGTAATACACTACTGTATGGCAAAATAAAGCAGGCATCAACAAATTCTGTAATTTCTTAGGCCTAGCATGGCACACATACAATTACGACTAAAATGGCGTATATAGGGCCTAGGATAGCTAAAGGCGGATCCAAAGTTCAGGTTTAAAATATAACCTCGGTGAATGATCCTGGTTTACTAAACGTGCTTTAAACAAGCATCTGGAGGGAATTCTCAAGTCACTCACCCCCCCTGGAAAGAAACTGGTTTGAATATTAAAAGGACTCGCATAAACCACTTGTTTGTTTTTTCCCCGACCAACAAACCCGTAATATTTGCATTAACCCGATGGAAAACAAACACGGAAGATTGACACACATCAAATGCAAGAATAGGCTTGAAAAGCGAGCGTGTAATACCCGAGATCCCACGACCTATCCTTACCTTACACTATGTCAAGACTATGTCTCAGTCAAGACTATGTCTCAGTCAACATTATGTCTCAGTCAACACTGTGTCTCAGTCAACATTATGTCTCAGTCAAGACAATGTCTCAGGCAAGAATCAGTGGACGAGCATAATCTAGCCAGAGCATTATCGTCTCACAGAAATTCCTAAAGTAAAATCTTGGTGGAAAAAAAAAACAAAATAATAGTATGATTTATGGTGCAATTGAGCAACTGAATATTGCACGTTTGTGGCCAGTTGTTGGACCTACCGTGCTATAAAAGACTGTGGGTGTAAACATTAAACTGTGTAACTAGCTCATCAAGATTGTGACTTGTTTAGCTAAATGAATTTTAGGGTTCAGTTTCTGAGCTCATTATGTGTCTCTGTAAGCTTTCCTACTACTGCCCACAGGGTAAGTATGGGGTTCGTGACCACTCACAGGATGGGTAAGGGTTCCACTACCCCCATCAGTGGAGGGGTATGGGGGTCTACTACCCCCCATCAGTGGAAGGGTATGGGGGGTCTACTACCTCTCACAAGATGGGCATGGGGGTCCATTACTACTCAGAGATAGGTATGGGGTTGAAAACCACTCACAGGATGGGTATAGGGTTGAAAACCACTCACAGGATGAGTATGGGGTTGAATACCACTCACAGGATGGGTATAGGGTTGAAAACCACTCACAGGATGGGTATGGAGTTGAATACCACTCACAGGATGGGTATGGGGTTGAATACCACTTACAGCGTGGGTATGGGGTTGAAAACCACTCACAGGATGGGTATGGGGTTGAATACCACTTACAGGGTGGGTATGGTTTGAATACCACTTACAGGGTGGGTATGGGGTTGAATACCACTCACAGGATGGGTATGGGGTTGAATACCACTTACAGGATGGGTATGGGTTTAATACTGCTCTCAGGATTGATATCCTCACTGAACTAAACTAAAAATAAAAAAGCACTTGCGACTGTCCAAAAGCCAGAAAAAGGATGTTGCGATGTGTTCCTAAGTCAAAATTCTAATCACACAGATTCACAATCATCAACTATTCAAAGCACTTCTATTCACGCCTCGCCAAAAGTTTTATCTTTTTTAACCTACTCCTTCCCCCTAAATCCTTATCCTGACCCCTTCCAAGTGCTAGATAGTCGTAACGATTGGGCGCTTTCCCCCTCTGATAATTCCCTCCCTTCCCCCCCCCCTCAGCCATTCAGACAATTCCTTCCAAATGTTAAGTTACTACCCACATCAACAGCTTCTCAGACCACAACATTGGGCAACGATGTTCGTCCCTCACATGTGGAGAAATATACTGAACAAATAAAGAAGTATACGCCGAGCTGACACTGTCAGCAGTGTCTTAGACAGGGTGTAGCCGACAGGTGATATCTGATACACTCTGTGTTTTTGTTGAGGACGCACCACTGGTGGGACAGCTGTCTGTAGTGTTCATGTCGTGTGTGTGGGTGATAGTGCTGGGAAGCTCTCTGCTGCATCGCCAGCTGCAGTAGTCACGCTGGGAGGCTCTCTGCTGCGTTACCAGTAGCAGTGGTCACGTTGGTAGGGGGAAGGGAGCTCTCTGCTGCATCGTCAGCTGCAGTGGTCACGTTGGGAAGCTGTTTACAGCGGCCCCACACACGCAAGTTGCCCGCATTTCATTCCTAAAAGAATCACAAAGGAGCCCCACCGTCTATCCAGTGAAGTGATGCTTCTAACATATGACATTCAATACAATTCAGTACACCTCTAGCACCAGTGATGTTACAAGACTCTTGCTTACTTTGTAAATTTATCTTATGATAGATTTCTTCCCCAATAGTGAGGGATGGGGAGTCACATTTGCTGAGAGACTCACTATGCGCAAGTTTCAGTCACATGTGAGCACTAATCTTCCGTCACATAAAGCATGTCCTCTGCGCATCTGCTTAATTTTCAGCCAAGGAATTCGCACACGTCAGCAGTGTGCTGAATGTCAATGGAGCTGCTTCGTCAGTTTTCACACCTGAGTCGCTGTACTGGTGATATACTCGCGCACACGCACGCACGCACACACACACACAGGTACTCCCAGGTACCTGGGGCCAGGTAGCCTGGTGGATAGCGCGCAGGACTTGTAATTCTGTGGCGCGGGTTCGATTCCCGCACCCGGTAGAAACAAATGGGCAAAGTTTCTTTCACCCTGAATGCCCCTGTTACCTAGCAGTAAATAGGTACCTGGGAGTTAGTCAGCTGTCACGGGCTGCTTCCTGGTGTGGTGTGTGTGTGTGTGTGGTGTGAAAAAAAAAGTAGTTAGTGTAGTTAGTAAACAGTTGATTGACAGTTGAGAGGCGGGCTGAAAGAGCAAAGCTCAACCCCCGTAAAATACAACTAAGTGAATACAACTAAGTGAATACACACACAAAAGCTAAGTTCTCTTTAATATATGCTACTAACATCGGTGCACATTAACATTCCAACTCTACACACACCACACCCCCCCCCCTTCTCTCGCCGGGATCACTGCACGTAAATACCAGCCCCCCCCCCACCCCCTCCCCCCCCCCACATACCAGAGCCTCCCCCTACGCTTGAAGCGCCTCTCTCCCCCCCCCCCCCCCCACCCCCAGGCCTATCGTAAATACCTGGCCTATACCTCATACTACACTCCTTCACACAATATTACCTCCATATCTAGACTTACTTGCCTGACAGCTGAGTGGTCAGCGCTTCGGATTCGTAGTCCTGAGGTTCCGGGTTCGATCCCGGTGGAGGCGGAGACAAATGGGCAAAATGTTTCTTTCGCCTTAATGCCCCCCCCCCTGTTAGCAGTAAACAGGTACCTGGGAGTTAGACAGCTGCCACGGGCAGCTTCCTGGGGGTGTGTAACAAAAAGGAGGCCTGGTCGAGGACCGGGCCGCGGGGACGCTAAGCCCCCCGAAATCATCTCAAGATAACCTCAAGATATACTCCACATAACAGGTATACCATTCCTCGAGATTCTAGCCGCATTCATTTTCAAGGGCGACAATTTTGGGCCTTTGGTAGAGTATACGTCAAAATGCACTACGGGCTCACCATAGCCCGTGCTACTCGGAACTTTGTTCCGTGTAGCAAGCTTAAACAACAACGTCAAAATGCGACGTTCTATTAGTTTTAAGAGGACGGATTGTATGTATATATATATACATATATATATATATATATATATATATATATATATATATATATAACATATATATATATATATATATATATATATATATAATATATATATATGTATATATATATATATTCGCTGGTATTAAGATGGTTCCAAGGGTTCAACTACTAACTTTCCTCAGGTTCGACCCCACAACAGTTGCCTAACTTCTGAGTATCTATTTACTCCTAGGTTATCTATTTTGAGATGATTTCGGGGCTTAGTGTCCCCACGGCCCGGTCCTCGACTAGGCCTCCACCCCCAGGAAGCAGCCCGTGACAGCTGACTAACTCCCAGGTACCTATTTACTGCTTGGAAACAGGGGCATCAGGGTGAAAGAAACTCTGCCCATTGTTTCTCGCCGGCGCCCAGGATCGAACCCGGGACCACAGGATCATGCGCCCAGAACAGGAAACATGCTCAATCATTTCGGTCTCGCCCAGATCCTCTTTCTTATTCCATTTTCAAATTTCCCAGAGATGTATCATTCTTTCTGCAGATATCATTCCATCTCTAAATAACATTCCTTCGTCTAAATAACATTCCTTCGCCAGAAACAGTGATGAAATGTAACTCTTCCCCATTTCTAATGTACCATTTTCATGATCTTTTACCATTAATTCAACATATGACCCCCATGTCTATTTACACATTCATCTTTCGCCTAATTTTAATGCTTAGTCCATACGATTGTTTCACTTATATTAGGTATATGTATGCCTACTATATTGGGTAGTTATTTTTCAGTTGTTAAGAGAAGGGATGATATAATGGTCACAGAACATGCATAGAATAGGAAACGCGACAAAATGTCACGGGCTCACCATAGCCCGTGCTACTTGGAACTTGGTCCCAGGTAGCGAATCTTTAACAACAACAACAACAAGCGACAAAATGTGATTTTTGTCCAGAGGAAACAAAAAAAATCACTTGTGTCGCGGAAGGACGTCTTATTAGGTCAAATCGCCCAGTTAAAACCGCGAATATGGCTATCGAGATGATGTCATGGCAAGAGAGAACGGGATTGGCTGGAGCCCAGCAGCTTAAGCAAGCGGTAGTAGGGTTTAACCATTGGACCCTCTGCAATCGGCGGAGACGGTAGTATAATATTGGTAGTGGTGAATTGCAGTTCATTGGACCGCTTGTCATCAAAGAGGATGTTTAACAGTGAACAAATCACCACGGGAATCTGAATAACTTTAGACACCGCCTAACGGGAACTAAAGTGCTTTTAGTCCATCAAATACACGGCGAACCGTTATCAGGTGAGCTGTGAGTGAGTAACCACGTAATCCAAAGATACGCGGAACCCTGGAAGCCTTTCAAAATTTCAAATAAGTGAACAGCTTGAACTATGAACTATAGGTGTAAACTGTCCGTGTTGTTCTGTTGATTTAGGGGCGACGAAAACTGTCCGTGTTTTTAAATAGTGTGAGCAGAAGTTTGGCCCGCGGACGTTCATCTGTGGAGTAATTAAGTGCGGAAGCCTCTTCTAACGGGCTAGCAAACATTTCGTGTCAAAATTCGTGGTGTACTGACTTTGCCAAGGAATGCGAATCGTAATTCTCTTCATGGAGTATCAGAGGACGTGGAGAATATCAAACTCCATGTTATGGTCGTAAATTGTGAGAAAAACTTAAGAGACTAATCAAAGCTGAACAAATATTTTTAAAATTATCGTCGGTGACGGTGCAGTATTGTAAACTGCAGATCACCACGCGGCGTGGTTTACAAGTTAGCAAAACTTAAAGGTTAAGTGTTTGTTGTTGAGGAAAATGAGCTACAGCGCTGAGGAGTTAATGAACTGCGATAGCCGATTGATAAAAACGTCATCAGAACTACGATAGCCTATTGATAACGTCATCAGAATTGCGATAGCCTATTGATAAAAAGTCATCAGAACTACGATAGCCTATTGATAACGTCATCAGAATTGCGATAGCCTATTGATAAAAACGTCATCAGAACTACGATAGCCTATTGATAACGTCATCAGAACTGCGATAGCCTATTGATAAAAACGTCATCAGAACTACAATAGCCTATTGATAACGTCATCAGAATTGCGATAGCCTATTGTTAAAAAAAATCATCAGAACTGCGATAATCAATTGTTGAAACTGCCGCCAGAACTGCGATAGGCCGGTACCATCTATCAAGTCGACCGTCGAATTTCACCGAGAAAATGAATGTGTATTGTGGCGGATCGTCGCTATGTCGCACCGGTCGAAGCAAACTTTCAGACACTTGTTGAAGTAGTGTAGCTACGGGAGGGCCCCGGAAAGTTATTAATATGAAAATTGATATATATAGAGTTTAAAATGACATAGAATGAGTTTCACTTTTAAGTAGTGCACTAGTCAGCTTATGGAGGATAAGACCCACCAGCCACACAAGAAAGTGTGGTCTCCGGTAGTACACACAGGTTCGTTCTCGACTCACAGTCTGGAAATTGGGGTTCGAATCCCCCGGTGGGGACAGGAATGGTTGGGCACATTTCCTATCACCTTAATATACCTCTGTTCACACAGCATTAGATACGTATGCTCTATTGAGTTAGAGAGCTTGTTATGGGGCTGCATCCTGGGGAGGGTCAGTAGTTCGACCTTGGGTGGGGGGGGGGACGTCGATATAAGCTTAACATATATATATATATATACACAGGCTGCTTGTCCCCGACACAAGGAATTAAATGAATTATAATGCAACGTTTCAGTTCGTCTTGGAGTATTATCACGTCGTGAAGAGGCCATTATACAAGGTAAAAATGTGAGGTGGATGGCGGGAAGATTGAATACCATTGGAGTTAATAGCGATTACCTCGACTGAGAAAGGGAAGAGTTAGCGGTCACAGCGGCAGGACGAAGGTTCATGTAGGGCCTGTTATGTGTGAGGGCAGGTTAGACGAGATTGTACGCGGATGAGAACGGAAGGAAAAGCACAGGCTTACTAGTCCTGGTAGCTGGTTAAGTGGGATGAAAGTTCTTTTAGCGCGACAATAGGCACAGATGATCAAGTGTTTGGATAACAGAAGCGAGAGAAGGATTTATGAAGAAGAGAAATTTGAGAATCGCTGATGCCTAGGACCCGGAGGAATGGGAAGACCTGAACACTTCTCTTAACGAAAACGAGGAAGGAAGGAAGGAATTATCAAGGGAAAGCGCCAAGCCATTACGACTATATAGCACTGGGAAGGGGTCAGGATAAGGATTTGGGATGGGACGGGGGAAAGGAATGGTGCCCCAACCACTTTGACGGTCGGGGATGTATGCCACGTACAATACATATCATGTACAGTACATACCACGTACAGTAGACACAAAGAGAAGCCAGACACTGAGCTATGAATATGCACATCTAGGACAGAAAAAGAGGGGAAATTGATTCAGATTAAAGTTTGAAATTGACAGGCGGCGGATTGTTTAGAGTGGAGAAGGCAGCCTAGAAAAGACTTAGTCATGAGGCCAAAGATAAGTAACATCAAGAACACTAAGGGGGGGAGGAGAGGAGAGGGAGTGTAGGAGACATGTGCCGTGGTGTGTGTGTGTGTGTGTGTTGTGAAGATCACAACACATGACAACTGGTCACCGTTGTTAGTGAAGGGCTTTACTCCCTGTACGTAAACACAGCACGCCAAGAATGGGTTAGGCACGCACATGGGGAGATCAACATGGGTCACATGTACCCACGAAAATAATTAATTTCTCTGCTCTACACACACACACACTCGCAGCCGAGTAGACAGCGCTCTGCGGGTTGTAGTTCTGAGGACCCAGGTTCGATTCCCGGTCGAGGCAGAAACAAATAGGCAGTGTTTCTTTAACCTAATGTTTTACTGTTCACCTAGCAGTAAGCAGGTACCTTAATGCTAGTCAGTTGCTTCGTACTGCGTCTTGGGGGCTGTGAGAGTTAGAAATATATGTAGTAGATACGATTGAGGAAAATATATCCGTAGTTCAGGGTGTATGTTCTTTGTTCATCTGTATCTTTCTTTATCTATGTGTGGAGGGTGGGGGAGCAAAAGTCTGATCCTTGTGCTTGCTCAGTGGTAACACAAGATTATTGTAGCCAATCAAGAGCTAGTGCTCATGTGACCGAATTTGATTGGTTGTGACATCAATCAATATCCTAGCTAGGACGGCGGGACCAATCAGAGGAGAGCGTATGATTCTCTCGGGAGGCCACGAGTGGCTGAGACCAAGCAGCAGTGTCCAATTAGCTTGGGCCTTTGGGAGATCTATTATCAGTGTAAACAACGAATTACGTGGACTACAGCTGTATGTTAGGGGTCTACAGCTGTATGTTAGGTGGAATACAGCTGTATGTTAGGTGGAATACAGCTGTATGTTATTTAAGGTATAAAGCCTGTTGCCTTAAGGTTGAGTGAGTTTAGAGCAACAATGACATAAAAGGTTCTTCACCTACACACATTTTAGACCCGAATGTAATTAAACAAAATTAGCTGTGTAAAAAGTGGATTAACATTTTTCTACTCATTTTTTTTTTAGTATGAAAAATAAATCATAATTTACCAGACTTTAATTAACTTTTTTTTTTTATCTGTAAATGAAAAGTCGTTGGTTCTACACTGTGAGGTCAAACGCCAAGTTGTTGGTCGCTGGTTCGACTCCTGGTGAGGTCAAACGACATGTTGGTTCGTCTCTTGGCGAGGTCGAGCGGCAGTCCGTTGGTTCGACTCCTTGTTAGGTCGAGCGAGAGGTCGCTGGTTCGACTCCTAGTAAAGGCGTTACGATTGAACAAGTCCTTTCGGGTCATCCCACCACGAACAACCATCTGGAATCGCCACAACACAGAAACCTGGATTGAAATCGTTTTGCATATCGTGCACTGAACCAAATTGATTACAGGACTAAATTATATACAGGACCAAATCCTGTTGCAGGCCAAAATATTTGAATTAGGCTTTCAAATGACTCCCAACTTGAATGGCTCTTGACCGAATTGGGAGTATACAGAGTTTGACATTTCTCTAGCAGAGGGAGGTTCAGACTAGTTCCATTGCGTGCTAGCGATTGTGCGGTCTTATACTAGTACAAACTATTGCTAGTACATAGTATTATAAAATGTTTTCCGTTCATATTGTATAGATTTTTTGTTTCAATTGTGTAGTCGTGGCTGTCGGATGATTGGAGTAAACAATTAACAATTTATTAGATTTCCAGCAGGCTTTTGTGAAAAAGGAAATTATACACCAAGTGATTTGTAAACAAGGTTAGTATTGTTTGCAAACACTCGCTGTATGACAGGTAACAAGCGTAGTCAGTCGCAGCCACGTGGGTGAAATTGTTGGGAACGTTCCTTTCCCCGGGGGGGGGGGAGGTGTTCCGGGAACCCGTTCCTTTACCCCGAAGGTGTTCCGGGAACCCCCTCTTTACCCCGGAGGTGTTCCGGGAACCCCCTCTTTACCCCGGAGGTGTTCCGGGGGGCAGGAAATGGTGTTTCTAGCAGGCACGTTGTGTCAAGCCTGGACGAGGCATTTCCAATCTCTTGTCATATTGGAGATTGTTTAAAAGGTGGATGTAAATAATGGCTTGACTGAGGCTGCAAGAGGCTGTGGAGTAGCTTCTCAGGTTGGGTGGGGCGGTTGAGGCACTGCACCCGATGCTTCTGTTCACCTAGCTGTAAATGGGTACCTAGGAGGGGGAAGGGGGAGGTCTTAGCGTTTTTTTTGTGTCCTCGAGTAAGGAAGTGGAAACTGGAATTGGATTTATTTAATGTCCTGCAGAAGGGCCGTTTTTTTTTTAGGTCCTTATTGTTGGGGACAGGAAGCCTGTACATAGGCTTATCCAGGTCCACCCTTGACCAACTACTGACCTTCTCCAGGATGCCACCCACAACAGTTGCCTAACTCCCGGGGGGGGGGGTACCTATTGTGCCCGTTGTCATAACGTTCAAAATACGTAGTGCTAATTTTTTATTTAACCAGACCTAAGCAGAAAGACCTAACCAGAAGCTCTGGTTAACTAATCTGGTTGATTTAACCAGATCTATTTAACCTAATCAGAAACGTACACACACCCAACCAACCCACTTAACCCACCGTACCGATGCATAGAAAACTAGGATATTTACAAATCGCAACTTGTCATAATATTTTGAAATTTGTCCGATAGGGGGGGGGTGTCTGTCGTACAAACTGAGACGCATTAGTCGAGAGGACTGGCTGACCTATTTCATCGTTGGTAAACAGAAGCCTAATCCGAATCGAAATGTGCCCAATCGTGTCTGTTTTGTCCTGATATACCGTTCTCAGCCCTGGGTCGAGCGATCAACTGTTTGAGTATAGTCAAGATGCAGCTTTTGAACGAGCAAAACACACACAGGAATAAAAGCTTCGTTTGGTTTAGAAAGCCAATCACAAAATTATTTGATGCGGATAAGTAGTATAAAGATGTAGTGGAGCACTGAGCGACTTGCTTCATGCAGGTCGGCGTTCAATCCCCGACCGTCCAAGTGGTTGGGCACCATTCCTTTCACCCGTCCCATCCCAAATCCTTATCCTGACCCCTTCCCAGTGCTATATACTCGCAATGGCTTGGTACTTTCCCCTGATAGATACTTTGAGAGGTTATCTTGAGATGATTTCGGGGTTTAGTGTCCCCGCGGCCCGGTCCTCGACCAGCCCTCCACCCCCAGGAAGCAGCCCGTGACAGCTGACTAACACCCAGGTACCTATTTACAGCTAGGTAACAGGGTGAAAAGATAGAAATAGTAATACTATTACTATCTATTATTATTATACTATTGATAATACAAGGGTAATAGGGTGAAAGAAACACTGCCCATTGTTTCTCACCGGCGCCCGGGATCGAATCCGGGACCACAGGATCACGCGTCCAGTGTTCTGACCGCTCAGCCACCGGCTCCCTACTACTATGTTGAGTGGTATGTGAGTACCACCTGAATGTGATTTAACAAAACGTTAAAGAGGAAACCATTATAGAAAAAATTATTGTCATTAGAGGCAAGTTAAGGGGAATATGAGATGGCCAAATGTCATAGATCACCGAGACCGTAGTTAACAAAAAGGTTGAAAAATTTACTGAATTAATGCTACGAAGAAATATTGAAATTTAGATTGATTTGATTTAGCAATCTAAATTAAACATATACAGTTATCTTGAGGTTATCTAGAAATGATTTCGGGGCTTAG
>WNGS01164437.1:46587302-46599097 GCA_020271785.1 Procambarus virginalis | reverse complement strand
ATGTTACCCGAGTACTGTGAATGATGTCGTTTGATGTTAGCTGAATACTGAGCATGTAATGTTTGATGCGCTTATGTCACTGGTATTCTAAGCCGTCAATATGTCCAGAACACAGTGGGAACACTGTGTTCATGAACAATGTTGCAGCAGTTGACCAGCCACACACTAGAAGGTGAAGGGACGACGACGTTTCGGTCCGTCCTGGGCCATTCTCAAGTCGATTGTGCATTTCTATTAGAGAGAATTATTTCTATTGCTATTATAAAATCAGTCAAGACAGTCGACTTGAGAATGGTCCAGGACGGACCGAAACGTCGTCGTCCCTTCACCTTCTAGTGTGTGGTCTGGTCAACATACTTCAGCCACGTTATGTGATTCATCGCCTGCATAATGTTACAGAATATTACAGAGCATAGAACAATACGCTTGTTACCTGAGACATCCAACCCTCTCAGGTGTACTGGTTATCTTGAGGTTATCTTGAGATGATTTCGGGGCTTTAGTGTCCCCGCGGCCCGGTCCTCGACCAGGCCTCCACCCCCAGGAAGCAGCCCGTGACAGCTGACTAACACCCAGGTACCTATTTTACTGCTAGGTAACAGGGGCATAGGGTGAAAGAAACTCTGCCCATTGTTTCTCGCCGGCGTCCGGGATCGAACCCGGGACTACAGGATCACAAGTCCAGCGTGCTGTCCGCTCGGCCGACCGGCTCCAAAGCTGGTATATGTTATTCTGTCATGCTCAGACATATGAACCTTGAACATGCATTATGAACGTTCCTCAAGAAGACAGTTAGAAATACTAATATCACTGGAAAGGCGTAGGGCAAGTGACGTCACTCTTAGATAAGTTTGGATAAATGACGTTGATGTAGCAATGAAATGTCATTAAGCATTATTCAAGCATAATTTGACTGGTAGGATATAGTGACATTTTGGGTGGGGGTCAACATCTATCCAGGATGCACCTGTATCTATCTATTCTATTTCGACCAGGAAGAGCCCATTGTAAACATTTTTAAACACTTTTATTGCAAATAATTCTAGTTCCGTATCCTCATTTTGAGAGGAAAAACAGTGAGATCAATAATGTCCCGTAAATTAACATTTACAATCTCTACCAATATCCGAGGCCTCACATTCCTCCCGCAAGAAGATTTGAACACGCTTTTGAACAAGCTACTGAATTCAGAGTTAATATAGCAAGGAGTTTTGGCAAAAACCACCATAGAGAAGTGCACCTTATCCTGTCCTCATATCCCAGCTCCTATTCTGTTCTTATATCCCATATCCTTTCCAAGTGCTGTGTAGTGATACTGTCTTAACACCTTCTCTTCATCATTACCCTAACCCGCATGGCCAGGTGAGTGACCATGGGAGACCCACATCACAATTACTCACCAATATGGCCAGGTGGGTGGCCATGGGAGACCCACACCACAATTACTCACCAATATGGCCAGGTGGGTGACCATGGGAGACCCACACCACAATTACTCACCAATATGGCCAGATGGGTGACCATGGGAGACCCACATCATAATTACTCACCAGTATGGCCAGGTGAGTGACCATGGGAGACCCACACCATAATTACTCACCAGTATGGCCAGGTGAGTGACCATGGGAGACCCACATCACAATTACTCACCAATATGGCCAGGTGGGTGACCATGGAGAGACCACACCACAATTACTCACCAATATGGCCAGGTGGGTGACCCAGCGTGCCTCCCCCACCAAGAGAACAACCGCGTTACCAGTGAGAGCGCCGAGGACCTCACCCAGAGTGGCCTTCACTGCCGCCACTGTGGTCTTATCGACCCTTTGTCACTGTAGACCTCTGTGCCACCAGCACCATCTACAGGAGTGGGAGGCTGGCAGGCAAGAGCCTCCTCGTGGGTCGTCCGGGAAGGATACTCCGTGGCTCTGACCAGAGATAAACAAACAATTATTATATATTTATATATATTTTTCCCCCAGGTTGCTGCCCAGCTGTATATGGGGACGGTCTGCGTCTCAAGGAGTCACCTTAAGGCCTCTCAATTGATTTCGGAAGAGCATGGAGGTAAGTATTATTTCATTAATGTAGTCACAAAACTATAATATTTTCCCCCAAGACAATTCCAAGTGACTTGTGTTGTTGTAGCTCTACATAGCGGTTATTTATTTAATAATTTATATGAAATGGTATACTATAGTTGATACGAAAAGTTCGTAGGAGCCTTGAGAAGGATTCAAACGGGTGCTCTGGATGCCTAGGCAACAACAACCCGACATGGTAAACGTATTGTAACCTGGGATTCAAATAAGGATGAATCCTGAGGCTCTGGGAATCCAGGAACCCCTCTAGGTTTCGTAAGGCTTCAGAGGAAGTCTCAGGGGTTTCACAAAATTCCTCCAGGCACTCTGGCTCTGTAGTCCCAAGCTGCAGATCCTCTACCATGTCGTGGAGTAGTTGTCTAAGTACTTCCCCAGAGCATAAGTTCGAATCCTAAAGGCTCCTACTGATCTTCTCAATGATACGCTAATGTGGTTTCATCGTGCAGAGTTTATACTCTACCTTGTCATTGATGACAACACACATCATCAGAAGAATGATGGAGCTAATCTTATCATCACCCACCACTACTACAACCATCACTACTGGTGTAGTAACCTTGGCTACTGCAACTACCACTTCTCCTGGGCCAGATTTGATCAAGTTTTGAAAAGGAAATTATAATTATAACTTCTCTTCATCCAAATGGAAACTTCAGTTATAATTCAACAGGTACAAGAAGGCCAGTAGGCGGGGCACAAAGAGTTAGACCCGTCCCTCTTGTAGTCACTCTTAGGTAAACACTCTTAGCTAAGACTACACTATAAGCTACTATCAAATTTGATGCAATTTTGTTTATATATTTTGTTAATTTGTAAATGAAACAAAATTCTTGTTCGTACTTTCGTTTTTTAACGATACTAGTAAGACCTACATATGACGATATATGGACCAATATTATATTATAGGATGGGTAATAGGGGCTTATTCCCACCTTTGTGAGAGCGGAGAGGTACTAGGGTAGTGGTGCTGGCACTGGCTGATACTTTAACAGGTGTGGTATGGCTGGCAGGTGTGGTATGGCTGACAGGTGTGGTATGGTTGGATGCTGAGACACTGTTGCCCGCGGCGTGAAGCTCGACAAGAGTGAGAGAAGTGAGGGAGAGGCGAGAGAGAGTCACAAGCATTCCTCGCCTCCACAGGTCACTCAACAGCGCCTCCTCCACTGTTGGAACACAATACATTCATATATTATTGTTTACCTTCATGATACGTATATATATATATATATATATATATATATATATATATATATATATATATATATATATATATATATATATATATATATCGGATATAACTCTGTTTTATGTTGCTAAGATACTCCCTTATCCTCTGGAGCACCTGTTATTCCTGTCTGTTACTTCTCTAACTGCTGCACTATCCTCTTATAGAGTTGTGTCAAGGACTTTCTGACAGTCTAAGAAAATGCAGTATGCCCTCCTTTCTCTTTCTTGCATAATTGTTCTCGCCTGGTTATAGACTTGTATAAAACCTGTGAGGCACGATTTACCATCTCTGAACCCATGGTGGTGGTGTGTTACAAAGCTCTTTTTCTCCAGATGTTCTACGAGCCTTTCCTTACGATCTTCTCCATCATCTTGTATTAGTTAGGGTACACTTCAGTACCTCCTACCTGTCGACCTTTTTGTATAATGGGATTTTGTTGGCTGTCTTCCAACTTTCCGGTAGGTCTCCTGTTTCCAGTGTTATATTATATACCAAAGTGAGTGGCACACTTAGTGCTTCTGCACGTTCTTTTAGTATCCATGGTGAGATTCTGTCTGGCACAACAGTCTTTGGCACGTCCTGCTTTTAACAGAGTCCTTTGGACCTCATCCCTGGTAATTCAGTGCCTGTGAGGTGGTGGAGACTGTACCTGTGTGGTGGTGGTCCCTCAAGAGCCATTGGCTCCCTCAAGAGCCATTGGCTCCCTCAAGAGCCATTGGCTCCCTCAAGAGCCAATGGCTCCCTCAAGAGCCATTGGCTCCCTCAAGAGCCAATGGCTCCCTCAAGAGCCATTGGCTCCCTCAAGAGCCATTGGCTCCCTCAAGAGCCAATTGACGCACATTCACGATAAATATATAAAATGTTACGCAAAATTATGCATCCTTCTACGGATAACTTACTGTTTACTAAGCCCATCTTCCTAATATTAGAGTATTCATGGGAACTATAACTATTTGGTGCACAGTAATCTCTATGTAGTGAGTTTGACAGACCACACACTAGAAGGATGAAGGGACGCCGACGTCTCGGTCCGTCCTGGATCATTCTCAAGTTGGTTGTGATGAGGAAGTAGAGACAGGCAATAATAGGCAAGAGAGAGCTGAGGAGCAAGTAAGGTGTAGTAGAGGGGATAGTAAAATAATAATAAGAGCTGCAGAAGGCCTATTGGCCCATACAAGTGCCTATGTAGTGATGGACCGCCAGAAAGTTAAGTTACGTATTATTGAAATTAGACAAGCCGGAAACTTTTTTTAATGAGGAAATTAAATATAAGACCTAACCTAACTTGACCTACCTAGGTATCTAGGCCTAATAGCCGCAATCGTAGACCTAAGATAGTACGTAAATGTGCTATACCTAGGCCAATGAATATGTTAGTTTGGTTTTGACTAGTTTTTTGGACTCAAGTCAAATTAATAGTACAAAAAGTTGTTTACTAGCGACCCTTCACCACCACACATATGGTACTCTGGACCAAATAGTTACCATCAGAACTATCATTCCAATTTAAGAATTTAAGGAGCAGGAGTTGTGTTGACTACAGCAGATTGAGAGTCATCAATGTGTGTGTGTTTGTCTCCTGATAATTTCTCCCTGAATGATGAATCGTGATGGTGATTCATCACAATCCTCATCACTGTGTTATGGGAGTGTTGAAGACCAGGGAATCCTCACCACCAGCGGCCAGCAGCAAACCCTAATACAACTAAGATGAAACTGTTCATTACAAGGTTTCCTTAATTACCAAACTCTGTAATGTGGAGACGACACGAAGAGGATCTTGTTCTAATTACATACCGTCTTGGGGTCTCGGGGATCCATTACTACCAATATAGCCTGTTCCTGAGGTCTCGGTAGCGAAAAATGAGGAGAGGGACATTGTGTCAATGTTCGTGTTTGCAGATGTCCGTTGAATATCTGATGCAATTATCTTCAGGACACCTTTCATTACCTCCAGGACACATCCCCCCCCCCCACGACACCTGTGTGGACACCCTAGGGTTGCAGGTGTGGACACCCTAAGGTTGCAGGTGTGGACATGAACTATTGTGAGTTGTAGGTTATGGCACTAAATTTTTATGTTGCAAGATTGAATCGACTTGATATAGTCCGTGGCTGTTGACACAGCTCTCTTCTCTGTGGCTGTTGACACAGCTTCTTCTCTGTGGCTGTTGACACAACTCTCTTCTCTGTGGCTGTTGACACAGCTCTCCTCTCTGTGGCTGTTGACACAGCTCTCCTCTCTGTGGCTGTTGACACAGCTCTCCTCTCTGTGGCTGTTGACACAGCTCTCTTCTCTGTGGCTGTTGACACAGCTCTCTTCTCTGTGGCTGTTGACACAGCTCTCCTCTCTGTGGCTGTTGACATAGCTCTCTTCTCTGTGGCTGTTGACACAGCTCTCTTCTCTGTGGCTGTTGACACAGCTCTCCTCTCTGTGGCTGTTGACATAGCTCTCTTCTCTGTGGCGTTGACACAACTCTCTTCTCTGTGGCTGTTGACACACCTCTCTTCTCTGTGGCTGTTGACACACCTCTCCCCTCTGTGGCTGTTGACACAGCTCTCCTCTCTGTGGCTGTTGGACACAGCTCCCCACAGGACACTGCTAATGAAAGGTATATTGAATTAAGTGCCTGAATTTATCTTCATTTTTATTACTGGAATAAAAAAAATGACACAATTGCTTGTGATAATCCTGACATTTGCACATTCAGGAAATGTAGGCTGTGACTGTTCTCTAATAAAGATGACTTTCTGCCGAAATTACTTTGACCGACGAGGAGGAGGGGAGGGGGGGGGGAGGGGGCTACAGTGTCAGGTAACGAAAGGAAAAAACAAGCAAGTTGGATGGCCCCATTACCTGATATTTCTCTGTAGTTAACACTATGATGACGCGACCCAGCACACACGATAGTTTCTTCAGTAGTTCTGTGTTCGCTGGCAGTGAGAGCGGCAGGTCTTCGCGAGCAGGCAGCGACAGCAGTAAACCTTCGCCAGCAGGCGGGCAGGAGCAGCGAAAAAACTTCGCTAGCGGAGAGCGAGAGCGGGTACCTCGTTACCAGACGGCATCAGAGCTCCCCTAGGGTGCTTCGCGCCAGGAGCTGTTGACAGCTCCAGTGCTCCATTTGCCGGCAAGGAGAGCGGGCTGCGCTTCGCTAGCGGTCAGCGGTCAACTGAGCCCCCCCACTAGTCGGAGCTCAGTTCCCCAAAGAACACCGAGCGAGTATGGGCTGGCCGGAGACCCTTGTCCTCATGGTACTCGTGTCCGCCGCTCAAGGGACCTGTTGAGTGTTGGTATCTAGTCTAACAAACCTAGCTGCTGGGGAGTGCTTCGTTGCCGACCTCGTCAGACTGTATTGGTCATTTTAGTAATCTGAGTGGTCATAGTTGCAATCTAATCAGAGTTATGATCAGTGGTTCAAGTGCTCCCATCAGTGATTGTAGTAATCTGATCAATGGTTATAGTAATCTGATCAGTTACTGTAGTAATCTGATCAGGGTTGAAGTAATCTGATCGCCGGATGATGTAGTCTGATCCATAGTTGTAATAATGTGATCAAAGGTTGAAGTGATGTGATATATTAAACATTAAGAATGCTTCACTAATGCCAAGAATGACCTTACTTAAGGGGTACGGATGTACCACTAACGCTAACGAGCTGACCTTACTGGCCTTATTGACCTTACTGACCTTACTGGCCTTATTGACCTTACTGGCCTTACTGACCTTACTGGCCTTACTGACCTTATTGACCTTACTGGCCTTACTGGCCTTACTGGCCTTACTGATCTTACTGACCTTACTGACCTTACTGGCCTTATTGACCTTACTGACCTTACTGGCCTTATTGACCTTACTGACCTTACTGG
Organism: Procambarus virginalis; assembly: GCA_020271785.1. Lineage (NCBI taxonomy): Eukaryota > Metazoa > Arthropoda > Malacostraca > Decapoda > Cambaridae > Procambarus > Procambarus virginalis. The sequence goes on along the minus strand of WNGS01164437.1, from coordinate 46,591,900 downwards.
CCTTATTGACCTTACTGATCTTACTGACCATACTGGCCTTACTGACCTTACTGGCCTTACTGACCTTACTGACCTTACAAGCAGCTGAGCTCTAAAACAACACGACAAGCTTCCTAAACATAAAAAAATCAATTTAAAAAATCATATGAACTTAATACACAAACCTTAAGTCTGCTGTATACATAAGGTAGGTACTTTCAACATACCTAGTCCGAAGGTGACCTTGGAAGGTCTTCTCAAATACCAAATATACCTTTTCCATTCACGCTTCACTAGTACACCCTTTCCCCCCTCTACTCTTAAAGTAAACTGATTCCTCTGGAGTCAGTTTACGTTCAGTTTACGCAGAGTCCTCTCAACACACACAGTCCAGTGTTGCATGCAACGCAGCCAGTATATGCAGGTTGCAGTCACCTCTCACATACACGAAGATTTACTGGTGTTCCATCTTGCACTCTAAGTCAAACCAATCATGTACTCACTTCTTTCATCACGTCCACCACTCAGAACATCAGAGTAGGGGCTCCAATACTTTCCGTAAGAAATAGTGAGGTAATGTAATGGGCTCGAATGTACACCCCAAAATGCTTGTCTGGGTTTCTCAGGAGTATGCACCATGATGGGTATTCAGGGATGGTGTACAGCATCACACCTCTGTCACCCTTGTGTCAGAGTGTACAGCATCACACCTCTGTCACCCTTGTGTCAGATGATAAAGCTAATTAAGTTATTATATATAATTTTTATTGATTCAGGGTTCAACGAGCCTATCTTTTACCACTGTATTATATATGATCATTATGCACACATGAACAGTCATGAATACACATAATATTATTATTATTATTAAATTATTATTATTATTTTATAATATTTAGAGGTCCAGCTGATCGGTCTTTGTGCAGGTTATTTGTTAAACTAACACACACATGTACCCCCTATTAGACTTTTACAGGAACTTCTTTGCGACGGCTCATAAACGGAGGAAAGTGTCCTGAAAATATTATTATGAGGACCGTTATCCCTAAACACAAAAACCAGAGATACAATTGACAATTTACTTACAAAAAAACTCTACCGACACCAAACAGGACGCCTTGAAAGAAACCAACGTCGACTATGCCTTCACATGCCCACTTGGGGACTGTTATCCTCAAAATCTCAGTATATAGGCAAGACATCTTAAGAACGTCTCTTTCTAGGCGATTAACAATGCACAAACAACAGGGCTCCATCAAGGAACTATAATCTCCTCTCACAACCAGACCCTTACCAGAGAAATCTTACAAACAACCCAGAAATCATCGACAGATACAGCGATAGCAGGAGACTCGACATCATCGAGGCACTACACATGAAAAAGACAAACACCAGCAATCAACAGCCAATTAACACATAACTATAATCTACCCACTTCAAGACCCCGAACAACATAGAAGCAGCAAGAGAAAATATGGGTCAACAGTCCTTTTGTAGTTACTTTCATTCTTATGTTCTCCTATCCATTGTTTCGTGTTCAGTCTTATGTTTGTCACCTCACCCAAAAACATTTGTGTCATATCACCTCACCCAAAACGAATATAAGCATGAAATGATATGTGTAAACCTGCCTTTGTAAATGTGAGACGTCCTTGCGAAACGCTTTTAGGTGTCAGACCATAAGTAAAAAATGAGAAAATGAACTTTGAGAGTTCATTTTTCAATTACACCCGACAGTGAAGAGAAACGTAAGAAATATGAGAAGATTCGTGTTAGAATCATTAATCTTAACCCTTTCTTTCATATTCAACAACATATGTTTACAAGAAAGATTGCTACCAATATATATATAATATATACATATATATATATATATATATATATATATATATCTATATATATATATATAGATATATATATATATATATATATATGTACCTAGAACACAGTATTCGGTCTACTATACTACCTATGCAAGGGACGATTTGCGTAATAAGCCAAGTTTTCCAGAATTATATATTTTCAACTTTTTTTCTTATGAAATGATAAAGCTATGCATTTCATTATGCATGAGTTCATTTTATTTTATTTGTGTTAAAACAAACGTAGATATATATGACCGAACCTAACCTACCCTATCTAACCTAATCTATCTTAACCTAACATAAGCTAACATAATAAGTCAATAATTTATGTTCTTAATATAATATAACAATACTAATTCAAATAAACAATTGAAATTATTTTTGAAAATAAAGAAAGTTACTCAGTTTATTATTCAACTCTGGCCTTGCATAGTAGGCAGAGAAGTGCGTTCTGGCTACCTATATATATATACATTACATATCTATATAAATAAAAATGGAAATGTTCGTTTGTGCATAACCGCCAATCTTCGAAAGTTCTTCACCGATTAGCTTTGAAATTCACATCCGAGCGGGTTTTTATACACATACTACATAGATATCACGTCTGGGACAGGAAAAAAAACATGCTTTAAAAAAAAAAAGATGTGTTTTTCATCAGTTTTTCATGTGAGTGAAATCTTCGAAACCTCTTTACCGATTGCTTTGAAATTTTGACTCAACGTTTCCATTCGAATAGGCGTGTCTTTTATATACCTACTATATAGATGCAACACCTGTGACAGGTAAAAAAATGCTTTAAAAAAAACACAGCGCCACCTGTTACTCGCAAGAGCACCACATGCTATACTAAATTCATTACGATTCCATTTCAATATTTCCAATTGCATTGATAAATTGAAATTACATCGATTTCGATTTATTTTAATTTTGATTTCATTATTTTGTGTGACACTGCCTTGGAATTGAGCTGTGTTGGTTACCATACCGTTCATTCATGAGTATATTTATTTGTAAACTATACAAATACTTTGTAAAATACATTGTAAAAATAGTTTTTCATTGTTTTTATTGGGTTTTTAACTGTTCTTATTTTCAGTGATAGGAACATCAGATCATTTGATGTTCCTAATTTTCTGAAGGGAATACCAGATCATTTGGGAATGCAATCAGACGCGGGAGAGGGGGAATGGTTGGGAGGACGAGGGGACTGCGGGAGAGGGGGATGTTGGGAGGACGAGGGGACGAGGGAGAGGGGATGGTTGGGAGGACGAGGGGACGAGGGAGTTGGAGATAGTGGGGTCTAGGGGAGAGGGGGGAATGGAAGGGAGGATAAGGGGAGAGGATAGTGGGGGAGGATGAGGGGACAGGGGAGGGGGCAATGGTAGGAAGGACGAGGGATGAGGGAGTGGGGAATGGTTGGGAGGGACTGGAGGACAGGGAAAAGTTGCTGTGGCTCAGCAATGCACTGTGTTGCTGAGCCACAGCAATGCGTGGCCGGGTACAGCTATGTATATATATATATATATATATATATATATATATATTATATATATATATATATATATATATATATATATACAATATATATATATATTAAAACATAATATACCTATATAAATACCTGCTTGGAATGGAACTGGACCTAACTCATTTACCTGGCCATAACGATCACCTTTAATAAACAAATTCCTGACAGCAATAGCTTTATTGCATTACGAAATCCATATATTACAAAAGCTGTGTCATTGACTAAATTACATTAACTACAGGATGTTGAAGCGATGCAATTTAAACGATGACGTTTACTGAAGGGAGATCCAATTGCAAGGATGGTTTGACGATTGACGAGCACTGTCTACGAGTTGTTGCTTTATATCTAATTGAATTGGGTTGTTCCTGGGCCTGTGAGTCGTGTTGGTGACGTGGTTGTTAGCCTGGCGGGGGCGGGGGGGGGGGGGGGGGAGATTGATGGGTGAATGGAATATGTAACTTTTTGCTTTGAAATTATTTGTTCCAGTATATTTTCATATGCGTCAGTATACTTCAGTATACTGGAGCAAATATAGCAAATATATATTTAAGTATACTGGAGTCTCCACCACACACACATATATATATTATATATATATATATAGTATATATATATATATATATACTATATAGTATATATATATTATATATATATATATATATATATATATATATTCTTCATTATACTTAAATCAGCCAGGCGTAAAAGGACTGAGTTTTACATCAAATAGCTTTCTCCAGTCTTTGGTCAAATACATTACAAAGTCCTAAAGTACAAAAAAAATCAATAATTGTAATTGTAAACTTCATTAATTTCAAGTATAATTGTACACTTTGTAAAGAAATAATTTGGTTTAATGTGGTGATGTTTAAACCGTAGGGACGCCGGCAGGCATGGTTGGAGAAGTGTTGGAGCAGCTAGGTGTGTGTTGCAGGTGTGGCTTCTTACACCTGCCGACACCCTGATGTCTCCAGCCTCCCTTCATCACACAGGTACAGTCTCCACCACCACACAGGTACAGTCTCCACCACCACACAGGTACAGTCTCCACCACCACCAAACAGGTACAGTCTCCACCACCACACAGGTACAGTCTCCACCCACCACACAGGTACAGTCTCCACCACCACCAAACAGGTACAGTCTCCACCACCACCACCAAACAGGTACAGTCTCCACCACACACAGGTACAGTCTCCACCACCTCACAGGTACAGTCA
>WNGS01164437.1:46579250-46586302 GCA_020271785.1 Procambarus virginalis | reverse complement strand
GCACGTCAAGGCCGCCATCCTGGCGTATATTGCTTGCGTATATACCTTCCTTGTTGTTTTAAGATTCGCTACCTGGAACAGAAAGTTCCAAGTAGCACGGGCTATGGGTGAGCCCGTAGTGGACTTATCGCGTATATACCTTCATCACACACACTCGCACCTGCAGTGTGCTCATCTGGGTACTGGCTTACACTAAACCGCTTTTATATTAGTATATTAATAACCCCCATAACCATCCTATAAGGGGGGTAGTGGACCCCATAAACATCCTGTAAAAAAGCTCTGTAATGTTGACGTGTTGTAAGCATCAGCCTCGATGCGCTTGGTTGGTTAGGTTTATGAGTCTCCAGCTAATCAAAACAGAGATGTTTTGATTAGATGATTAGCGCGATGCTCAGTCAATTAATATATTTACACACATTAGTCGACACATTCCATTGACGTGGGCTCTAAGAGACTCGAACACTGGGCCCGACGCGTGTGAATGGAATGGAACTATCAGGTATAAGCGCCAAGCTCTTACGACTATATAGCACTTGGAAGGGGTCAGGATAAGGATTAGGGATGGGACGAAGGGGAAGGAATGGTGCCCAACCACTTGGATGGTCGGGGATTGAACGCCGACCTGCATGAAGCGAGACCGTCGCCCTACCATCCAGCCCAAGTGGTAGCGACGCGTGTGAAGCCAAAGCTCTATCTATTGAGTCGACTTAATTCTAACTTTTAGGCAACACACTAAAGTTAAAATAGGTTACAAGGAGCAAATGAACTGTGTGTTCAGTTCTTTAATGTAAACGGGCTGTTATTTTTCATACAACGTGTCCTGACGTTGAGAATAATCTCTGTTTTAACAACCCGACTGTTTCCCAACGTCAAGAAACTATCGTACTAAGAGTGCCTTAATCCTAACCTTCCAGAGGACCCAAAACAGAAAACGGGACAGTACGTCATTTTCGCGAGCCGTTCACAAATGCATTCTCTAAATAGTAGTAATAAAATGCATTAAGTGTAGTTAGTTCTTTAATGAACTAAACTGAGGAGGCCTGGTCGATGACCGGGCCGCGGGGACGATAAGCCCCGGAAGCACCTCAAGGTAAGGGAGGGCGGGCTGTCGTCAGAGATTAGGGGCCACAGTGGAGGACTTATAAGGCAGACAAGCGGCGAGAAGATAACAGAAAATGGGATATATAACAAATAGGAAGCCACTATCCATTTTCTTTATGAAACTAATTGCCCAGGAAACATAATAGGCGTGGTCTCTTTGTGTTGTTTCAGGCGTAGGTTAGACATGTATGTCAAAGAGTTTGGGTGGATGTAAATAGGAGCTGCGACACTTTCCTTAATTCTTATGTTCCTATGTTATTATTACACACTGGTACTCAATACTGCAGATTAGTACTTGGTGTACTCTGCCTGTTCTTGGTGTACCCTGCCTGTTCTTGGTGTACCCTGCCTGTTCTTGGTGTACCCTGCCTGTTCTTGGTGTACCCTGCCTGTTCTTAGTGTACCGTACCTGTTCTTAGTGTATCCTGCCTGTTCTTAGTGTACCCTGCCTGTTCTTGGTGTACCCTGCCTGTTCTTGGTGTACCCTGCCTGTTCTTGGTGTACCCTGCCTGTTCTTGGTGTACCCTGCCTGTTCTTGGTGTACCGTACCTGTTCTTGGTGTACCCTGCCTGTTCTTGGTGTACCCTGCCTGTTCTTGGTGTACCCTGCCTGTTCTTGGTGTACCCTGCCTGTTCTTGGTGTACCCTGCCTGTTCTTGGTGTACCGTACCTGTTCTTGGTGTACCCTACCTGTTCTTAGTGTACCGTATCTGTTCTTGGTGTACCCTGCCTGTTCTTAGTGTACCCTGCCTGTTCTTAGTGTATCCTGCCTGTTCTTGGTGTACCCTGCCTGTTCTTGGTGTACCCTGCCTGTTCTTAGTGTACCCTGCCTGTTCTTGGTGTACCCTGCCTGTTCTTAGTGTATCCTGCCTGTTCTTGGTGTACCCTGCCTGTTCTTAGTGTATCCTGCCTGTTCTTGGTGTACCCTGCCTGTTCTTAGTGTACCGTACCTCTTATTGATATACCGTACCTGTTCTTGAGGTACCGTGCCTGTTCTTGATGTACCATTTCTGTTCTTGAGGTACCGTGCCTGTTCTTGATGTACCATTTCTGTTCTTGAGGTACCGTGCCTGTTCTTGATGTACCATTTCTGTTCTTGAGGTACCGTGCCTGTTCTTGATGTACCATTTCTGTTCTTGAGGTACCGTGCCTGTTCTTGAAGTACCAATTTCTGTTCTTGAGGTACCGTGCCTGTTCTTGAAGTACCATTTCTGTTCTGAGGTACCGTGCCTGTTCTTGATGTACCATTTCTGTTCTTGAGGTATCGTGCCTGTTCTTGAAGTACCATTTCTGTTCTTGAGGTACCGTGCCTGTTCTTGAAGTACCATTTCTGTTCTTGAGGTATCGTGCCTGTTCTTGAAGTACCATTTCTGTTCTTGAGGTACCGTGCCTGTTCTTGAAGTACCATTTCTGTTCTTGAGGTACCGTGCCTGTTCTTGAAGTACCATTTCTGTTCTTGAGGTACCGTGCCTGTTCTTGATGTACCATTTCTGTTCTTGAGGTACCGTGCCTGTTCTTGATGTACCATTTCTGTTCTTGAGGTACCGTGCCTGTTCTTGATGTACCATTTCTGTTCTTGAGGTACCGTGCCTGTTCTTGAAGTACCATTTCTGTTCTTGAGGTACTGTGCCTGTTCTTGATGTACCATTTCTGTTCTTGAGGTACCGTGCCTGTTCTTGATGTACCATTTCTGTTCTTGAGGTACCGTGCCTGTTCTTGAAGTACCATTTCTGTTCTTGAGGTATCGTGCTGTTCTTGATGTACCATTTCTGTTCTTGAGGTACCGTGCCTGTTCTTGAAGTACCATTTCTGTTCTTGAGGTACCTCATATAAAATTCTTTGTGATTTTTATCCATGAAGACTACTGCGCAATCCTTCTAGATTGGTGTGCTGTAGGGGGCCGTTGAGTGTAGGGAGTGTATGGAGGGAGTGGGGAGGAAAGTGATAGTGTTCGTGGGGGGGAGATAGGGAGGAGATAGGGGGGAGAGAGGTAACAAACAGTAAGGGAAGGAGGGAAAAGGAGTTAAGGAGGCTACACAACACCTATGCTCTCATCACTATTGATTGTGGCTCCGCGGCGTGTCTCTTTACTACGTACTACCGTCAGATGGCCCTCCCTCCCTCCCTCCTCTCTTCTCTCTCTCGCTCTCTCTCTCTCTCTCTCTCTCCTCTCTCTCTCTCTCTCTCTCTCTCTCTCTTCTCTCTCTCTCTCTCTCTCTCTTCCTCCCTCCCGCGCCCCTCCTCCGTTGTTCCACACACCGGCACGAACATTGGAACATGGGGAAGTGGGGTGGAGCTGTGGGCCAGTATTGTGGGTGTTAGTGGGCGGGAGCAGGAGCAGGAGCCCCCAGCAGGCGCTGGGGACCCTACACACACACACACACACACACACACACACACACACGGCCACAGGCCAGGGATCCAGAGTCAATGCTCGATCCTGCAGACACATATAGGTGAGTACACACACACACACACACACACACACCACACGGCCCGAGGCCAGGGATCCAAGAGTCAATGCTCGATCCTGCAGACNTGCTCCTCAGCTCTCTCTTGCCTATTTATAGCCTTCTCTACTCCCTCATCACAATCGACTTGAGAATGGTCCAGGACGGACCGAACGTCGTCGTCCCTTCACCATCTAGTGTGTGGTCTGGTCACTCACTACATAGAGATACTGTGCACCAATAGTTATAGTTCCCATGAATACTCTAATATGGAAGATGGGCTTAGTAACAGTAAGTTATCCGTAGAAGGATGCATAATTTTGCGTAACATTGTATATATTTATCGTGAATGTGGCACCATGGCTCTTGAGGGAGCCAATGGCTCTTGAGGGAGCCAATGGCTCTTGAGGGAGCCAATGGCTCTTGAGAGGTTTTGAAGACTAATGACCCTTAACTGAATGGAAATTACTTTATCATTGGTTCTAAGAACATTTGGCTCTAAATAAATGTCTCCGGACATTTTTTAGAGCCTCAATAAAATGCTTCTTAATTTGATACAATCATTGAGGCGATTTGGACTGAAAATCAGTGAAGAAATATGAATTAATATCCATGATTTTGTAATCGTTTAACTACAAAAGAATTAAGAATAGGTTTTAAATAAGTTCTATTGTAAAACTGGTTTATTTGGGTATATTAACTTATTCATATTACGAGCATTTTTTAACAAGCCGCTTTTGTGTGCGGTATTAATTATGTCTGTGTGAATCTGTAAGTCTGTGGGTCTTGTTGACTATTGCTTGTTGTAGTATGTAAGGCTGTTAGTACGTGAGGTCTGTGGATCTACTGCTGTGTTAGTCTGTTTACTCTGGGAGACTATTGCACTGTCTATTACTCTGGGAGACTATTGCATTGTGTCTATTACTCTGGGAGACTATTGCACTGTGTCTATTACTCTGGGAGACATTGCATTGTGTCTATTACTCTGGGAGACTATTGCACTGTCTATTACTCTGGGAGACTATTGCACTGTCATTACTCTGGGAGACTATTGGCACTTCTATTACTCTGGGAGACTATTACACTGTCTATACTCTGGGAGACTATTTATTGCACTGTGCTATTACTCTGGGAGACTATTGCACTGTCTATTACTCTGGGAGACTATTGCACTGTCTATTACTTTGGGAGACTATTACACTGTGTCTATTACTCTGGGAGACTATTTATTGCACTGTGTCTATTACTCTGGGAGACTATTCCTGTGAATCTGGTAGTCTGTTAGGGGTATTACGTTGTGGGCAAGCGTCTGAGACGCCCCGAAGGACCAATTCTGAACTGTTGCAAAATATTGAAAAAAGTTAACAAGGTCCCTTGCTATTATAAGTGGAGGAGGTAAACAGATATTCTTGGGCTGAGGTGAGTAAGTAGATAATGGAAGCTTACAGATAAGCCGATTTCTTAGATCCTCTTTCACGGCAACTTTCCTCTGAAAATGAGTGAAATTTGCCCGCAATCCCAAAAAATAATGGCGATGTTAATAGCTCTTGGTCAAACGGACAAAAATGGGCTGTTGGTTCCAAAAAAATTTTGGCGTGTTTTGTGAAATTGGCGGAGAGCGTGAGAGAGGCTGCAACAGTCAAACTTTACCAGGTCTTATATAGCACCTATATGTACTCAGTTAGGCCTAAAATGGCGAATATTAGGCTTAGGAACGGCTAGGTTGTCAAAAGTCAGTCAGACAGTACAGTCAAACTTTACCAGGTCTTATATAGCACCTATATGTACTAAGTTAGGCCTAAAATGGCGAATATTAGGCTTAGGAACGGCTAGGTTGTCAAAAGTCAGTCAGTACAGTCAAACTTTACCAGGTGTTATATAGCACCTATATGTACTAAGTTATGCCTAAAAGGGCGAATATTAGGCTTAGGAACGGCTAGGTCATATTGTTGGTGTTATTCCACGCTTTCAGCAAGCCATATGTAGTATTCTAATAGTACAAAACGGGAACTTTGTTTGCGTCAAAGAGTCAATATTTCTATGTTGGACCAGATAGTTGCTAATAAGTCGTGTTATTTTTGTAGGATGAGTTGAGATATGTTTTTGACGCTTCTGGGCGAACGTTGTAGGTTCCTTGAGGCTATGAAAAGATAAAGCCTAACGACCTCTCCAAATTCTACTAAATTCAGTAGTTTTCAACAGGTTTTAGGAAACAAAATGCAACTTCACAACAGTCAGTCAGTCCCGGTCGTTGTATCCTGCCGCTTGCCGGTCATGGAACAATAAATTATATCATCTTGCATACATCGCGCCACATTGGTGCAAAAATTACATTTTCACATGATCATACGAGGAAAAATATTTCAAAGTGTCATCACTTATAATGCTCTGCACTTTAAGTGTCTTTGTATGATACTTAAAGGTTTCTAACATGATTACTGGTTGATCATGTTAGAAACATCGCTGTTGCTTCCGACCAACTTTGCTTTTGTGACCATGATAATGATATTTTGACAGTTGACCATTTTGTCAGAACACTGCGGACATCCAGGATGTTGTTGTTGTTAAAGGTTCGCTACCTGGAACAAGAAGTTCCATGTAGCACGGGCTATGGTGAGCCCGTAGTGGGTGTTCCAGGAGCCTCAAAGCCGCGCTGCTGCTTCACAATGGGGACAAGTATACCTCCAGTTCCCCTGCCTCACTCTGGACACCTTAGAGACGAATATAAGAGCATCCGTAGCTGGAGGCCTTGAAGCGTGATAAGTATAGCGGGAGTCGTTATTGGAGACATCAAAATCGTGACATGCCTTAAGGGGGTCTCCAAGATGATTTGATTTGCGTTTCCCAGTTGTCTTGGCTTTCGGGACAGCAAGAGGCAGCAAAGCACACAACCTCAGCTGGGAATGGCTACAACAGACTGACAGTTCTGAGTAAGGAGGAACAAAGTCGAGAGGGAGAAACTGGTGGACCTCGAAAGGTCAAGGAGATGCCCACCTTGTACATGTTGATGTGCAAGAAATTCTGCAATAAGCTCAAGAGGAAGGAGAAAGCGGCGTGAAACATCTTTGTCACAGTTGTTCGAGGCTTCTGGGGGGGGGGGTAATCACACGGCCAAACACTATGTAGAGCTGATTGAGACTCTTGAGAAAAATCACGACACACAATGGGTTGCAGGATGTTGCTCAAAGGTCATATATATATCCTTGTTGTTCATCTTGATAAATTCAAGGAGAAGTTTGGAGCATCTCGGAGGAGGAAGTTGAGACGGGGATATTTGAGCCGATACTTTGTACAGTACTTTGGGGACCAAAACGTGCAAAATGCTACGTATTACTGGCTTGTTTCACAAGACTTAGACAACCTCTGTATAACGGAATTGTCGTTATTGATTCAGCTACTCGAAACAAGTTCCAAGTAGCACGGGCTATGGTGAGCCCGTAACTTACCTGGCACAGGAGTAGGGGCAAGTAGCACGGGCTATGGTGATCCCGTAACTTAC
>WNGS01164437.1:46569250-46574250 GCA_020271785.1 Procambarus virginalis | reverse complement strand
GAAGCAGAGGGGGACATGATCACAACTTACACGATACTGAGATGAATTGACATGGCAGACAAGGACTGACTCATCAAGTGATAATGAATAATTAACTCATAAAGTGATTCGTAACAATTAACTCGTAAAGTGATATGTGGTAATTAATACATAAAGTTGTTAGGAATAATTAACTGTTATTATCCACACGCCTTGAGGCCGGTCCAAGACGGGCTGAAACGTCTCCGTTTGATCGCCTTGTGTAGAGTGGTTTGGTCGTCATTGGTAACTAGGTGTTAATGTTGGCTCTGTAGCACACTGTAACACGGGTGTTACTTTTTTACATAACTAGGCGTTACTTTTTTGTATCTATCTTTTCGTACCCATTCTGTATTTAAAAACTGTATTTTTACACTTCAAATGCAGTCATAAACTGAATTATTAAATAAACTAGAAAGCCTTGTATCTCTTTGTATACTTGAAATACAATATACAATAAACCATAAAGAATACAATCTACAGTATACATAAACCACACAATCTCCGTGGGGTTTATGTGGCATAGTGGTCTACGTCCCCGTCTCCTAATTGAGGGACTCAGCTTCACTTCCCCGTCGGGACAGAAACAGTTGGGCATTTCCTTTCAGATATTAACCCTGTTCGCCAAGTATTTTAAATTAGTTACCCTGCAGTTAGGCAACTGTTGATAGTTAAATCCTTGAGGGATGGTTGGTAGTTGACCTTGGGGGATGGCAGCACCCACGGGGGGATGGCAGCACCCACAGGGGGATGGCAGCACCCACAGGGGGAAGGCAAGCACCCAGGGGGATGGCAGCACCCCCAGGGGGATGGCAGCACCCCCAGGGGGAAGGCAGCACCCCCAGAGGGATGGCAGCACCCACAGGGGATGGCAGCACCCCCAGGGGGAAGGCAGCACCCCCAGGGGGGATGGCAGCACCCCAGGGGAAGGCAGCACCCCCAGAGGGGATGGCAGCACCCACAGGGGGATGGCAGCACCCCAAGGGGGAAGGCAGCACCCCCAGGGGGGATGGCAGCACCCACAGGGGGGATGGCAGCACCCCAGGGGGGAAGGCAGCACCCCCAGAGGGATGGCGCACCCCCAGGGGGGATGGCAGCACCCACAGGGGGATGGCAGCACCCACAGGGGGATGGCAGCACCCCCAGGGGGATGGCAGCACCCCCAGGGGATGGCAGCACCACAGGGGGGAAGGCAGCACCACAGGGGGAAGGCAGCACCCCCAGGGGGAAGGCAGCACCCCCAGAGGGGATGGCAGCACCCACAGGGGGATGGCAGCACCCCCGAGGGGATGGCAACACCCACAGGGGGATGGCAGCACCCCCAGGGGGGAAGGCAGCACCCACAGGGGGATGGCAGCACCCCAGGGGGGGAGGCAGCACCCCCAGGGGATGCAGCACCCCCAGGGGATGGCAGCACCCCCAGGGGGATGGCAGCACCCCCAGCGGGGATGGCAGCACCCCCAGGGGGATGGCAGCACCCCACAGGGGGATGGCAGCACCCCCAGGGGGGATGGCAGCACCCCCAGGGGGAAGGCAGCACCCACAGGGGGATGGCAGCACCCCCAGGGGGATGGCAGCACCCCCAGGGGGGAAGGCAGCACCCACAGGGGGATGGCAGCACCCCCAGGGGGGATGGCAGCACCCCCAGGGGGAAGGCAGCACCCACAGGGGGATGGCAGCACCCACAGAGGGGAAGGCAGCACCCACAGGGGGATGGCAGCACCCCCAGGGGGATGGCAGCACCCACAGGGGGGAAGGCAGCACCCCCAGGGGGGATGGCAGCACCCACAGGGGGATGGCAGCACCCACAGAGGGGAAGGCAGCACCCACAGGGGGATGGCAGCACCCCCAGGGGGATGGCAGCACCCACAGGGGGGAAGGCAGCACCCACAGGGGGGAAGGCAGCACCCCCAGGGGATGTAGTGAACTAATACAACACATCATTGTTGTTTAACCACTACCTGAGACCTGAGCTCTAAGTGGGTGGGCATATATTGAACGTCCTCCACCCTGTTCACTCTGTGTTCACTCTGTGTTCTCTCTGTGTTCTCTCTGTGTTCTCTCTGTGTTCACTCTGTGTTCTCTATGTTCACTCTGTGTTCTCTCCGTGTTCTCTCTATGTTCACTCTGTGTTCACTCTGTGTTCTCTCTGTGTTCTCTCTGTGTTCACTCTGTGTTCTCTCTGTGTTCACTCTGTGTTTCTCTATGCTCACTCTGTGTTCTCTCTGTGTTCACTCTGTGTTCTCTCTGTGTTCACTCTGTGTTCTCTCTGTGTTCACTCTGTGTTCACTCTGTGTTCTCTCTGTGTTCACTGTGAAGGTTTATACAAAGCTTCCCACTGGCCACAGGTATTATCGAAGGTCTACGGTAATTATGCACAAGCAAGCACTCCGACCTCTTACCCAATACGTCGCATTTATTACGGAATCGATCAATCCGTTACAAATGCAACTTATTAGCAAAATGAGAGCACTGCATTATTGACGCTTCCTATGCATCAGTCTCGATGGGTTGGGTTGATTGTTTGGGCTTGTATATCCTGGGGCGAGATTCACGAAGCTGTTACGCAAGTACTAACGAAACATGTACATCTTTCCTCAATCTTTGAGGGCTTTGTGCAAAATAGTGCAAAAAAGTGGTTTACTGGCCAGTGTTATAAAAGTGGTCAGCTCATTGGTATTTGGGACCAAATAGTTACTTTTAGTACCATCGTTTCAGGAGGCTGGGTTGGAACTGTGGGTATCTGCGGAACTTGAATCTTAACAGTCACACAGGTAACACACAGGTTCTCTCTAACCAGGGGCCAGATTCACAAAAGCACTTACGCAAATACTTACGAACCTGTACATCTTTCCTCAATCTTTGACGGCTTTGGTTACATTTATTAAACAGTTTACAAGCATGAAAACTTGCCAATCAACTGTTGCTATTGTTATAAATAGCCTCCTGGTGCTTCGGAGCTCATTAACTGTTTAATAATTGTAAACAAAGCCGCCAAAGATTGAGGAAAGATGTACAGGTTCGTAAGTATTTGCGTAACTACTTCGTGAATCTGGCCCCTGGTTAGGTTAGGTTAGGTTAGGTTAGGTTAGGTGAGATGAGGTGAGATGAGGTTAGGTTAGGTTAGGTTAGGTTAGGTTAGGTGAGATGAGGTGAGGTTAGGTTAGGTTAGGTTAGGTTAGGTTAGGTTAGGTGAGATGAGGTGAGGTTAGGTTAGGTTAGGTTAGGTTAGGTTAGGTTAGGTTAGGTGAAGTGAGGTAAGTTAGGTTAGGTCTTATATTTATGTTCCCATTAGAAAGGTTTCCAGTTTATCCAACTTCAATAATACACGAGTCAACTTTCCGGCAGTCCATCAGTACATAGTCGTTCTGTACACCAAATATTTACTAAAAGTACTCTCATTTTAGGAGGGTGAACTGCACAATTCACGTACGGGCTGCCTAATTAAGGTCGTTACTGGGAGAGCAAAACTGAGCCACTGTGGCCATGTAACACTAGGAGCTGGGATATGAGGACAAGAAGCTGGGATATGAGGACTAGGAGCTGGGATATGAGGACAAGGAGCTGGGATATGAGGACAAGGAGCTGGGGTATGAGGACAAGGAGCTGGGATATGAGGACTAGGAGCTGGGATATGAGGACAAGGAGCTGGGATATGAGGACAAGGAGCTGGGATATGAGGACAAGGAGCTGGGATATGAGGACAAGGAGCTGGGATATGAGGACAAGGAGCTGGAATATGAGGACAAGGAGCTGGATATGAGGACAAGGAGCTGGGGTATGAGGACAAGGAGCTGGGAAATGAGGGACATGAGCTGGGATATAAGGACAAGGAGCTGGGATATGAGGACAAGGAGCTGGGATATAAGGACAAGGAGCTGGGATATAAGGACATGGAGCTGGGATATAAGGACAAGGAGCTGGGAAATGAGGGACAAGGAGCTGGGATATGAGGACAAGGAGCTGGGATATGAGGATATGAGGACAAGGAGCTGGGATATGAGGACAAGGAGCTGGGATATGAGGACAAGAAGCTGGGATATGAAGACCAGGAACTGAGATGAATTATGTGAAGCTGGTGGCTGAAGTGTGTAAGGCAGGTGTGTAAGGCAGGTGTGTAAGGCAAGTGTGTAAAGCAGGTGTGTAAGGCAGGTATACGAGGCGGGAATCTCGGACCCATTAGCAAATTGGTCACCTTGCGTGGCCTAGCCAGGTGAGGCTCTCTGCTTTATATTGTATTATTATGACGCCAAATGTTGCATTGTGTTGCATTATGTTGATCAGAGTTTTGGCGGCGTCACGCTTAATCCTTCACTGTACGCGCTTAATACTACACTGTTCGCGTTTAATACTTCACTGTACACGCTAAACACGCACGTAAACACGCTTAATACTTCACTGTTCGCAGTAAACATGCTTAATATTTCACTGTACGCGGTAAACACGCTTAATACTTCACTGTTCGTGCTAAACACGCTTAATACTTCACTGTTCGCGCTAAACACGCTTAATACTTCACTGTTCGTGCTAAACACGCTTAATACTTCACTGTTCGGAGTAAACACGCTTAATACTTCACTGTTCGGAGTAAACACGCTTAATACTTCACTGTACACGCTAAACACGCTTAATACTTCACTGCTCGCGCTAAACACACTTCACTGTAGGCGCTAAACACGCTTAATACTTCACTGTTGCACGTAGGGGGTCTTGAAAAGCCTAGTCATTAGATCCCGAGTAGTGTAAGGGATTTAGCAGCCCCTTACTTCACTTTGTCCTCTTATCTCAACTCTTTGTCGCGCAATCCCTTCCAATTGCTATGTAGTCATACTGGTTTAGCAAGACTGTAACGCGTCTGTTGTTGTTGTTAAAGATTCGCTACCTGGAACAAAGTTCCAAGTAGCACGGGCTATGGTGAGCCCGTAACTTCACCCTTATGTGTAACGCGTCTGACTGCGGTTCCTGCGAGTAACAAGGCATAT
>WNGS01164437.1:46542485-46561356 GCA_020271785.1 Procambarus virginalis | reverse complement strand
ATAAAAGGGATAGCGAGCGAGGGGGATGGTGCATTTAGTATAGACTCATCATATCCAACACACATGAAATTCTTCCTATTACTGAAACTAAAAGGATTCAGAAAATGAATGCGAATTGAATTTACGTAAATATTATTCAGTCATGAATTAGCAGTATATCCGTTAGGCTCGCACAGTCATGTCAGAAATGACATGATTGTGAGTTTACCGGAAAAGGCTCAATAAGCCTTTTATCATAACACTTTACAGTGCATGGAGACGAGGCCAATATTCGAAGACTATCGAGCATATGCCACTCATTTCAACAATTTACATAGTTCACTTTGAGGCGCTCAAACGAGCGTTTGAATTGCACTAGTTCCCAACATTAATGTCTTCCCAAATGCATTTGTCTTCAAATGATATTTGTGAATTCGTTTGTTGTATGTGTGACAGCTCATTCGTATAATCATTGAATTTATCTGCCTTAATCTGTGACTAGTTCTGTAATACGTGACCCGTTCTGCAATGAGGGGGATCTATTTCTGCAATAGGTGGTCTTACTATTAAATTGGAAAAATCAGTAGTAAGAAAATATATTCTGGTTTTAATATCTATTCTGCACACATTCTCTCTCTGAAACACCACACACACACACACACAACACACACACACACCACACACACACACACACACACACATACACGAACATGATCTCTCTCGCACACACACACTCATACAGAAACAATCTTGCCCACATACACAACTATAAACATACAGTCAGTAAAATACACAATGATCACATACATTTAAACGCACTAACCCATATATACTAATAAGATAAATATTTTAACATGCTATACTAAGAAGAGAAATGTGCGGGAGTCCTATTGTATTCTATTAGCATACTCAGTTACATGTCTGCATTTATACAGCTGCTATTTTTTATTATTAACACATTTAGGTACATGTGCATTTGTGCAGCTGCCCTTATAACTATTTGAAGGGAAGTACAGTGTGTCACAAACTAGCTACGTGATGCTAAAATCCCCCTCACACAGGATGGTTGATCATACAGGGCCATTTGATCGGTATGGTCTGCACTGGCAAGCTCTGGGTGCAATACGAGGATATCCTCAAGAACACAAGAGAGTGAATAAAGTAATTGCAAAGCTCCAGGTATCTCATGCCAACTGGTCTGAAAGGTCTAATAACTGGGCATTCGGTGATGTAGTGTGGGAGATCATGCCGCAGTTCCTGATCACAGAGTTTACACCTGGAGTGCTCAGGACTGGGAGATCCGTCACCTGTAGCCAACTGCTTCTATTAAAGCAAGCTCCTAAATATAATCTACGGGATACACGTGTAACATTTCACTAACACTAAAAGGAGAAATATGAGGCTCTCAGTTTTGATGCGAAATGTGACACATTAACGTCAATTATCAAGAAAACCAGAGAGCAAAAGATGCGTTTTGTCTCAATCTTCGTTTTTATTCATATTTCCTAAGAACTTTAATAATTTCAAAAACTTAGCCATCCGTTAATAACATGAATTCCATTATCTTTTTAATAAAGATAGAGCATCGAAATTCCCCTTACCATCTGCCACGCCACCTTTCAGCCTGGGATACTGCGCGACTTCCAAATTTACGATCGATCTTAACGGCGCTCTCAGAGCCAGCCACTCTGTCCCCGGCTCCTCTAACATGCCCCTATATCCTCGGGTCCTCCCCAGACACCCCCAGTCTCACCTTCCCCGCCACCCCCAGAGTCTCCGGTCCACCTCACCTTCCCCACACCACACTCTCTAGTGGGTTCTGGGTTCCCTCTTGTCATCCATTAATCTTTTGTTTCTCGTACACCTCAATCTCATAGGTCCTTCCGCCACCCCTGGTCTCTGGACACTCTGTCACATCCCCTGTCTCCGGTCACTCCCTCTGCCACACACTACTCACGTCCTCTAATCAGTCACGGACCCCTCCTAGCCCCCACAACTCTCCCAGCCACACTCGCAGGGGTATTCAGGTCTAATTGTGACTTATGGAGGTTGAGGTGTATTCTGAGGCGAGCTACACGCAAAACATAAACACATTCTTTATGCCATTGCGATGTTCACTTGTTCACAAATTCCTCGGGTTAATATAGATCTTCATCTTTTGTATTTTTTGGTTATGGTCATACATTGACAATCTTAACGTTTATTTAATAATTTGACAGCATTAACACCAGTTATTAGTAGTTCAGTATATATCTATCAAATTGTAGGTAAATGTAACTTTAAATACGAATAACTTTGCCGAGGAGCTAAAATATATGTTTGAAGAATTTATAATTGATCTTTTTCTTTGCTTTAATGTTATTACGTTGTACACTTATAAGAATGCTAGTCTCAATGATCTCAATATGTAAGCAGGACCACACTGTCTCCTTCAAGACAACTGATAATGCATAAGCAACAAGGGTCCACCTAGAGATCACATAACATTTACTCAGAACCAAACTATAGCCAGAGAGAGATATCCTGACCAGTAACACCGACATAGTCGACTGATACACTGACCATAGGAGAATAGACCTAGCAGGAGCACTACATGTCAAACACTTATCATCGGATCACCTTTCAGCTTAGACCCAGGTAAGCGTACCATCTATAAGATCAATAGAGTATTGTCAATTTACATTGTACCTGCAGCCCCAGCCGACCATTGAGGATGCACGGGGGGGGGGGGGCAGATTGACTGGTCCCCTTGACGGGGTAACTATCCCTCTATACCCCATCGCGTACCCCATGGAAAATATATAGGTTGGTGTCATTGAGGGTGTTGTAGCTAGCAGTTCACAAGTTGGCGAGTAAAGTTATACACAACATTCATCTTACTCAAAGCTTCCTCCACTGTGGTGGCAGAATGACTTCATCAACAAATTGCTATTCGTCTTCATACCCACGCAGTAAGACCAATTAATAATGTCAAATGACTTTTAAAGAGTAAATATTGCATTTCCTTCCAATATGTAGAAGAAATTAAGAAATATAGAGAAGATTCGTTCTCTACATGAAGAAAGAATATGTATCTTTAATCCATGTCCAGTTTACAAGTCTCAAAGAACGACTGCCTCCAAAATACACAAGTGCCTAAATATATATATATATATATATATATATATATATATATATATATATATATAATATATATATATAATATATATATATATATATATATATATATATATATAATATATATATATATATATCAGGAAACGTTCGAAATGCAAGTGATTTAACCTAGGTCTGACAGGCCTCAGGCAACACTATCACAGTTCTAATAATTCCATCCGTTCCCTCATCCAATACGTCACATATTTTCACCAGATCCACCAGTCCGACTAGCAACCGTAATACTGACCTTTCCTACGCATCAGCCTCGAGGGGTTATGTGGGTTGCTGCGATTCCTAATTGTCTAGGTAGATTAAGCAGGTGTATCTGTATTGAGTGACAACTTGAAAGAACAGGCTGGTTGATCACGCTTTAACAAGGCCTGTGTAAAAGTCACTCTAACTGTTGACATATTGCCTACCTCACCAGTGCAACCGTAATGGCTGTCTTTGTCTATGAAAACTCTTTGACAGCAAGTTCTGAAAGCAGCTTGCTAACTGCTGGCGTAACTGATGATTTTTTTTTCAAGCATTCCCAGACCATTTATGATGGACAGTGTTAACGAGCATATTGAAAGCTGTCATATATATATACATATATATATATATATAATTATATATATATATAAATATATATATAATATTATATATATATATATATATATACCCCCAGAGAGAAGAGAGAGGAGAGAGAGAGCGAGAGAGAAAGAGAGATAGAGAGAGGAGAGAGGAGAGAGCGAGAGAGAGAGAGAGAGAGTGTCTCTGTTCCAACCGCTGGAAGGGAGAGCTGGTGATGCAGCGTGACATGGGGAAAATGAGCGGAATCTCGTGGGGAGAATGAGGGGAAAAACGAAAGATTAGACGAGTGGAGTGGTACAAGGTGACAAAAATTGGGTTAATGGGATGGTTGAAGAATGGGAGAAGAAGATCCTTCAAGTACCTGTGCGTCTCCACTAACCCTTAAAGCGTAACCCCCGGCAGGCAGCAGAACAGCATGTCTGAGGGAGGCGACACAGCCTCCATCAGTATCCACGGGAGACTGACCTCCCAATGAGGCTGAACATTGACGCTCAAGAACAAGAACTTTGGCTGCAAGCCGCAGACGTGGCACCAACATCCTCTGGTCAACGCTGCCGGACGTAGGGTGCAACATAAGCACATTGTTTCTGTTGAAATAAATTTCACGATCACTAACAAATCGAATTTTAGCACTGCTTTAAGTGTTACATCTTCACTCATTGATATAATCAAAACAAGCTTCTTAATTTATTAATTGTTTGAAGCCCATGCTTGAAATGGAAATAGGTTACAAGAATCCTATTTTACAGACATATATGTAATTTCAATACACAAGTTCTTTTAATGCATTTCTATTATTGACGATGGAGCACTGCGTAAGTTCCAGCTCTCCTTAAGATTTTGGTACGTTATATAAGATCTAGACGAGTAAATCTAATATAAGATTAATATTTTCTCATAAGATCCAATTGTAAGCATCAATGGCTTGGTCAGTAAGATAACAGTCTTGTAATTTTTAGGCCCGAGTTCGAATCTCCAATGTCTAAGTGACTGAAATGGAAAAAAAAATAGTATTTTCTGATTTTGCAATGAATGAGATAATAACTGGATCACATAAAATGTACCTTACACATTTAGTATATTCTTGTTAGGAATATTCTCCTCAAGGCCAACATTTGGTCCCCCAAATGGGGAGCTTCAACACTAAGCGTTATCGAGTACACATGTCTAATGGCGCATTATATTTGGCACTGCGTGCAAGTGTCTGTTAATCCCCATGGGCGTTTAACTCTATTGAATACTATTGACCCGTGCAGCAGAATATGAATTGTGAAGTAGTTTGTGCTACTTATGAGTTGATTGAAATACCCGCAGTTACTACACATAAATAATAAATCTTATAAACATAGTTGATAGAGACTTACCGGCCCCAGCATTCTTTCCTTGTTTACCTGTCAAAGTAAAAAGAATAATGTTAGCCAGGTGTACCTGTATTACTTTACTACTGTGCATAGTAGCATTGCATGTACTTAATGTTACCCGAGTACTGTGAATGATGTCGTTTGATGTTAGCCAAATACTGAGCATGTAATGTTTGATGCGCTTATGTCACCTGGTATTCTAAGCCGTCAATATGTCCAGAACACAGTGGAACACTGTGTTCATGGAACAATGTTGCAGCAGTTGACCAGACCACACACTAGAAGGTGAAGGGACGACGACGTTTCGGTCCGTCCTGGGCCATTCTCAAGTCGATTGTGCATTTCTACTAGAGAGAATTATTTCTATTGCTATTATAAAATCAGTCAAGACAGTCGACTTGAGAATGGTCCAGGACGGACCGAAACGTCGTCGTCCTTCACCTTCTAGTGTGTGGTCTGGTCAACATACTTCAGCCACGTTATTGTGACTCATCGCCTGCATAATGTTACAGAATATTACAGAGCATAGAACAATACGCTTGTTACCCGAGACATCCAACCCTCTCAGGTGTACTGGTTATCTTGAGGTTATCTTGAGATGATTTCGGGGCTTTAGTGTCCCCGCGGCCCGGTCCTCGACCAGGCCTCCACCCCCAGGAAGCAGCCCGTGACAGCTGACTAACACCCAGGTACCTATTTTACTGCTAGGTAACAGGGGCATAGGGTGAAAGAAACTCTGCCCATTGTTTCTCTCCGGCGCCTGGTATCGAACCCGAGACCACAGGATCACAAGTCCAGCGTGCTGTCCGCTCGGCCGACCGGCTCCAAAGCTGGTATATGTTATTCTGTCATGCTTAGACATATGAACCTTCCTCAAGAAGACAAGTTAGAAATACTAAATATCACTGGAAAGACGTAGGGCAAGGGACGTCACATCTCAGATAAGTTTGGATAAATGACGTTGATGTAGCAATGAAAATGTCAATTAAGCATTATTCAAGCATAATTTGACTGCTAGGATATAGTGACATTTTGGGTGGGGGGGTCAACATCTATCCAGGATGCACCTGTATCTATCTATTCTATTTCGACCAGGAAGAGCCCATTGTAAACATTTTTAAACACTTTTATTGCAAATAATTCTAGTTCCGTATCCTCATTTTGAGGGGAAAAACAGTGAGATCAATAATGTCCCGTAAATTAACATTTACAATCTCTACCAATATCCGCGGCCTCACATTCCTCCCGCAAGAAGATTTGAACACGCTTTTGAACAAGCTACTGAATTCAGAGTTAATATAGCAAGGAGTTTTGGCAAAAACCATCATAGAGAAGTGCACCTTATCCTGTCCTCATATCCCAGCTCCTATTCTGTTCTTATATCCCATATCCTTTCCAAGTGCTGTGTAGTGATACTGTCTTAACACCTTCTCTTCATCATTACCCTAACCTGTATGGCCAGATGGGTGACCATGGGAGACCCACACCACAATTACTCACCAGTATGGCCAGGTGAGTGACCATGGGAGACCACACCATAATTACTCACCAATATGGCCAGGTGAGTGACCATGGGAGACCCACACCACAATTACTCACCAGTATGGCCAGGTGAGTGACCATGGGAGACCCACACCATAATTACTCACCAATATGGCCAGGTGGGTGACCATGGGAGACCCACACCACAATTACTCACCAATATGGCCAGGTGAGTGACCATGGGAGACCCACACCACAATTACTCACCAATATGGCCAGGTGAGTGACCATGGGAGACCCACACCATAATTACTCACCAATATGGCCAGGTGAGTGACCATGGGAGACCCACACCACAATTACTCACCAGTATGGCCAGGTGAGTGACCATGGGAGACCCACACCATAATTACTCACCAATATGGCCAGGGGGTGACCATGGGAGACCCACACCATAATTACTCACCAATATGGCCAGGTGGGTGACCATGGGAGACCACACCACAATTACTCACCATATGGCCAGGTGGGTGACCATGGGAGACCCACATCATAATTACTCACCAGTATGGCCAGGTGAGTGACCATGGGAGACCCACACCATAATTACTCACCAATATGGCCAGGTGGGTGACCATGGGAGACCCACATCACAATTACTCACCAATATGGCCAGATGGGTGGCCATGGGTGACCCACACCACAATTACTCACCAATATGGCCAGGTGGGTGACCCAGCGTGCCTCCCCCACCAAGAGAACAACCGCGTTACCAGTGAGAGCGCCGAGGACCTCACCCAGAGTGGCCTTCACTGCCGCCACTGTGGTCTTATCGACCCCTTTGTCACTGTAGACCTTTGTGCCACCAGCACCATCTACAGGAGTGGGAGGCTGGCAGGCAAGAGCCTCCTCGGTGGGTCGTCCGGGAAGGATACTCCGTGGCTCTGACCAGAGATAAACAAACAATTATTATATATTTATATATATATTTTTCCTCCAGGTTGCTGCTCAGCTTGTATATGGGGAAGGTCTGCGTCTCAAGGAGTCACCTTAAGGCCTCTCAATTGATTTCGGAAGAGCATGGAGGTAAGTATTATTTCATTAATGTAGTCACAAAACTATAATATTTTCCCCCAAGACAATTCCAGTGACTTGTGTTGTTGTAGCTCTACATAGCGGTTATTTTATTTAATAATTTATATGAAATGGTATACTATAGTTGATACGAAAAGTTCGTAGGAACCTTGAGAAGGATTCAAAACGGGTGCTCTGGATGCCTAGGCAACAACAACCCGACATGGTAAACGTATTGTAACCTGGGATTCAAATAAGGATGAATCCTGAGGCTCTGGGAATCCAGGAACCCCTCTAGGTTTCGTAAGGCTTCAGAGGAACTCTCAGGGGTTTCACAAAATTCCTCCAGGCACTCTGGCTCTGTAGTCCAAGCTGCAGATCCTCTACCATGTCGTGGAGTAGTTGTCTAAGTACTTCCCCCGAGCATAAGTTCGAATCCTAAAGGCTCCTACTGATCTTCTCAATGATACGCTAATGTGGTTTCATCGTGGGAGTTGATACTCTACCTTGTCATTGATGACAACACACATCATCAGAAGAATGATGGAGCTAATCTTACCATCACCCACCACTACTACAACCATCACTACTGGTGTAGACCTTGGCTACGGCAACTACCACTTCTCCTGGGCCAGATTTGATCAAGTTTTGAAAAAGGAAATTATAATTATAACTTCTCTTCATCCAAATGGAATCTTCAGTTATAATTCAACAGGTACAAGAAGGCCAGTAGGCGGGGCACAAGAGTTGACCCGTCCCTCTTGTAGTCACTCTTAGGTAAACACTCTTAGCTAAGACTACACTATAAGCTACTATCAAATTTGATGCAATTTTATTTATATATTTTGTTAATTTGTAAATGAAACAAAATTCTTGTTCGTACTTTCGTTTTTTAACGATACTAGTAAGACCTACATATGACGATATATGGACCAATATTATATTATAGGATGGGTAATAGGGGCTTATACCCACCTTTGTGAGGCGGAGTGGTGCTAGGGTAGTGGTGCTGGCACTGGCTGATACTTTAACAGGTGTGGTATGGCTGGCAGGGTGGTATGGCTGACAGGTGTGGTATGGTTGGATGCTGAGAGACATGTTTGCCCGCGGCGTGAAGCTCGACAAGAGTGAGAGAAGTGAGGGAGAGGCGAGAGAGAGTCACAAGCATTCCTCGCCTCCACAGGTCACCAACAGCGCCTCCTCCACTGTTGGAACAATACATTCATATATTATTGTTTACCTTCATGATACGTATATATATATATATATATAATATATATATATATATATATATATATATATATATATATATATATATATATATATATATATAGGATATAACTGTTTTATGTTGCTAAGATACTCCCTTATCCTCTGGAGCACCTGTTATTCCTGCCTGTTTCTTCTCTAACTGCTGTACCTCCTAGAGTCTGTGTCAAGGACTTTCTGACAGTCTAAGAAAATGCAGTATGCCCTCCTTTCTCTTTCTTGCATAATTTTTCTCGCCTGGTTATAGACTTGTATTAAACCTGTGAGGCACGATTTACCATCTCTGAACCCATGNAAGTGTACACCTGTGGTAGCTTACCTGGTCAGGAGTCATGGTCGGTGAGTCAGCCGTCACCTGGTCAGGAGTCATGGTCGGTGAGTCAGCTGTTACCTGGTCAGGAGTCATGGTCGGTGAGTCAGCCGTTACCTGGTCAGGAGTCATGGTCGGTGAGTCAGCCATCACTGGTCAGGCGTCATGTTGTGGTGAGTCAGCCGTCACCTGGTCAGGAGTCATGGTCGGTGAGTCAGCCGTCACCTGGTCAGGCGTCATGGTCGGTGAGTCAGCCATCACCTGGTCAGGAGTCATGTTGGGTGAGTCAGCCGTCACCTGGTCAGGCGTCATGGGTCGGTGAGTCAGCCATCACCTGGTCAGGAGTCATGTTGGGTGAGTCAGCCATCACCTGGTCAGGAGTCATGGTCGGTGAGTCAGCCATCACCTGGTCAGGAGTCATGTTGGGTGAGTCAGCCATCACCTGGTCAGGTGTCATGGTCGGTGAGTCAGCCGTCACCTGGTCAGGAGTCATGGTCGGTGAGTCAGCCATCACCTGGTCAGGAGTCATGGTCGGTGAGTCAGCCGTCACCTGGTCAGGAGTCATGGTCGGTGAGTCAGCTCACACTGGTCAGGAGTCATGGGGTGAGTCAAGCCCTTAACCTGTTCAGAGCCCATTACCTTACCATGGCCCATGACGTTGGTCTCAGCATCTTATCACCCACCTCTTCCAGAGTCATAGCCGTGGGCTCGGACGAAGCTGTCTCCCACTGGTGACACTTGACCCAAAGTATTTCTTATTGTACTGGCGAAGGATTCCCATCTGTCGCATCCACCGTAACCTATGGGAGAGTTGCTGGAGCTCAGTCACTCGCACATCTGTTCCCCCCCCCCTGGAGTAGTGTCCTAAGACCTGAGAAAACCGGACGTGGTCCTTTTGGTCCTATGGACCTCACTCCCGGTCCTGTGACTGCCGCGAACGTTAACGTTAATCTCTGGGGGGTCGTCGTCGACGCGAGTTACGGGGGGTCGTCGTCGACGCGAGTTACGGGGGGTCGTCGTCGACGCGAGTTACGGGGGGTCGTCGGCGCGAGTTACGGGGGGGGTCGTCGGCGCGAGTTACGGGGGGTCGTCGGCGCGAGTTACAGGGGGGGGGGGTCGTCGACGCGACTAAACTGACAGGAACCTGTTCTAAATTGAGCCCATAGTACTTAGGGCTCGCGTATGTACCATATATATAATATATATATATATATATATATAATATATATATATATATATATTATATATATATATATAATATTATATAGAAACACAAATAACATTATTTACAGTATTATGTATGATAATGAGTGTCTCCTAAACAAATATTTATATATTATGATAGAATGATAACAGTTAGGTTATATAAATCACACAAGAAGCTTAAGGATCTCTATGATTACATTTTTGTCTGTTGGATGCTATTATTTTGTTAATTGGAAATTACTTATACATGTATAAATATAAATGTTATATATAAAATTGCTTTATAAATTTACCGAAAAACAGTATTTATGTAGTAAATGGAAGTAGTTTTTCCTAATAAATATATATATAAGGGCATTGAAAGTACTGGAATTCACTTACTTTCTGTCAAGTAAAGGTTTAAGGAGAGATTTTTTAGGGAGGCGAGAGCGGAGTACTGCAGAGC
Organism: Procambarus virginalis; assembly: GCA_020271785.1. Lineage (NCBI taxonomy): Eukaryota > Metazoa > Arthropoda > Malacostraca > Decapoda > Cambaridae > Procambarus > Procambarus virginalis. The sequence continues at coordinate 46,550,495 of WNGS01164437.1, read as the reverse complement.
CATGGGTTCCTTGCTGTAGGCGAGGACACACCCTCCCCCCTGGTCCAGTCATGTTGTTCATGGTGTAATACGCCCCGGTCGCGCCCACTGTAACAACGGGTACACAGTCAACGCGTCTCTTATGCACGCCGACGGTGAGAGATCATGACGGAACAACTGTGGCGCTTCTTGGGTTGAAGACTGAAATGTATTGTATTGACAGCAGCCTGGCATGCGTTCTTGTTTTGTTCCACCTCTGTGGCTTCTGGGGGTATTGTGCGCCTTCTCTGACCTTCCGTCATCCCCTCACAACACACCATCATCATCATCATCATCATCACTCATAACACACCATCACTCATCATCACCCCTCACAACACCCCACCACCTCTCTTACAACACAGTTAATATCCTGCACAGTTACCTCACAACAGACATGTATGCTCTACACGTACTGTGCACAATTAGAACAAAATAGTCATCACACCGCTCACATTTACAACGGCACTTACTACACACACTTATGCATACTTACTCCTGCAACACTACTTACTCATAACACTTAACATAGTCACGTCGAGTTAAACACTCGCCGTAAGTGTTTAGTTACGTCGAGAGCTCCTTCACGACAGGCCATTACCAAACACACACACACAGAGAGAGTCACAGCAAGATACACAAAAGTTTTTGAAGTTCAAAGCAAAGACCACGAGTGAACTCACTGACATAAGCAATGTCCTTGTGCAGGAGTTCACCATAGTTGGTCTTGGTGACGTCTCCGGTGTTCTCTATGATGTGTCCTCGCTCCTCGGCTCGCTGGTACAGAGTGCGGTAGTCTTCGGTTTTCGTGTCCTGGACGAACGAAAGTGGTAAGAGCTGGTCATCTTTGTCAAACGTTTCTGCTTTGGTTTGTGTGAGGTGCTTATGCGGAGCGGTAAACCGGTGTGACTGTATAGCCCTTGGAAGGTGTATGAGGACATGGAGCTGGGATATGAGGACAGGGAGCTCGGTATAGGGACAAAGAGCTGGGATATGAGGACAAGGAGCTGGGATATGAGGAACGGGGATATGAGGACAAGGAGCTGGGATATGGGGAACGGGGATATGAGGACAAGGAGCTGGGATATGAGGAACGGGGATATGAGGACAAGGAGCTGGGATATGGGGAACGGGGATATGAGGACAAGGAGCTGGGATATGGGGAACGGGGATATGAGGACAAGGAGCTGGGATAAGGAGACAAGGAGACGGGATAGGATCATTGGAGATCGAGCGCCTAACCTCAAGAAACGAGGCCTCGGCTGTACTCACGTATTCAAGTGGTTGGGTTATGTGTTATTGTGAAATGTAATGAAGAGCGTAGGTGACACTATCGACATGACACCTATGTAAAGTAGGTGACACTATCGACATGATCACACAGCGCTTGAGACCTTAGATTAGTCCTTTTCAGACGAAGACCTCGAGTAGGCCTGCCTTAAAGAATGGGTGGTATTTAGGCCACGTGCTCGAACCAGTTATCGGGCATGAGGCCTGGAAACCAGGCGCTGGAACCGGTCAGGTTTATGTGTCACGTATAGCAAGGGAATACATGGCCTTGACTAGGAAAGAGTGAGAGCGCCAGAGTACCTTGACAAGATCGTAGCCCCATAGGCTTTGTCGAGCCGGACGCTCCATCCCCGCGCGACCAGCTGGTGGATGGTGGTGGGCGGGGCGCTCAGCACGGGCGTAGACAAGAACGCCGTGAGGTTGCCATTGTAGACTCCACAGACGATGATCGCTGATAGCCAGGCACTCACCATCACCTGTCGTCCGGGCAGGCTTGGCGGAGGGTGCCTCGATCCTGCACAAGTGGCATCGGTCAGTCCGGGGAATATGCAGCCACTCATGTCCTCATACATCAGAAACATACGCATCCACATTAGTAGAGTCCCCCCCCCCAAAGATGAGTAACAGGGGACACACCTAATGTGTCCCTTAGTGTTCCCTAATGATGAGTAATAACGGACGCTCGGTTAATGTGGAGTGTTTGCTCGGGGATTGTAGGAGACCCTTGGAGGTCTTGCGGTCATGGCCGGGCAAGTGGTTATAAGACTTCATTCCAAGTAAATGTAATGTCATGGGGTTAGAAAGAGGTACTGGGAAGAACGAGGAGCAAAACATAATGAAGAAGAGTAGCTATAAGACCAAACCGGAGGCGCGCACACACACACACACACACACACACACACACACACACACACACACACACACACACACACACACACACACACACACACACACACACACACAATACAATCAACATTCCGACACAATGTTATAGAAATGGATCCACTCTGAAGCTGAGTCCTTAGATTGGATTATAATATATTCTGTCGCAACTCAGTTTGCATATTTACATACTGGTGCAGATCATGCAAATTTACCTCCTTGTGTCACACACACAAAACAAGATTTGATTTATCAATACCAACGACGCTCGCAAGAACAGGACAAGATTTCTATGCTTTCTACAATTCAATTTCAGTTTCTTTATTATGCACCCCATACCCATCCCGTGGGCGGTGGTGTAAAGGGTAACAGAAGCACATAATCGGTTCAGGAACTGAACCCCATAGTTCGTTTAGCTAAGCACGTGGCAATCTGTTGAAACTAGCTAACTACCCAATTGTTAATGTTATATATACATGTACATACACATTCACTCATTTACACAACTACACATACATATCTGATGATCTTTGTACACCGCAAGTGATTCAACAAGAGGCTCACAACAGTCACTATACAAATCAGTTCTTACGTGTGAGAATCATACTGTCTTAGCGCTTTGTCCTCATAATCCTCTATGCCACATGCTGAACATTCATAAAAAGATGCAACGTTTGATACTCAGATACCATTTAATACAAATTTGATATAGCTTTATAGAACACTTGCATGCTAAAAAAAAATATTTGTGAAAAGACGAAGAAAATTATAAACATTTTAGGAAGGCAGAATATATATATATATATATATATATATATATATATATATATATATATATATATATATATATATATATACCAAGTGATGTATTCTACTTCTCGAAGTATATACAGAGTTGATTTTAATACAGGACTATATTCAGGGCTAAAGTATGCTTGTTGCGTGGTCAGTAAACTATTGTGGTTTGTATTTCACATTATATTAAGATGTATTTCACATCTTGCAGGTCGGCGTTCGATCCCAAATGGTCCATGTGGTTGAACATCGTTCCTTTACGATGTTCTTATGTTACCCAGCTGCGTCTTCATGTCCTCATATCCCAGCCCCGTGTCCTCATATCCCAGCCCCGTGTCCTCATATCCCAGCTCCGTGTCCGCGAATCCTTTGATACTAATCGCCTTATCCACTTCCATAGACGCCAGGCGCTAAAGTCTTCCCGACTGTCTTGAGAGGTAATTACTGTCTGGTGTCGAGCACACAGTTGCTGTCTATTTATGGAACAAATTACCGGGTGATAGACTAGATCACTGGATCCTTTCAAGCGCAGATTGCACCTATATATATGAATGCAATTGGTTAAGTATAGTTTGGAGCGCTTACTCACGGAGACAGTGGGGGGTTTTGTGCAGTTTATGTGATGTAATTTTTTTGTTAATACCAAACACGTTGTGTTTCGTCTTGCTTCCATTAGACCTCTAGTTGTTACTGGCTGGCAGTCATCACAATCTTTCAAAGCGTTACCAGTGTGAATTTTTTTTATGTAACCGGTCGAGTTTGTTCTTTCAAATGAACGCTGACGTGTTGAAAGCAGTATAGACAGTGATCAACATTACGTTACGAAATGCCCTAAATATGGGAAAGCTTTTGGATGATGTTCTCTACATAAAAAATTGGAAATGTGAGGTTGTTGAGGCTGGTATTGGCGTGGAGGCCTTGAGCTGGACCCGGGGGTGAGAGCTGGACATAGGCTCGCACACAGCAAGCAGGAGCTGCATATACATATATATGCAGTGTCCTTGTATTCGAAGTCAGTTCGAAGTTTGCAATAGTGGCAAGACTGCTCTAGGGATCAGTCCACGTATCTTTATTATTCACCATAGACATTCAGATGTGATTTAGATACTAAAGTGAGCAGCAATAACAGTAAATTTGCCGATGACGTGGAAATAATGTCGGTAATAGTTTTAGATGAAGTCGCAAATCAATTCCAATGGGAAATAAACTCTTGAACGGACTTTCAAAAAGGACTGAACGATGGATAATTACATTAGGTGATGCTTGTTATATGTATGCGAGCTGGCTCGTTACCTTCTCCTTCGGTTGCTTTGCATTGATTCCAGAGGGTCAGCGTCCTCGCGGCCTGGCCTCTGACCTGGTCTCACAAGGCCCGCACGAACAGGCATTCTACAATTTAGTTTATTCCTAAATTCAAAACAAGTAATAGTGTGTCTGGAGCCAGGAACCCACCGTGGAGGGACTGAGGTAACCAAGTACGAGTGTGTACTCGTACTTGGTTACTTGGTACTCGTAACCAGAGTAGAATCTTGAGTGTGTGAGTGTGTGTCACTCTGCCAACACCTGTTCACACCTGAGATCATTAAAGGTCGTTGTCACGCATTGTGCGGGCGCTGCATAAATTGTTCGTATTAACTTTACAGCCTAACTACCATAACTAAGTCCTAACAACCTACCGAGTCTAATAAACACTTAAAAGCATACTAATCCTAGGACTCAACAACCTATCTATCCTTAGTCTTTAAACCTGATTAATCTGACCCTATCAAACAATCTGCGTTGTCTATCGTAAGATTACGGAGCAGAAACAAAAGCTAAGAAGTAATCTATCATTACCAAAACCAAACAGCATACCTCACCCTTCCAAAATATGTCGTATATTTCCCCAAACTCGTGTATTCTCTTTCCGTGGACAGTGGGAAGATAAGTGAATCTTTAGCAATTCGGTTGTTTTTTCACTAGTCGATACGAGCAAGGATTTTACTCTGACACGAAAGAGTGCACTTTATTACCCTGGTTGATGAAGGCCTTCAGAACGGTGGACAGCACGGAGAAGAAGGAAGGCTTCGCGTTTATCTCGGCTCTTCTACTTCGATGTTCCCAACGAAGTATTGTTGTTTTAGCGTGTGGAGCTCCTGAGCGGTGACGCCAGAGGCCTGCGGTCACCTCAGGCGCCCACAACACCCACAAGCATCCCGTCGAGAAAACCACAAATCCAGCGATGGCACACCACGCCTGCAAGACGGTAGACTAAGTCCTTCAAGAACACTCCTCGCAGCGTTTGATAAATAACTAACATGCAACTATATATGAACAACTTAACACTGCCGCCATAGGAACGATTTCATATGATTTTCTACTCACGTTGACGGTGTAGAGTTTGAAAACTCCGAAGTGATCCTTGAGGACGCTGGGCCCTCTGGTGACGAAGAGAGTGGGGTCGAACACGAGCCACGAGGTGTAGTCGATGGCCTGGGACCGCCTGAAAGTGATACTGAGGGAGGCGAGCCCAACGTCGCCTTCCTACACCGGCACCGCCAGGAAGGTCACGAGATATGTGGTTACTCTGGTAGCAGCATATATATATATATAGTGTGTGTGTGTGTGAAATAGGTTAAGTAGTATTGTCAACAGGAATGTTTTTCCAAATATAACAAAATGCATGTTATGTAAATATGACAGAGCGCAGAAATTGTATTTTTAGTTGAAAAGTGAATGTCATTATTCGAATGGCCTCGCTTGTTGCAATACTTAATTGGCCGCCATTTTGGTAGTTAACGTCAAAATAAATTATCTTAATAAGGTAATGTTTAATGCTTCAGCGTTATTATAAGATTTGTGATGGAGCATTGAGGAGCGTCACACCAGGGCCGGAGCTCTGAAGCATCATTCAGGTTGTGCCGATTTATAAGCTGTTTGTGTCTGCGGTTGAGAACTTTGCCTCTAAGGGACACGATCTCCTCTTAAAAGCGCGCGGACGTGTGGGTGTCCCACAAGGCAGGACGCCCGAACTAACACGCCAGAAGGGAAGGATCCTCGTGACCACGGCTGAGCGGTGCTGAGTTACCGCGATCTGCCGGACAAGACAATTCATTTCCCTGGTATATTCAATGTGATGAACTCATGTTATTCATTTCATATCTTGTGATGTCTCCAGGGATCAATGTCCCCCGTAGTCCGGTCTTTGACCAGGCCTCCTGGATGGAGGTCTGCTCACAGTCCGGCGCATGAATCACAACCCAGTTGATCATGTTTCCTTTGAAGGTGTTTATCAAGATCTCTTGAACACTGTGAGAGGTCGCCTAGTTATGCCTCTTATCGCTAGAGGCACTAACGGACATGTGTTGTCACTATTGCAACAACAGTGCTCTCGCAGTGATCAAACATATTTTGATATAACAAGCATATACCTTGCATCACCAGACTATATGCTGGATGCTAAAGTTAGATCATATATATATATATATATATATATATATATATATATATATATATATATATATATATATATATATATATATACATATATGTGTGTGTGTGTGTGTGTGTGTGTGTGTGTGTGTGTGTGTGTGTGTGTGTGTGTGTGTGTGTGTGTGTGTGTGTGTGTGTCTGACATCAGTTTATAAGTATTCTAAGATGCCAAGTTAAAAAATGTGACCAAAATTCTTCATTTAGACTTCTTGTAGAGCCACAGTTAAACAAGAAGGGTTAAAATTTTATTAAGTGGGAATGCTTATTGTTATTATTATATAGATTAATGGTTCAACACATTACTTACCTCCATTTTCACCCCTGCAATTATCAGCGGTTAAAATGTTCGTATTTTCTTGCTTTTCGGCATTAAAAAAACTGATAAAAATGCACGCCAACCATGATGAGAAATACCGTACATGAAAATACCATATCCCAACTATGGAGAGGACCAAGGTACATAGGTATGCGTGACGCGAGCGTCGATACGTTTATTCTCCCATTTGCATATTTCAATTTAGTCATCCCACGTGCCAGAGACACGAGGGAATTGAAATATGACTTCAATTAAGCGCCGATGTGCAATTTGCGCAATTAGTAAAGATAAAATGACCAATACTCTGGCTCGCAGCTTGTAACTTTTCTGATGGAAGGTTTACACGCCAAGGTCATGTCTCTGGATATAAGTTTGTCAGTTGGTGGAAAAAAGGCGTGATTGAGGTGGTGGGAATAATAATAATAATGACGTTTGGCTGCAGCAAACGAGACGAGGAGGTTCTTATCTTGAGATGGTTTCGGGGCTTAGTGTCCTCCACCCGCAGGAAGCAGCCCGTGACAGCTGACTAACTCCCAGGTATCTATTTACGGCTAGGTAACAGGGAATCAGGATGAAAGAAACTCTGCCCATTGTTTCTCGCCGGCGCCCGGGATTGAACCCGGGATCACGCGTCCAGTGTTCTGTCCGCTCAGCCACCGGGTCCTGATAGTCTAGGCAGGCTAAACTATCAGAAAGGACGCGAATACTCCTCAAACTGTCTGCCCTCGTGTAACTGTTTGATGTCTGAGAATAAATATATCATTGTGTTTCATTATATCTGTTCATTGTAGCCTGAACTGTATCAATTTATGTTTGTTTGTTACAAATAAATCATTCACTTGCGAGCAAACATAAGTTAATTATATTAGTTGGTGCAGAAATATTATAAAGATTTAAAACAAGCAACGCCAAGCACAATGAAATTATGAAGTGATGAATCTATATAAAAATATGGAGGTCATACAGGAGGATCGAACTCGCGTCTCTGGAGTCCCTAAGCGGTACTTCTCGATGGGAAACTACCAGCCCATCATGATCCAGTTGGTTGTATATAGTGTGTGTGTCTCAGGTAGGAGTCGAGATACAGTTCGATCCCATGGTACTGCCTCAACACCATCACTCTTATCCATGACATTATCAAGATAAACAAACTCCTCGAGGGAGAAAGGGGACGAACACACACCCACACACACACACACACACACACCACACACACACACACACACACACACACACAC
>WNGS01164437.1:46497137-46512473 GCA_020271785.1 Procambarus virginalis | reverse complement strand
ATATTGGCTCCTTAAGTATTCTTAGGTTTTAAGATGCATTTCATTCTTTCCAATAGAATAACCATTTGTCTTGGCTTCAGATATGCCACGTCTGATATATATTCTCTCCTCGAACTTTATATGTCTTGCCAGACGAGCAGTTTGCCATCCCGGTAAGCTGATTGGTCGAATCAATCCTGGAGCTGTGAGCAGGCGACAGACTAACCTTCTATTGGAAGCTGATGAAAAATACGTGAACATTTTCTCAAGCATACACACAGAGCGAATACACAAGCAGTTACACACGTCCACACACGCACACACACGCACACACGCAAGACGCACACACGCTCACACACACAGCACACACACACACACACTATTAAGGTGGTAGAGTATGCCACCCATCGTGGAGCCCCATCTTAAAAAAAAAAACATAATGAACCTCGGAAAGATTCAGAAGTTTGCGTCAAGATTTGTTATCGAATTGTGAGCGATGAAGCTCGAAGAGAGACTGAAGGAACTAAACCTGTGGTGCAGGAAAAAGAGGAGGGAGAAGAGAGACATGATAGAGACGTATACAATACTTTGGGAGATTGACAATGGATAAAGACGAAATGAACACCAGTAGACTATGAGGGGGATGGCTGGAAGTTTGAGACTGAGATGAAATGTCATAAAATGTTAGAAAGATTGCTTTAAGCGTCTCTTCTCTTCTCTCTCTCTCTCTCTCTCTCTCTCTCTCTCTCTCTCTCTCTCTCTCTCTCTCTCTCTCTCTCTCTCTCTCTCTCTCATTTTCATCCATTCATGTACAGGATTGGATCCCGTACTGCACTACAGAGGTTCCATGATTCAAAGAGAGGGAATCCTCCATTATCCAAGCGACTCGGCGCCTGCTCCTATCGCTGCCCATTCATGTCCATTTCCTGAAGTCCGTATCTCCAATTTCTATTTCTGATTTTACGTCCCAATTTCAAATCCTGATTGGGTTTCAACATTTTCCTATTCCTGTTTTTTCTGTACCGTATCTGTTCCCAAGATTTCGATTTCTCAGTTTTATATATTTCCCCATTTTCGATTATTGATTTTATGTCTCCCAATTTCGATTCCTGTTATTATATCCCATATTTATATTCCATATTTTTCGACCATAATTTTGATTCAGTAAATAATTTCCCAATTTCGATTACACTGAATAAATTTGTATTTCGTAATCTACGTAACTATGTAATCATTTTTCGGGAGATTATTGAATAAATACAAATTAAATATAATATGAAGATGTAACTTATTAAACGGAAATGAAGCTTACTTAAAATACTTTATTTGTATTATAAGTAAAAGGTTAGACGCAAATCAGCTTACTTAAAATAGCATATTTGAAATTTTTAGCAAGAATTAACCTGATCACAATTCCATGGGATTTTTTTTAAGTATTGTTATTTTGTATTTTAAATAAATATTTGTATTTTAAAGGATGTTGTTACTTATATTTTGGTAAAATGTTTCACGTCTATTTTGAATTCACAAGTGATTTTGTTCAGTGTAGAGCGTGTAATAATGAACATTGCACACCGTGCTGGTGTTGAACATTGTAGATCATGCTAATGACGAACACTGAACACCGTGATGGTGACGAACATTTTGAGGCTCAACCCCCCCCCCCCCCACAAGATATACCTGGGTAATATATCAAGAACAAGTATGCTGACATGATCAAGTGATGAAAAATATGCGTCATCCCGTAATGTCTTGGTGAGTGTCATGCTGTGTGGGGTGTTTCTTGATGAGTCCATTCGTGTCTTGGTTTCTTCGTGTCTTCTTGTCGGGGTGTCTTGATGATAACATCCACTACGGGCTCACATAGCCCGTGCTACTTGGAACTTCTTGTTCCAGGTAGCGAATCTTTAACAACAACAACAAAATGTCTGATGAGTGTCTTCGTGTCATGCTGTCGTGGTGTGTTCCTGGTGAGTTTTCGTGTCTTGGTGAGCACCAAGATGCTCCTAAAGTCCCGGACAGCTGATGGCGAGGTCCTCCTCCTCCTCCTTCTCCCATCTCCTGGACACTCTGTTAACGTCACGGAAGGAAGGAAGGAAGGAATTATCAAGGGAAAGCACCAAGCCATTACGACTATATAGCACTGGGAAGGGGTCAGGATAAGGATTTGGGATGGGACGGAGGAAGGAATGGTGCCCCAACCACTTGGACGGTCGGGGATTGAACGCCGACCTGCATGAAGCGAGACCGTCGCTCTACCGTCCAGCCCAAGTGGTTGGGAGTTAACGTGACGGAGCTTAAGCTGTGTGGTCGAGAGTTTCGTGCGCTCCGCCTGTTATCAGTTGAGTGTCTGTTATCTCACGCTTCTCAAACATGCGTTGTGCCTTCATCTCCAGACACGGGGCACCGCCACACCACTTAATTATCATAATGGTCTTCCTTCTTAAAAAGATCCTGCTGTTCCTGCGGCAGGTCTTGTACACAGGCACACCACACACGCGCGCGAGCATGCACATAACAGCCACTATGGCAATAGGAGGCCCTAACATTATGTAGTAGTGTGAAACAGCGTCTGTCGCCTGCAGGAAGGGCTCCAAGCTGGTAATCATGGGCGACCTCAACTGTAGAGAGATATCGACTGGGAGAACACAGAGCCAGGTGAAGGTGTAGATACATGGAGAGGTATGTATTGAACGTGACAACGAGACACTTTCCAAGTCAACATGTCAACGGAGCAACGAGAATGAGAGGAACCAGCGAGACTTGACCTGATATTTACTCTGAATAAATTAGACACAGGGAAAGTCAAACTAGAATCCCCCCCCTCTCCCATGGGAATGAGCTACCACACTGTACTGACACTGTACTGACACTGTACTGACATAGTATCTGGTGGATGATGGGCAACTCTACTCAAGGAAGGGGCGCCAGAAAGCAAAGAGTTATCATACCGAAGGGGATGGTAACGAGGAGATGAAACAAATTCTAATAAAGATATCAGGGAAACAGAAGTGAGAGAAAAGAGTGTACGTGATATGATGGACTACATCAGCGAGAAGTGTCATGAGAGAGAGCGGAGGGAGAGAGCAGCAGGCCTCGAAGGAGTACCTCAGTATGAGAACAGAAGCAAAAAAACAGTATGAATTGATATAGCAAATAAAGCCAAGACTCAACCAAACGGCTTCTCAGCACATCAGCAGGAAAACAAAAGTAAAGTAATAGGGTAATGAAACTGATAAAAAGGGGGGCAGGCAATAACACTGAGAATAACAAGGAGGTGTGTGTGTGAAGAGCTCGACAAGAGATTCCAGGTGGTCTTCACAGTAGAGCAAGGAGAAGTGCCTGACCTGAGAAAGTTGACAGTAAACCAGGCAGTTTTGAAAGTATTTGAAATTACCAGAGGTGAATTTAGGGGCATCTGGTGGAACTGAACACGGAAAGGGCCGTTAGACCTGACAAAATCTCACCATGGATACTAAAACAGGGAGCAGGAGAAATATGCCTGCCACTCTATGATGCGTAATAGGTCAATAGAAGCAGGAAACCTACCAGAAAGTTGGAAGACAGCTGCCAATATCCTTCTCAATGCTTGCTGAAACAGAGGAAGATAATAAGAGATTACAAGATTACTTGGACAGAATGAAGGAATGGTCCAATAAATCATTATTGCAGTTTAACTTAACAACATCGTTTAGAAACTTAAATCAGAATTCCTTCAAGGTATTCTGATTTAAGTTAAATGATTTCATTTAACATCCTTTGTTAAGCGCCTTGAGAAGCATTAAACCAAAACTGAAAACGCCAAAAGGTCTGCAACAAGATTAGTGCAAGAGCTAAGAAGGGTTAGCTATAAGGATAGGTTGAGGGACCTTTGCAATCTTAAGGTAGGGACAGATTCACGAAAGCACTTACGCAAGCACTTACCAACGTATACATCTTTCCTCAATCTTTGACGGCTTTGGTTACATTTATTAAACAGTTTACAAGCATGAAAACTTCCCAATCAACTGTTGTTATTGTTATAAACAGCCTCCTGGTGCTTCGGAGCTCATTAACTGTTTAATAATTGGAAACAAAGCCGCCAAAGATTGAGAAAAGATGGACAGGTTCGTAAGTGCATGCGTAACTGCTTTCGTGAATCTGGCCCGGTACATTAGACAACCGACGGTTAGAAAGGCGGGGTCCAAGAGCTAACAGCTCGGTCCTACATGCACAAATAGTAAATATAAATAGTAAATGTGCACAGTAACTTGTTCGAGAACTCTGGAGACGAAGAGGAGCACATCAAACTTATTACAAACAATTGTATTGGCGGCCGGCTGTGATATTCTTGCTTAATATTTCAAGTCCACTCAGACACTGCCTGGTACAACTCTTGTACAGGTGTACAGGCATGTGTGTACACACTGGCACAGGTGTACAGGCACGTGTACACTCTGGCACAGGTGTACATGTACTTGTCTCACAAGAGCAACTTTCAATTGAAACACCCTCACCCTTAAAAAAGTTATAATTACTCCATATAAATTTTACTATTAAAAATAAATACCAATATATCATCCATTAACAAAAAAAATATTTAATCAATATTTTGCACGGTAAAACAAATATATTAATTTCACTAGAACACACACACACACACCAAAAATATTCCCATGATCAAAAGCACCTTTCACAGGCTTCTAAAGGTGTCAAAAGGGCCCCCTCCCGCGATCATTTCCTAAGCATTTTATCGATATTGTTCTTGAACGCGATTTTGTATTTCAGAATCATGTTACAAAGACCTTAGTTAATGAGACTTTTACCCCAACTTACAGATGAGCTTTATCGAACTTACGGGTTTCTTTGAGAACAAAGACTGGCCGATACATTTGGTGACGCCTGTGTGTGTGTGTGTGTGGGCCGTGTGTGTGTGTGTGTAAGAGAAGCCGCCTTGACGACATTCTTGACATCAGCCACTGAGCCGCTCTAAAATGGCAATGTCAAAGAAACCCTCAGTGCGTTGTCACCGTCAATATCTATCTATATGTAAATGTTCCAGAGGTGCGTGGGTGGTGTGGGTGACATAGTCAGTGATAAACAATGGGGACAATGGGGGGAATTGGCGGGCACACTCAACATCATTCAGAGGCGTCTGGTGGTAGTGGGCGTGAGGTGGTGGTGGGCGTGGTGTGGTCGGGCGGGCGGAGTGGTGGTGGTGGGCGTGGTATTCTGATGCGGTGAGGGGGAGGGGGCAGATATGGAAGGGGTATAGTGATTTTAGAACAGAGGTTCTAATTGTGGTAGAGGGATGGTAGGTAATAAAGTGGGGTTGGTGGTGGTGTTGTTGTGGGGGGGTCGAATGGTAGTAGGCTTTATTGTGAGAGATTCTGATTGCTTGTTGTAGGAGAGCTGTGTGGGTTGTGGGAATGGAATTGTGGTTGCTGGAGATGGGCAGGGATTGTTGTGAAGGTATGATTGTTGATGAGAATTGGGGGAGAGTGGAGGTGGTTGTAGTAGAGAAATGGAAGTTGTTAAAGAGTAGAGGGAGTTGTGGAAGACAAGGGATATGAGAAGAGAAGTGATGATTGTGAGAGACAGGAGCGAGAGTAACTGATGATTAACAAATAAATACGACAAATACAGTCTCCCTTTCTGTAGTACACATTATCTCCAGCAGCCGTTCTCAGTACCAACGACAACAGGCGGACTGATCACCCATCAAACCATACGGAATGCCAGTACTGGGGGGGGGGGGAGACACCTATTCTGAAGCCTCCCGACCGTCCAGATCGGCAGATATTGAAGTGCTCTTACGCGGTGCGGCCGACACGCAAATTTGATGTCGGGAATATGGTGATTGGACTGTCCTCTGGCGGGAGGTACCGTAACTGTGAATCATTCCTGCACGACTTGCAGGCAGCCTCGCCAAATTACGACTGAGGGCGTCCCGTTGTTGTTGTTGTTTAAGGTGTATTGCTGCGATTTATTCGATTGCGTACTCACCTAGTTGTGCTTGCTAGCTCTGTTATTGTTGAGCTCTGCTCTTTCGGCCCGCCTCTCAACTGTCAATTAACCAACTGTTACTTCTAATTTTTTCCCCCATACACACACACACAGGAAGCAGCTTGTAATTGCTGTCTAATTCCCAGGTACCTATTTACTGCTGGGTAACAGAGGGCATCAGGGTGAAAGAAACTCTGCTCACTTTGTTTCTCGCCGGCACCGGGAATCAAACCCGGTCTACAGGATTACGTGTACAGCGTGCTGTCCACTCAGCCGATGCTCATTAGACGTCAGTAATGCAATTTTTTTCCCTAAACCACCACAATTTTTACGGAGTTTCCACCGCGTAAAAAAGAAAGATAGTGCGTTCATTAACGAAGACACATGTTGATACTAAGAACATTGCAGAAGGTCGACGACCTGGAGCATTACTGAGGATTATCAACCTTCACGCGAACACAACCTCCCCCACAATTTGTTAACGTTTTAACAACTTTGTTACAACGTTTAAATGGTCACAAGGACTTTGAGGCTCCGCGTCGTATGTTCGCTAGAGAAAAACGGGCTCACCATAGCCCGTGTTACTTGGAACTTTGTTCCAGGTAGCGAATCTTTAAGAACAATAACAACGTATGTTCGCTAGGATGTGAACTTTTACGTTAAAATGTTCTTCAGTGTCTATCAAGGCAGAAGAGACGGAGGCTTTGAGGAACGGGAAGTGTGGATGAGTTAGACAGCGTAGGCTATTGTAGACACATCACTGAGATATGATAATAATAAAATAAAATGGGGGAAGGAAGGAATTATCAAGCGCTAAGCCATTATGGCTACATAGCACTTGGAAGGGGTCAGGATAAGGATCTGGGATGGGACGGGGGGCAAGGAATGGTGCCACAGCCACTTATGGACGGTCGGGGATTGAACGCCGACCTGCATGAAGCGAGACCCGTCGCTCTACGTCCAGCCCAAGTGGTTGGGTCACGGAGGTATGAGTTAATGTGTATAGAATCCTCACCCACATCCCATGGGGGCTAGAGTGTAAAGTGTTGACCACATCACGGACTTATTCCATTCAAATTCTGGAAAAGCACATACATAGATGATGAGTTACAAATATAATGTTGGATTTATAGATAGAGCTAGTACATACTATACCTAAAGCCACTAATAAGTATAGCGTTTCGGGCTAGAACTAGAACACAACTAGAGCACAGCTGGAACACAGCTAGAACACAGAATGTTGAACACATCGTCTAGTGGGGATAACTTAATGAGTGGAAAATATAACTCTTAAATCTTTATTAAGAGGAACATGCTCACATAAATTCACGAGAAAACTAAGCATATGTTGAGCTTTGATGGCCAACACGTCCCTCAAACATGACCATACACATTTATGTGCAGTCATGTGCGAGGTGTACAACACTACATGAGCAACAGGTGTGCAACACTACATGAGCAACATGTGGGCTCAAAGGTATGTTTTAATGCTCATGTAATGAAAATTATGGAATATACTGATTCAATTCGTTTATGTTAACACTCACGTAGGACCTGGAGGTTCACATGTGATGTGCATGGTGTGGGGGTTCATACCGTGTGATGTGCATGGTGTGGGGGTTCATATCGTGTGATGTGCATGGTGTGGAGGTTCATATCGTGTGATGTGCATGGTGTGGGGGTTCATATCGTGTGATGTGCATGGTGTGGAGGTCATATCGTGTGATGTGCAGGGTGTGGGGGTTCATATCGTGTGATGTGCAGGGTGTGGGGGTTCATATCGTGTGATGTGGCAGGGTGTGGGGGGTTCATATCGTGTGGTGTGCAGGGTGTGTGGGGGTTCATACCGTGTGATGTGCAGGGTGTGGAGGTTCATACCGTGTGATGTGCAGGGTGTGGGGGTTCATATCGTGTGATGTGCATGGTGTGGGGGTTCACATCACGTGTCGTGCATGGTGTGGGGGTTCACATCTTGTGTCGTGCATGGTGTGGGGGTTCACATCACGTGTCGTGCATGGTGTGGGGGTTCACATCACGTGTCGTGCATGGTGTGGGGGTTCACATCACGTGTCGTGCATGGTGTGGGGGTTCACATCACGTGTCGTGCATGGTGTGGGGGTTCACATCACGTGTCGTGCATGGTGTGTGGGGTTCACATCTTGTGTCGTGCATGGTGTGGGGGTTCACATCGTGTGATGTGCATGGTGTGGAGGTTCACATGTGATGTGCATGGTGTGGGGGTTCACATCCACTGCCAAGAACGTTGTATTTGTTCACATCCTCTCCCAAGAACGTTGTATTTGTTCACATCCTCTCCCAAGAACATTGTATTTGTTCACATCCACTCCCAAGAACATTGTATTTGTTCACATCCTCTCCCAAGAACATTGTATTTGTTCACATCCACTCCCAAGAACGTTGTATTTGTTCACATCCACTGCCAAGAACATTGTATTTGTTCACATCCACTGCCAAGAACGTTGTATTTGTTCACATCCTCTCCCAAGAACATTGTATTTGTTCACATCCACTCCCAAGAACATTGTACTTGTTCACATCCACTCCCAAGAACATTGTACTTGTTCACATCCACTGCCATATATATATCGTGATAGTTCATAACCTCCACAGTGGGGTGATTGTAGTGATTGTGCCATTGCATGTGCAG
This sequence comes from Procambarus virginalis, assembly GCA_020271785.1. NCBI lineage: Eukaryota > Metazoa > Arthropoda > Malacostraca > Decapoda > Cambaridae > Procambarus > Procambarus virginalis. The sequence continues at coordinate 46,503,841 of WNGS01164437.1, read as the reverse complement.
CCACAGTGTCAAAGATTGTGCACGTTGCATGTGCAACTAGAGCTTTAAGGAGTGCTTGGGGTCGCGATGCATGAGCAGTCAGAGTGCTCATGTGCAGTGTTCGGGTGATGGCGTCGAGTTCCAAGTCACGAACCGGCAGGATTCATCCAAGACTGAATGACGTGTCCTCTGACGAAACCTGTGCATCCCTCCTTGATCACGGCATCTGGGAACGATGATGGGGTCTTTATTAAAACCCCTTATGAGTTCGGAACCCCTTACGAACTAGTTCGGAAACGCTTAGTTCGGAACCCCCTTACGAAACTAGTTCGGGACCGCTTACGAGTTCGGAAACTGCTATACGATGGTTTATCTATAACAATATTATTCATAGGATTCAAGACCGCCTCACAGCGTTTCCAAGCTCGTTAACCTTTCGATAAATGCAAACGAAGCCGCCATGATTAACCAAAAGATGCACGGGTTTCGTCAATGGACACACAAGTCCCGATAAATTCCGGTGCGTTGTTCTCTTGTTAGTTCAGATCTACGCGACAGACGAATCTGTTGACAAAGAACAAAATGATCATTGGTGAATATTAATGACGTGTTAGCCTGTTCCCATTAACCGTGTTATCTTGACCGTTAATCCCGTTATCCTGACCGTAAATCATGTTATCATGGCCATTAATCCCGTTATCGTGACCATTAAGCATGTTATCTTAACCATTAACCGTGTTATCTTGACCGTTAATCCCCGTTATCCTCACCATTAATGTAACCTTAACCATTAACCCGTGTTATCTTGACCATTAACCATGTTATCCTGCCCATTAGCCATGTTATCCTAATCATTAACCATGTAATCCCGACCATTAACCATGTTATGGTGACCATTAACCACCTTATTCTTACCGTTAACAAGATTATCCTGATATAAACCATGATATCCTGATCACAAATCGCGCTATCCTGACCATTACCCGTAATGTGAAAACATGGGATGGGTGGTTGAAGATATACAGTGTGGAAATAGAGTCGAATATATGCCTCCTGAGGGCGTGTGTATGTTCCTGAGGGCGTGTGTATGTGTTCCTGATGGCGTGTGTATATTCCTGAGAGCGTGTGTATATTCCTGAGAGCGTGTGTATGTTCCTGAGGGCGTGTGTATGTTCCTGAGAGCGTGTGTATGTTCCTGAGAGCGTGTGTATGTTCCTGAGGGCGTGTGTATGTTCCTGAGGGCGTGTGTATGTTCCTGATAGCGTGTGTATGTTCCTGAGGGCGTGTGTAGGTTCCTGAGGGCGTGTGTATGTTCCTGAGGGCGTGTGTATGTTCCTGAGGGCGTGTGTATGCTCCTGAGGGCGTGTGTATGTTCCTGAGGGCGTGTGTATGTTCCTGAGGGCGTGTGTATGTTCCTGAGGGCGTGTGTATGTTCCTGAGGGCTTGTGTATGTTCCTGAGGGCGTGTATGTGTTCCTGAGAGCGTGTGTATGTTCCTGATAGCGTGTGTATGTTCCTGAGGGCGTGTGTATGTTCCTGAGGGCGTGTGTATGTTCCTGAGGGCGTGTGTATGTTCCTGAGGGCGTGTGTATGTTCCTGAGGGCGTGTATGTGTTCCTGAGAGCGTGTGTATGTTCCTGATAGCGTGTGTATGTTCCTGAGGGCGTGTGTAGGTTCCTGAGGGCGTGTGTAGGTTCCTGAGGGCGTGTGCATGGTCCTGAGGGCGTGTGTATGTTCCTGAGGGCGTGTGTATGTTCCTGAGGGCGTGTGTATGATCCTGAGGGCGTGTGTATGATCCTGAGGGCGTGTGTATGTTCCTGAGGGCGTGTGTATGTTCCTGAGAGCGTGTGTATGCCCCCTCGAGGACGAGGGTGGAGGCTTACTCTCTTGTTGTTATTGTTTAAGATTCGCTACCTGGAACAAAAAGTTCCAAGTAGCACGGGCTATGGTGAGCCCGCAGTGTGGCTTACTCTCGCTCGTCGAAGCAATACTCGTCGCTCCACTGATAGTCATTGTCGCGTCTGGCGGCTACGCAGTTCTCGTGACGCCCTGATGCGTTCCTGTTCGGCTCACCGGTGGCGTAGCTGCGAATAAAAGAATATATATATATATATATATTATATATATGTATATAAATTCAGAATCTAGTTCAAAACATCCAATAATATTTTCGCAGCGTAAACTATAGCTCAGAAAGGCAGAATATGGTCTGGGCAACCTGTCCTCTTAAAAAGAACGTCTCTTTTGGCCGTTTGACCGTATGGCCGAATTTGGACGTAATTTGAAAATTTGGTATTTTTTTTTTCAACAACAGTAAGTTAAGGGTCCTCTGATAGGTTAGGTGGACAGGAAATTCTCATAAAGTTTCAAAACGTTATGAAAAACGTTAATTTAAAATGTCCTCTCATAACCTCTGCGCGTACGCCGGACGACTCAAATAGAAAACGGAACAGAACATCACTTTTGTGAGTCGATTTCATTTCAAATTACATCCAAATTTGGCCATAGCGCGCATACGAGCCAAAAGTGACGTTATTTTTAAGAGGACGGGTTGGATTGAGAAGGTCACCACTTACTTGGTGAAGGTGACGGGTTCCTGGTCTGCCCACACGTAACTACCCGCCACTTGAAGATCATTGAGTCCGATCCACACCGACTCCACACTAAGGGACACTAATATTCCTGTCAACGATTACAAAATAANAGACTATTTGAATGGGTTATGATAGGTTAGAAGGGTTAAGCTAGGATAGGTTTGACTAGGTTAGAGCAGATTAGAGCAGTTAGAGCAATTTTCAGATGTATTCTACATCCTGTCTCAATTGAATGATTACAATCTCTTTATTTTTCACTACCCCTCCCTTTCTATTCCAATCTTCCCTACCCTCACCACCTGCCCTACCCTTCACCACCTACCCTACCCTTCACCACCATCCTACCCTTCACCACCTTCCCTACCCTTCACCACCTTCCCTACCCTTCACCACCTTCCCTACCCTTCACCACCTACCCTACCCTTCACCACCTTCCCTACCCTTCACCACCTCCCCTACCCTTCACCACCTTCCCTACCCTTCACCACCTTCCCTACCCTTCACCACCTCCCCTACCCTTCACCACCTCCCCTACCCTTCACCACCTTCCCTACCCTTCACTACCTCCCTACCCTTCACCACCTTCCCTACCCTTCACCACCTACCCTACCCTTCACCACCTTCCCTACCCTTCACCACCTACCCTACCCTTCACCACCTTCCCTACCCTTCACCACCTTCCCTACCCTTCACCACCTTCCCTACCCTTCACCACCTTCCCTACCCTTCACCACCTTCCCTACCCTTCACCACCTTCCCTACCCTTCACCACCTTCCCTACCCTTCACCACCTTCCCTACCCTTCACCACTACCCTACCCTTCACCACCTTCCCTACCCTTCACCACCTACCCTACCCTTCACCACCTTCCCTACCCTTCACCACCTTCCCTACCCTTCACCACCTCCCCTACCCTTCACCACCTTCCCTGTTGCTCAGTGTTCACCAACATTCCTACTCTTCACTATTTTACCTTCATCTCTCTAACCCTTTTCACAAACATTGTTTCGAGCAATAAAGAATACTACATAAGAGCAAATAACAAAAGTATATATATATATATATATATATATATATATATATATATATATATATATATATATAGTGGCGAGGGGAAGAGAGGAGGGCGGTACACAGAGAGGAATAAGAGAGATTACACGGAAGAATGGTGAGGAAGAGAGAAGAGATGGAAGGATAGTGAAGGCTAGATAGATAGAAGAATGCAGCTAGATGGGATGAAAAGAGACGAAGAAGAAAGAAGAAGAAAGATAGAAACAATGGAGAGATGGAGATAGAAGAAATAAAAAGATAGTGAACAGTTGAGATAAACGGGATGGAAAGATAGTGAAGGATGGAAATTGAGCGGATAGACGGTGGAGAATAGAGCGGGATAGGAGAGGTACGTCTTTGTTGGTACTCTGAAAACAGTACACAAAACTCTTGTCAAACTTAGGAAAACAATTTCATTATAAAGCTGTAATTGCTTTTATCTTTTCTGCGGCCCTGTTGCTCGGGCTCTTCTATACTACGTGAAGAGCGGAGACCCTCTTCTCCTCTCCTCACGAGTCTACTCACACGAGACCCCCTGTAGCTACAGGTGATGAGGGAGAGACCCCCTGTAGCTACAGGTGATGAGGGAGAGACCCCCTGTAGCTACAGGTGATGATGGAGAGACCCACTGTAGCTACAGGTGATGATGGAGAGACCCCCTGTAGCTACAGGTGATGATGGAGAGACCACTGTAGCTACAGGTGATGATGGAGAGACCACTGTAGCTACAGGTGATGAGGGAGAGACCCCCTGTAGCTACAGGTGATGATGGAGAGACCCTCTGTAGCTACAGGTGATGATGGAGAGACCCACTGTAGCTACAGGTGATGAGGGAGAGACCCACTGTAGCTACAGGTGATGAAGGAGAGACCCTCTGTAGCTACAGGTGATGAGGGAGAGACCCCCTGTAGCTACAGGTGATGATGGAGAGACCACTGTAGCTACAGGTGATGAGGGAGAGACCCACTGTAGCTACAGGTGATGAAGGAGAGACCCCCTGTAGCTACAGGTGATGAGGGAGAGACCCCCTGTAGCTACAGGTGATGATGGAGAGACACCCTGTAGCTACAGGTGATGATGGAGAGACCACTGTAGCTACAGGTGATGATGGAGAGACCACTGTAGCTACAGGTGATGATGGAGAGACCCACTGTAGCTACAGGTGATGATGGAGAGACCCCTGTAGCTACAGGTGATGATGGAGAGACCACTGTAGCTACAGGTGATGATGGAGAGACCCCCTGTAGCTACAGGTGATGAAGGAGAGACCACTGTAGCTACAGGTGATGATGGAGAGACCCCCTGTAGCTACAGGTGATGATGGAGAGACCTCCTGTAGCTACAGGTGATGATGGAGACACCCACTGTAGCTACAGGTGATGAAGGAGAGACCCCTGTAGCTACAGGTGATGATGGAGAGACCCACTGTAGCTACAGGTGATGATGGAGAGACCCCCTGTAGCTACAGGTGATGATGGAGAGACCCCTGTAGCTACAGGTGATGAAGGAGAGACACCTGTAGCTACAGGTGATGAGGGAGAGACCCCCTGTAGCTACAGGTGATGAAGGAGAGACCCCCTGTAGCTACAGGTGATGATGGAGAGACCCCCTGTAGCTACAGGTGATGAGGGAGAGACCCCCTGTAGCTACAGGTGATGAAGGAGAGACCCACTGTAGCTACAGGTGATGATGGAGAGACCCCCTGTAGCTACAGGTGATGAAGGAGAGACCACTGTAGCTACAGGTGATGATGGAGAGACACCTGTAGCTACAGGTGATGATGGAGAGACACCTGTAGCTACAGGTGATGAGGGAGAGACACCCTGTAGCTACAGGTGATGAAGGAGAGACCCCTGTAGCTACAGGTGATGATGGAGAGACCCCTGTAGCTACAGGTGATGAGGGAGAGACCCCCTGTAGCTACAGGTGATGATGGAGAGACCCCCTGTAGCTACAGGTGATGAAGGAGAGACCCCCTGTAGCTACAGGTGATGATGGAGAGACCCCTGTAGCTACAGGTGATGAGGGAGAGACCCCCTGTAGCTACAGGTGATGATGGAGAGACCCCCTGTAGCTACAGGTGATGAAGGAGAGACCCCCTGTAGCTACAGGTGATGATGGAGAGACACCTGTAGCTACAGGTGATGAAGGAGAGACCCACTGTAGCTACAGGTGATGAAGGAGAGACCCCCTGTAGCTACAGGTGATGAAGGAGAGACCCTCTGTAGCTACAGGTGATGATGGAGAGACCCCCTGTAGCTACAGGTGATGAAGGAGAGACCCCCTGTAGCTACAGGTGATGAGGGAGAGACCCACTGTAGCTACAGGTGATGAAGGAGAGACCCCTGTAGCTACAGGTGATGAAGGAGAGACCCACTGTAGCTACAGGTGATGATGGAGAGACCCCCTGTAGCTACAGGTGATGAAGGAGAGACCCCCTGTAGCTACAGGTGATGAGGGAGAGACCACTGTAGCTACAGGTGATGAAGGAGAGACCCACTGTAGCTACAGGTGATGAAGGAGAGACCCCCTGTAGCTACAGGTGATGAAGGAGAGACCCACTGTAGCTACAGGTGATGAGGGAGAGACACCCTGTAGCTACAGGTGATGAAAAAGAGACACCTGTAGCTACAGGTGATGAAGGAGAGACCCCCTGTAGCTACAGGTGATGAAGGAGAGACCCACTGTAGCTACAGGTGATGAAGGAGAGACCCCCTGTAGCTACAGGTGATGATGGAGAGACACCTGTAGCTACAGGTGATGATGGAGAGACCCACTGTAGCTACAGGTGATGAAGGAGAGACCCACTGTAGCTACAGGTGATGAAGGAGAGACCCCCTGTAGCTACAGGTGATGAAGGAGAGACCCCTGTAGCTACAGGTGATGAAGGAGAGACCCCTGTAGCTACAGGTGATGAAGGAGAGACCCCTGTAGCTACAGGTGATGAAGGAGAGACCCCCTGTAGCTACAGGTGATGAAGGAGAGACCCCTGTAGCTACAGGTGATGATACATTAGGATCAATTTCCATGTAAATTACTTAATTATAAATCTTGCCGTTCCTGGTGTACACAAAACGGTATTT
>WNGS01164437.1:46471648-46487381 GCA_020271785.1 Procambarus virginalis | reverse complement strand
ACGGGGCTCACGTAAATAAACTTTTAGGTGGGATAACTATAAATGGATGGTGATGACATTAAGGGAATTGTCTTATTTATGAATATATAACAAAAAATAAGGAAAACATTTTAACGACAAGGAAATAATGGATGATGTCAGAGCTAGAGATCACGGACAAGGCGAAACGAACATATTTTTTTTTGTACTGAACGACAGCCACGCCACATATCACACACAATTGTTAGTACGACAGTTTCTGACGTTGGAGAAATCTTAGGAGGACGGACTGCACAATCTCCGACATATAAGGCCTAGACACGACACACCAAATGTGACCTACACATCGACACATGATGTCCTTTATGAAGCGAGTGATACCATCCTGATGCAAACACAGCCCTGCCTCCTGGGTATAATAGTACGTATATCAACTATGGATATATACGTATATATACGAATATAAAATAGTACGTACATTTTTGTACGTACGGGCTAAATGTACAAAAATGGACTGTTGTGGCCCATAATGGTCGCATTTTACACTACTACTGTTATAGAGGGCACGAAAAATAAGCAAAAAAAAAAAACCAAACTTAAACATTCCCTAGGCCTATAGTGACCTACTAAAGCCAAAGATAGCATATTAATTTAAGCCTATAGGATTGCTTGGACAGAAGGTTAGTTGAGGTCTTGAGTTACTTATTTGGGTCCAACAGTTCATTTTCGTACGTTCGACCCAATAGTCGCTATACGTACTATCATACCATGAAGCTAGGCCGTGTTTCGGCGCGGCGGTTCCACTCGCTTCATAAAGGACACATGTGTCGTCTGTAAGTCACATGTGTCGCCTGTAGGCCATATATGTCGTCATAAGGCCTTATATGTCGGCGATTATGCAGCCCGTCCACATAACGTTTCCCAACGACCAAGTTCTAGTTCTGAAGTGCCCCTCTCCCAACCTCCCAGAGGACCCAAAACTGAAAACTGGGACAGTACGTCAATTTTGCGATTATGATGCGCTGCATATAATTCTTATTATATTTTATATATTTACATATTTCATGTTTGGTGTTGGACTTAATTGCCACGATATGACAATTAACGACACCACATTATCTGATCTTCAGCAAGTAATACTTAATTTTAAGTCGTGAGCATTGTACAGGACTAAAAGTAAAGACTGTGTATATACACCGCTAAGCGGAACACACCTCCTCGTGTATGAATACATTAAGTTTGTAATGATCTGAATGTATTTTAAATTACATTAGGATCAATTTCCATGTAAATTACTTAATTATAAATCTTGCCGTTCCTGGTGTACACAAAACGGTACTTTGTTGCATATCTCTTACCATTTAGGCAAATGGTTCTCGTTCACTAGGTGTGGACATGCGGTTCTAGCTGTTCTCCATTCACCTGTCCTCCTCCACATGTGTTCTTTTTATACCTGTCCTCCACATGTGTGTCTTTTATATACTGTCCTTCTCAACATATGTTCTTTTTATACCTGTCCTCCTCAACATGTGTTCTTTTTATACCTGTCCTCCTCCACATGTGTGTCTTTATATACCTGTCCTCCTCCACATGTGTTCTTTATCACCTGTCCTCCTCCACATGTTGTCTTTATATAGCCTGTCCTTACTCAACCATATGTTTCTTTTTTATAGCCTGTCCCTCCTCCACATGTGGTTCTTTATATGAACCCTGTCCTCCCCTCCACATGTGTTCTTTTTATACCTGTCCTCCTCCACATGTGTTTCTTTATATACCTGTCCTCCTCCACATGGGTTTCTTTATATACCTGTCCTCCTCAACATATGTTCATCTTACATCTGTCTCCTCAGCAGTCAACGCTGGCCATCATGTTATTTTCCTCTATACTCAGTTACCTTGTCCTCAGCTGTAGCGTATTCTCCCTCTCAGTGTGTCCTCCTTGCTCATTTCGGTTGTGTGGTGTGTCCTCTTCTTTCTTCCTTCTCTTCATACCACCAAACTCCTCCTCTCTCTCTCTCCCTCTGTTTTTATATCTAATTTATTACTCTCTCTCTACTTCTCCCAGCGACCGCTGCTTCCATTAATCTAGAGGGAATTTCCTTTCATCGTATTTTTCGTTAATACGGGCTATCGCTGTCTGTTTGAGTATTCCTTACGGCCTTCTTAACCTTTTTTTTCTCTGCTTGCATCTTATATTTTTTTTATATCTAGCTTGTTTAATTATTGTTACTTTTTTTTTGGTCAGAGGGACATTTGCCATCCTCCGATTTTATTATTTTTTGGGGGGGGGTTCTTCCCTGTTTATTAAATCAATTGCATGGTGTTGTTGTCCATAAAAATCAGTCATTTTAGTACCAGGAGTAGGACTTGGAAATATAATGGTGTGATTGTGTGCCTTCAAACTGAAATATATATATATATATATATAGTATTAATAATATATATATTAATATATAATTATATATATATAATATATATATCTCTATATATATAAACACATACAGTACAGTAGATATAAGTGTGTGTGTACCCCCCTTATATTATACTATAAATATTTTATTTATTTCAGCATCGGGTTAGTTTATGAAAACCTGGAATTTAAATGCGTCACAATGCATACATATGTATTATCAACAACCATCATAGTCGCATAATTAATCCAAATGGACATAATGTGTGTTGTTTACATTACCATGGATTACCTGGGGAAGTTGTGCTCCCACTTCACTTTAGGAAGTGGGAGCACAACTTCCCCAGGTAATGTCAAACTCTTACAATTATGCCTCCCACCCCCCCCCAGGCAATTTTTTCTGTATGCCTCCATGCTACAAGTCCCTCAGGGAAACCCTTCCATTACTCCGTCCACACTAATCATGCTGGTACAGGTTTGGCCCTGACTGGTTGCATGGGTTAAGGGGGGGTGGGGGGTAGGGAAGAGTTTAGGGTCTAGCAGACCCTAGATGACGCTTTTAGGAAAGCATCTTGGGTGTACAAGTCTCCTTACTTACTCCTTACCCTCTCTGGTGGTAGGGTAAGGGGGTTATATACACTCCCAGATCATTCCCCGTTTGCATTTTCACTCTAATTCATGCTTTTTAATGCCGGTTTTTTTTCATTTCTAAGTTCACATTACTCTTGATTTATTTGGGGATGAGTCTGCCATTTCCCGGCTTGCAGTGTGTTTGCCAGGCTTCCGGGCAGTTTGTGCAACGACTCTCTCACACGTTAGCAAACATTACTGTAGTCCCACAGAGGTGGGACTTCAATGAGGACGATTGAAGACAAAACGGCAGTAAGGAAGAAGATGTAGACAGATGATATTTTTGGCTTCACACTATTTCCAGAGAATACCAAAATGACACAATTCCACCTGAGGATGCTTCAGGTGCCGAACTGCATCTTGCCGCCAGCCTCCCTAATTCTCCTTCACTTCCGCATTACCTCCATTCATTTCTGCACCGTCCGGGTCCAAAAACAGTTCGTCAACCATTGCTATTCTCTTTCAACCCTTTTCCTTTCCGTAGGGCTCCTTTTCTTTCTTTTTGTTCCTATTCTTCCGCTCGCTGCCCGGCTTTTCTGTGCTGGGTGTGTGTGTGCTCTTGTCTCAATATTTTTTTTCCTCTCGTGACCTACATCCGTCCTCTGTATCTTCCCTGATCTGGTGGTGTGTCTCCCAGGCCGGGATATCCCAGCCTCCGTCCCATGCTGCTGTTGGACAGTCAACGGTAGCGTCGCCCCCCTTGTCAAGGGGACATGCCGCTGGATACACGGAATACCTGGTGAAATGTAGTGTTAGACGACTTGAGGGGAAACAGGGGTTGGGGAGGTCGAGACGGTTTGGGAGCAGTGGTGCTGGTAGGCTTTGATGGGGGGCCGGGGGGTATAGAGAGGGGGGGGTTGAGAGAGAGGGGGACAAGCGCAGATTAGAAAGGAGGAAAACCCTATTCGGGTCTTGCAGTGGGTAGGGTTAAAGGGATTGTGGGGGGGGAGTTGAGGGTGGTTAATGATGATGATGGGGTTGATTGAGGAAGGGGCTGATGATCGGGGAGCGGTTGGAGGGGGTGATGAATAGAGAGAGGGGCTGATGATTAAGGCGGGGGTTTGAAGAGTTGGGTGCAGGGTTGCACGGGAAAATTAAGAGTTTGAGAGGAGTGGTGTTGCTGTGTATTGAAAGTAGGAAACGATAAGAGACAGGAGGTAGGGGGGAGGATGTATAGAGAGGAGAGAACAGACACGAGAAAAGAATGATAAGAGAACCTAGAGAGGCGGGCGGGTGAGGAGAGACATAGAGGAGAATGGTGAGGGAAAGGGAGGGGGTGTGAGGGGTGGGGGGAGGGGGGGGGATGTATCCGAGGTTTGCACCATGTGGCCAGACATCACTCACACTGTCGCCTCAGCCAGACACCATTTGCTCCCTGGCGCTCGAAGCCAAGAAACCTGATTGAAAGAATTTTTTTGTCTTCTACCATCTCAAGCCAATATTATTTTGTTTGTTCTGATTGGATGGGTTGGGATAGACCACACTCTGTCACTACATATTTGGTACTTTCCGCCACATCGTTACTGTGAGTACTTTCAATTTAAGAGGATAGACTGTGTATTCATCATATCCCAAGATTTACAAAATGTATAAGGATGCTACTCTTCATAATCATCAAAGCCACTCTTTATACCAAAGAATTAATACCATAAACACAGATCACGCGTATGTCTCTAAGCAATTGCAGACTTGACTGAAAGTCTTTATTTTATTATATGTTAGTGAAACACCAAAGGCTGAATCAGACAAGAAAAAAGAATATATAGAGTTCAACTGTTCTCTCAAAGACAACCATCAACAAACTGTTCGTCAAGTCTGAGATATATATATATATATATATAGATATATATATATATATATATATATATATATATATATATATATATATATATATATATTTTATATATATATATATATAATATATATATATATATAATATATATATATATATATATATATATATATATATATAACTGAAAACTCACACCCCCAGAAGTGACTCGAACCCATACTGCCAGAAGCACTCTGCAACTGATGTACAGGATCCCTTAACCACTCGACCATCACGACCGGACAAAAGAGGATGGTAGCCGAGGCTAATTCCCCATCCTCCCGCCGGCACTCTGATGGTATCTTGGGCATGGTATTTTATCAAATCACCTCATTCTTTGGGGCACACGTGAGGAACACAAATGCAAACAAGCCTGAACGGTCTTCAGGCATATATGCAACAGAAAACTCACACCCTTCCAGCCTATGTCTGGCCCATACCGGAGACCATTTCCCCCTGCAAATTTGTATGAGGCTAGCCGAAAGCATCTGCCCTTCAACTTTGGACACACATTCTATTTTATAGGTACACAGTATATATATATATATATATATATATATATATATATATATATATATATATATATATATATATATATATATATATTACATTTAAAGAAGCAGATTAGCTTTTGTATACAATTTATTGTATAATGCATTTAAAACAAATTAGCCTTTGAATAAAATATACTGTATATTATATTTTATACATTTGCCGCGCCGGGGGGGGGGGGTACTTGTAAATCCCTGCCATGGATCAAGGTACAGTGTTGCCGCTATAATACCATGGATCATGATACAGTGTTGCCGCTATAATACCATGGATCATGATACAGTGTTGCCACTCGTAATTCAGTTTATGTCTTGCCTTTGAGACTCTGCCATTGGTGCATTAGTTCCTACTCGCAAAGTCTTTTGTGTCCCCTGAATATACAGACTTTCTTAAGTCTATTAGCCCAGACACTTGGACTGCTTGGCACAGTGGCGGCTGAATTTCTTGCAGGGTCAGAGCTCGATTCCCGATTGTCCAAATGATTGGCCAATCTTTCTTTCATACTGTTTTTCTTTCTCCCTCTTAGTCTATCATCATATCCCGGTTCTTAATCTATCCTCATATCCCTGTCCTCATTCTGTTCTGTCCCTCTCGTCTGGGGGGCCTGATAACTGAGTGGACAGCGCTCTGGGCTCGTAATTCTAGGGTCCGGATTCGATCCCGGTAATGGCAGAAACAAAGTGGACAGAGTTTTCTTTCACCTGGATGCCCCCTGTTACCTAGCAGTAAATAGGTACCTGAGAGTTAGACAGCTGTTACGAGCTGCTTCCTGTGTGTGTATGTGTGTGGACAAAAGTAGTTAGTAACAGTTGATTGATTGACGGTTGAGAGGCGCGCCGAAAGAGCGGAGCTTAACCCCCAGCAAGCACCACTAGGTGAATGCAACTAGGTGAATACATCCCAGTTCTTCGTCTGTCCTTATATCCAAAATCTTAGTCTATTATATCCCAGGTCTTTGTTCCCATATGCCTTTCAGTCGCGTTCTCCTGTTAAAAATATCCTTACCCCGATTTATGTCTGTTATTCATCTTTATTGTCTGCCTATGAAGCGAATAGCACATCTTTTTTTTTTTTTAAGAAACCCCACATCAAAAATAAATTATCAACAGACACCGCGATACAGTTTCACATTCAATAAGCGCACAAAGAAATCAAGTGCATTAAACAGTTTACAAGAGTAACAAGTTACACGGATGTGCTATTCGTAAATGTACATTATGCAGATCCTTGAGAGGCTCCGTTGAATATTAAACCCGCGTGACGATCCCACGAGAAGCGTGGAGTACAAGAGTCGTATATAACCTTCCTTCAGCACCTCGTTAATATTGCCATTTCTTAAAAACCGAGAAGTCAAGAAATTTATCCCATTAGAATGCTCAGCCAGTCTGACTATATCGTACTTTGAATGGAAGTGGAGACCAGGAGCATGAGGATGAAGTGAACTGGGTGATTAACCGCCTGGACCAGCGGGGATCGAACCCGGACCTAAGCCAGAAGAAGCAAAGATCGTCGCTGTATCGACTCCAGCCACCTAGATGGGAGTTGAGGTAAATCTAAGATGATAAAAAGCAAAGGTGATAATGATAAAGAGATGATGATGTGGGGGGGGGTAGAAATAGCCTAAGCTACTCTATCCCTCTGAGATGTATTTCCTTCTTGTCTCAATAACATACTTGAACTTGATAAGGAGCAATATAATCATATTGACTACAATATCGGCATCTCTGAACTTGTCAAGAATTATATTGGCAAATTCTGGTTTCTGAGACGGAGATCTCTGCCAAGGTTGTTCCCAAGTTATTCATGCAGTGTGATGAACTGTTTAAGTTATTCATGCAAAATGATGAGTTGTAACTAAATTATTCAATGAAGAGTGGAGGAGTAAAACATTTAACAAAATATACAAGTGTTAATGAGTAAAGAAGATAATATAATCAGCGATACGCGCGCACACACACACACACACACACACACACACACACACACACACACACACACACACACACACCACACACACCACACACACCACACACACCACACAAGATGACTAGCAGCCTCACACGAAGACACACACATGCCGCGAACATACAAGTTTTCACAAAATCACTTTTATTCTGTGACTTAAGATGGTGTCTAAATAATTCACACGGAGAAATTAAGTTTTGAGTTGAATTTAACACATCTACGACGCGTTATGAGCAGCTTGTGAGTAAAAGTCAAGCTCATGCACTCTGGAAATTGAAAATGGCAATGAATTTATTCCCAGAGTGGCCCAAGCCGCTTGAAGGAAAGGCGAGGGAGTTTTGACGAAAGCTTTCAAAGTTTGGAATTTAATAACAGCACGAGGCTGAGGAAGTGGTGTTGACCTTCGTGGTAATGGCCAGGAGTGGTGGTGACTTATTTAGTTGTGACCAGGAATGGTGACCAGGGTGAAGGTAACCTACAAAACCTCGCTTCCAGTAGATGAACGACATATGAGATTCAGAACAAGTATGGTATTGTGAGGACTAATAATAACAGAAGCTCCCCTATGACTCTGTAATATCCCCATTGGTCAAACTATTATTTATTAGCGATAAGACCTACCATTAATGTATGATGACTTACTGTAAACATATAGCTCTTGTAATAGCACTTTCTCTGTAACTAGCTGACATTGTAACTATAAGGTGTGAAGGATAGATGAAATTGTTTATGTAACAATCTAAGATGAGGTCTGATAAAGACCTTTTGTGCCTTCTGTAATGCTTTTGCGCTACCGCTCACAGGATGAGTATGGGGTGCACAATAAACTAGCCGCCTTCGGCGGCAACAAATCAAATCAACAATACAAAACCTACTTTTGTGTGTAACAAAAAAGAGCCTGACAGCTGAGTAGACAGCTGTCTTCGGATTCGTAGTCCTGAGGTTCCGAGTTCGATCCCCGGTGGAGGCGGAAACAAGTGGGCAGAGTTTCTTTCACCCTGATGCGCCTGTTCATCCAGCAGTAAATAGGTACCTGGGAGTTAGACAGCTGCTACGGGCTTCTTCCTGGGGGGGTGTGTATCAAAATGGAGGCCTGGTCGGCCTAACCTAACCTATCCTTCCTAGGGCTAAATACACAATTTCTGAGGCCTAATATAGTACACATATGTGTGCTATACTAGGCCTAGGAATATTTAAGTTGTTTTTAGCTTCATTTTAAGTACGTACGAATTCGCGACTATTGCCGACCGTCACAATAGGTACAGGAGTATGGGTTGTGGGGGGATAGTGGGAGCATTCGAATTGGATTTTTTTTCTGACAAAGTTAATAGCTGTGTGGTCCCAACATAAACCGATTCTAAGCTAAGGGGATTTATTTCCGCTTGCTCGCAGGGTTGTTCAGGGCAAGTCCGTAGGAATGGCCACTATAGGGTAACTGGTGGTCCTCGCTCCACTCTCTAAATGTCAAAGTGAAAACAGTTTATTCAAGTGTGGGTAAACGTACGAGATTAACCTTCTCCATATGGAAAAAAAGGTAGGTGAGGAACTGAACCCTCGTTTTCCAGAGATCTTTTGCGCAGAACCACAGCAGAAAGCTCGTAATCAGTGATAATAGAACTTGCCCGAAACGCTATGCGTGCTAGTGGTTTTACAAGACTGTAATTTCAACTTAAACTCTATGTTCTCTCTTAAACCCCAATGTACTTTCTTGTATATATAATATATATATATATATATATATATATAAATAAATAAATAACTGACAAATATAAAACTGTAAAGCTACATAGTTACCGAGGATGAAGTACAGAAACACTTGCAGGAAATACAAGACACGAAGTAAATAACACTATATCAGATATCGCCTAGGCTACTGGAAGCGGTTGATGGGATACGAGGACGTAACCCACTAACGTGGCTCAAAACCAATAATCCAACCCACAACCATAACACTTAATGCAAGTGACGATGTTTCGGTCCGTCGTGGACCCTTATTTAGTGTCTGTAGCAAAACATTAGAAATTATGAGGCTCTTAGACATTTTGAAGACAAGAAACGTTGGATCAAGATACCGTAAACAACACGCGACTAATCCCTGCTCTAGCAGACATTCCTGCAAAATCCTGACTCAAATAAACAAATCCACAAGGGCCGTGACGAGGATTCGAACCTGCGTCCGAGAGCTTCCCAGACGCTGCCTTAATCGACTGAAAGATTAATCGAATCGAAAGTGTCCTGACTCAAATATTCGGGAAGAGGGCTGCTGAGCAATTGGACAAGACAGAGAAGAGAGAGCTGAGTAAACAGTTTATTCATAGACTAGCCGATTTTTTCCTTACCATGCATTACAAATGACTAGAGCACAAGATGGGTAGCAAGTAGGAAAACTGCTTGCAGCAATGGGAACGGAATACCTGACAGACAGAAAACAGGCGTACAAGAAACAGAAAACCACAAAGTGATGTGTTAGAATGGGAGAAGCGAGAAATCAGGTAACGCAAGGCTTGGTCATTGAACTCTCTTATGGCCTGTTGCAGCTAAGGGTCTATAATTGTTCAATTAATCAGCCTGTTGTCCCCCCCCCACCCCCAGTCTATACTGAGAAAACTGTAAAACGTAGCTTAATAAAACAATAAATGCTATAAATAAGAATAACCGAAAAAGACTGAGGCAAAGAATAATCGGTATAATTATGAAATTACAAGAAATTCAATTAATCACATATATATAATCACAAGGATGCAGACTCATTATATTTACTCCAGATACCGCAAGACACAGCAAGAATGCACCAACAATTAATTACCTCAGATAAGATTAAGTACGGCCACCAACCGCTTAGTGGCAAGGAGTTCCAGCAATATTCCACCAAAGCTTCAATATCAAAAAATATTCTACCTGGGTCTCAACATTCATAAATGTTACAAGATTCCCTAAAATATGTATCACTGCCGGGTATATTAAACACGGCCTAATCAGGTACAAAACTAGGAGTAAAAACTTCACTTAAACAGGGAGTTCAGGAAAAAAATGAGTCGCCCACAGAAGAGCGGCTCCACTCATGATGCAGATGGGAGCAGCTCGCTTTATCATTCAACTGCCATATTATCTCATAATTATCCTAAACCAATAAAATATTTTGTACTAGACATATACGGTATGTTACATTGATTCTAGCAAGCACTAAAAACAGCCACTAAACAGTGGCTGTTTCCAGTCACTTTGCCTTGGGACGTGAGCGACGGTCTCGCTTCATGCAGGTCGGCGTTCAATCCCCGACCGTCCAAGTGGTTGGGCACCATTCCTTCTCCCCCGTCCCATCCTAAATCCTTATCCTAACCCCTTCCCTGTGCTATAAGGTCGTAATGGCTTGGCGCTTTCTCCTTACAATTAAAACAAAATTAATTACATTGTGCCAATAAACATCCATTAATTACATTTAAATAAAAAAACTGGGATAAATAGACAACATCCCTAGGTGGACGTGTCTCCTCCCAGACCGTCAGCAGAGTTGTCACAACGTCAGAAAAACCATGTACTAAATTGCCCGAACCTAACCGAACCGAGGACCCATGAATGGAAAACGTGACAGCCCAACATTATGGGTGCTACAGTGACTTATAATATATCTCTCACTCGAGGTAGCGGCAACATCCCTCCCCCCCCCCCCCCAACCTAATCCTCTCTTATAGAAATTACAAATAAGACAATACTCAACATGCAATAACAATTGATGTGAATTAACCCTAGGAATACTAGGTTTTATAAGACCATGCAAAAACTCTCCAATAATCTATGTAATATAAATTACTACAAATTCAGTATGCAAATTAAATTGTAAGATATAATAGCTATGACAACGAATCTTTCTACTTCTGTAGCAAACAGATTAAGGTACGTTAAACAATGCAATATAATTGAAGTTATGAAGACTGGATCACCTGGGCCATAACAGATTCACAGTGTACCCGATGAGATGGCTCTGAGATATCAATGTTTGTGAACAACGCACAGCTGGTGGAAAGGGTAAGACCTAAGCCGATAGTTTCATGCAGGAGGATTTAAACAAGCTTCAATAGACAAATCCTTCCTGGAGTTTAATTCTATAAAAGTCAAATAATAAAAATGAGAGAAAATACGAAAAGGTCGCTACAGCATTTCGACGTCTTGATAATAATACTGACAAGTATATGCAAAACTAGTAACTATATGCCAGGTCTCAACGCCTTAAACAGGGGATTCTGTCAGAACTCATTTATCAATGTTTCCCATTGTCGTGTTTTTCAGAGATCAATAACCTTTAAGCACTTTTTGCATCAACCAATGTATATCTTGTAACCATTAAATACATAATAAAGCAGAAAAAAACACAAAGGAAGGGGGTGGTAGGTGAAAAGCACACAGAAACTGTATTGGAGGGGACCTAAACATTCCCTCTAATGCGTTATGTGTGGTTTCCTCCGAGGCTAAGGGTCCCCCTTCTTCCAGCCAAGGGTGGTACTACTCCCTTATATATACAGTATATATATATATATATATATATATATATATATATAATATATATATATATATATATATAATATATATATTAATAATAATAAATAATAATCACATTTTAGTTTAGGCACGAATGTAAATAAAATCATTGCATTAAAACTTCGTAAAACCTAGAATTAACTTGCCTGCATTGTATATTTTAAATATATATATACTTCCCGGCATGACAGTCATCTCACATACCACGAACAAAGTCAACTTAGAATTATCAACATATTCACTATTCACAAACAAAGGCACATTCAGACGTCCTTCCACTGGCTCTTAAATATCATCGGAAGGTAATACTGCTGGTTTACAATAATGGTTTATAATAAAAATCCTGGTTTACAATACTGCTGGTTATCTTGAGGTTGTCTTGAGATAATTTCTGGGCTTAGCGTCCCCGCGGCCCGGTCTTCGACCAGACCTCCTTTTTGTTACACACCCCCAGGAACCAGCCCGTAGCAGGTGGACTAACTCTCGGGTACCTATTTACTACTAGGTAATAGGGCACAAGGTGAAAGAAACATTTTGCCCATTGCCAAATATTGGGTGCCGGTAGTTGAAAAAGAGGGATTGACTCTCCCCCTATTCTACATTATAGAATAGATTTGGTGATTATAGAAAAATAACGAACACATTTTAAGTTGCCAAACTTTGAATGTGTGGCGACATGGCACTGGCGAAAGATGAAATAAAATTAAGTTGCCAAACTTTTGGTATAAGTTGATGAGAAAAATGGGTACTTCACACGTAGCAATTCGTAAACAACTAAATTATCAAAGATGGCAAAATATTTCATATGTAATAATATAACGATAATATAAATACTTTACCATAGGTGGTGTGAATATTCTGCTTCTTGGTTGGTTGGTGAAGTGTGTTTGGGGAGAGTGAGGTACCCCAGCTGCCCTTTGCCACCCAGGTACCTGCTGCTTCCCTGGTACCAGCTGGCCGCCAGGTACCAGCTGCCGCCCGGTACCAGGTACCAACCAGGTACCAGCTGTGTCAGTACACAGTTGGGAGACGTCGCGACGCACTTCACACATGGTGTACACTATTAGTTCTAGACGCCGTGACTATGAGTTTCAGCATCAATACAAATTTACGCTCACTAATTTTCTAATTCAGGGAACAGACATTTTGTTATTCAAGGTCTTTTTCATCGTCTTTTTGGGAGGGGCTCACACTCATCACTTTCACTAATGTCAAGAGTATTCACTATCACCGTCCAATGAACTGGGTAAGTGGTCATCGCAGCCGCTTGATGACCACGTGACGACCTCCAGGAGCGAGAACTCGTGCATCCTCCCCACGTCACGACTGTTTACCTACTAAGGGAACCAGAGCCATCTATCAATCGTATGTGATACCCAGTATAGTTCAGCTCTGTCCCTAATATTCGGCCCAGATATTTGTCGTCATTTGACCCCTAGCTTCATTTGACCCTTATATTTCATAGGATGACAGTCTTTATTGATTATATATAGTGCATATTACATTTTGATTTGACATTGGCGTACGATGCACTTCACTGACTCATTGATGTACGATGCCTTCTGTAGTTTTCGTGCTTGTGATCTTATATTTGTTAAAAATTACCGAAAATTTGCGAAGATTGCAAGTCAAGTTTAGGCCTATTCGGCGTCATGTATTTCACTAACTCAAAATAGCATGTTCATTGAGAGACAAACGAGAGAATAATTTGCTCTCAAGGTATGGGTGTTTTATTATGTAAGGAGCTCGTTAAAGCCTATCTTCGCATATTCATGAACATCTTCGTAAATGCAAGAATTTTAAGTTTGTTTTATATAGGAATACGCAGCCCATCCTCCTATTTTGGTAGTAATTATACTAACGATGAGGACCATAGTACATATACCGACGTACAACGAAATTAGAAATAGAAATCTGAATTATTGAGTTGGAGAAACCGAAAACTATTTGTTACCTGTGTTGCTTTAACAAACTAAACTAACCTAACCTAACCTTCCTAGGCTTAATACACGATATCTGAGGCATAATATAGTACATATGCGTGCTATACAAGGCCTAGGAATATTTAAGTTTGATTTTTAGATGCATTCATTTTAAAGAATTCCTTACTAGTCAGTATAATACTATCTAAAAGCTAAGTACGACGAAGAGAGTGAAGTGTAGGTCACAAGGGCTACAGGTCATGGTAATGTAGGAGAGAGGAAAGTGTAGGTCACAAAACTACAGGTCATGGTAATGTAGGCGAGAGGTAAGTGTAGGTTGCAAGAACTACAGTACATGGTAATGTAGGAGAGAGGGAAGTGTAGGTCACAAGGACTACAGGACTTGGTAATGTAGGAGAGAGGGAAGTGTAGATCGCAAGAACTACAGGACATGGTAATGTAGGAGAGAGGGAAGTGTAGGTGCAAGGACTACAGGACTTGGTAGGTGTAGAGTTCTTGACGTAGCAGCAAGCAGCCTGCTGTAGCTGTCTCTCACGGTAAGGTAAAAATACTAACGTAAAAAACATTGTGGCGTGAGACGGCGTGAAACCCAAACCAATGTGCCGGTAAGGATTCGTAGATTTTTTAAGTAAAATGTGAAAGTTTCTACACTTATTTTTTCACAAGAGGCTTATTGAATACACTGTTAAGCCGATTGACCATTTTACAGATAACGAAAAAATGACTTTTAATTCCTTTCGAATATGGAGTCGGTTCAGGCAAACTATTTTGATAACTGCCGTAAAAATAATTTAATACATTATGGAAAATTGGTAAATATTAGGATAGGCTACTGGAATGTAGACCATAAAGTCCTTTAGGAAATTACATACAACCTACAAAACTAATACATCTCCGGTATGGAGTCCATTCGACACATGGGAGGCACCAGGACGATGAGACACAGGGAAGGCACGAAGACCAAAATGCACATCCCAACATTACACATCACCAGAAATATGAGGTGAACAATGGCCCCCGCCTCACAGAAATATGAGATAATTTCATAATCCCTCACATAAATACGAGATAATCAATAACCCTTCTGAAAGAAATATGAGGTAATCAATGGACCCGCCTCCCCTCTCCTCGCAGGTATATGGTGTTATTACTTACTCCCACTTCTAATTCAAAATATGAGGTGATAATATCCTACCTTCCTCAAAGAAATATGAGGTGAATAATGACACCCCCTTTTCATATGAGGTGGACAATTACCACATCCTCACAGGAATGTTTTTTTTTTTTTTTTGCTGCAAGCAGTGCGGTTAGCCTATTGTTATTGACTATAGCATCCTATAGCCACCGCCATTGGTTCAATATTTTCTGGGTATATTATTCCAAAGTACATTCTTTAGGTATTTCCTTGTGTAACACCTTTCAGTACCAATATCACACAAAAGCGTTCATGAAGATATTTGCACTCGACAGAAGCTGGTTTTTAATGCTGTAAATTGCCTCTCGTTTCTCTAAATTCGCAGTTTCCTTACAGTATGCTTCGGGGGGAAGACAAAAAGAGTCTGCTACTCTCACCAACTTTCGCAACTCCAAGACTCTATCTATATTTGATCACGATTTTATGTGGTTTTCTCCCAAAGAGGCACTTTTCACACTTTCCTTCGAAAACGGACTGCTGTTTTTTTCCTTTCAAGATTGTATTTCTTACTTTTTTACATTTCTTCGTTTCTACGAATCTAGATCATTTCCCCGGTCTTTTAATCTATGTAATAATAAAAAAATCGGGATATAAATATATAATCTGCATGAGGCTTTATTAACCTCATTTATTAACATAATACCATGACCTGTCCTGAATCTCATCACCTTGCATTTGCACGGATATAAGCC
>WNGS01164437.1:46424448-46440480 GCA_020271785.1 Procambarus virginalis | reverse complement strand
CTCGGCCCCTCGGAGTTCTGAGAGACGGGTCGCGCTCACAAATACTTGATATATATTTTCGCTTAAACTTGATATATCTTAGTAATAAAGGTTTTAAATTGTAGCTTGAATTTCTGCCTATCGTGGGCCATAAAACTTTTATATTTTTAACGTATCTAGGACATAACATTAAATGACGAATACTGTATTATAAATTTTGTGAATGATTATGGGTAACCAAGCTTTACAGCTTTTCATTTATATATTTATTTATTTATTTATGTATTTGTTATTTATTTAGTTATTTAGTTATTTATTTATATAAAATAAGGTACACTGAGTTGTAAGAGTACATTACATTGGTCTTTGAACATTAATTACATTCTTGCAAAGCCACTAACATACATAGCGTTTCAGGCAAGTCCTTAAGCTAACTGATAAAAGTAAAAGTAATAACAGGCACATTGTAGCAGAATTTGAGTTGAACATAATACCTACAATAAAAATTGATCGCATTGATTACACTGGTGAAGTTGTATATTTTTAGTACTAAAATTGGGTGAGTAGGTAGTACAAGATACAATGTGAGTTTGAAGTACAAGGTGTTTGAAACTGAGGATAAAATTGGGAGTTGTAATTCATTAATTCAAATTTAATTCATTAGGGAGTGAGTTTCATAGACTGGGTCTTTTTATTTGTATGGAACGTTTGGACAGATTTAGTCTGGACTCTTGGAATATCAGAGATATTTATTTCAGCGTATTTCTTTAGTTATCATTACAAAGTACAGGGATGACACCTACAACGCCCTAAGGGTACGTAGACGGAAACAAAATTTAAAACTACTGAGTTAAGTATTGGACAAATCTGTCGAGTAAAACACCCACGGTTAACAGAGGACTTTCGTTTTAAGGAGATGCGTAAAAGGCATCCCAGGCTGGCCGAAGGTGGGTTCAAGAAAGTGTGTGAAGTCAGCAAAATGTCAAGTCTCGCTAATTGCGGGTGGAAAGGAGCCGAAAAGGTCAAGAGATAACATGGTACATCTCTGCAAGTTGTCTCGCGAATTATTGATGTAATACTTGAATAAAATATTATATATAATTTGTATACGATGTGTGTTGTCTGTACCTTTATCTTTTGCTGATCTGAATAGCTTCGAATTTTGACAGACTAATGAAGTTTAGAATAACGAAGGTAAATGCACATGAAAATAGATTACGATGTGGCTTATTTGTGAATTAAATGAAATCAGATATTGTTTAATTTGTTTAAATTAAACAAATATTTATGTTAAGATATTGTTTAATTTGCTTAAAAGAATGTTATACATCAGTTTCAGCTCTTAATTATGGTAATTTGAATACATAAGACCTCAGAAATTAATGAACAACGGTATGCAAATCACGGTTATGTTAGTGTAGATTTATTTAGAGAGGATAAGGGCGTGAAGAAACTATAATGCGGTTGATAGTTAATTTCCTTACTTTGCGTACGAGCCCCAAATGAGTTCTGAATGGTTATTAACATGTAAATGGGATTCAAGACAGAGTATACAGTATAAAATTTAAAAGAGTTGAAGGATAGGGTCATGCAGATTAAATATGATTCAGTGGTTACACAGATTAAGTGATTTTCTCAGATTAAGTATGATTCAGTAGTTACACCAATTAAGTGATTATTCTCAACTGTTTAACATTGTTATTGGTGTGAAAAGTGATTTACGTAGGTGTAGAGTAAGGGAATTCCTAGCAATGGTTGATTATCCCAGTTCGTTGTTGTAATAGTGTAGCAGCAGTTTTTTTGTTTTTGTGTGCAATATCCTCATCTTTTTTCAATCATTTGTTTAGGTACAGGTTTAATAGGATTTCATTTACATAGGCTATAGGCAGGCTTGAGGGCCAGGCCTGAAAGAGATATTGGGCCCATAGAACTAGTGCAGTTACAAAAGCAATGCGTAATGAATACAAAATATTGATTTATATCAATAATTATTTATAGCCAAAAAGATATAGACAATACTTTTCCGTTACTAAGTATAGATGAAGGAATATTTAGCTTGGATAATTATTGTTATTGAAGATTATGAGGCTCTTCATAACTCTTTGTCTTCATTTTTAATTACCCCATTCACAGACTATGAGTAATAATTGAATCTCAAACGAAACTGCAGTATGTAACCCGGATACCCATTCCCGTTGAAGATTAATGAGATCAGCGAAAATAAATAAGAACGCCCCCATGGAGCATAATTGGTGTTGTCCCGACAACCGCCGAGAGACGAACTTAAATGAGTTTCTCCCGGGACGAGGCTCCGGCGACCTCCACCTCCTGCTGCACCGCTCAGCGACGCCGGGTGACAAAGAATGCCTTCGTGTTGATTACATATGAATTGTAAATACGCGTCCTGTGCTTGAGGACCGTTTGGAGTACATAATGTGAAGTTCGACTTGTTTTCATTGGCTATGTGTTTCTTTCTTAAAACTTTATTAATGAATCTACAAAAACAAAGTCAAGCAATATCGCACTTTATCCACCATTGTGGCTTGTAATTCGAAACACACACACACACACACACACACACACACACCACACACACACACACACACACACACACAACACACACACACACGCACACGCACGCACGCACGCACGCACGCACGCACGCACACACACACCACACACACACACCACACACACACACACACACACACACACACACACACGCACGCACGCACGCACGCACGCACGCACACACACACCACACACACACACACACACACACACACACACACACACCACACACACACCACACCACACACACACACACACACACACACATATATATATATATATATATATATATATATATATATATATATATATATATATATATATATATACATTCGTGGGTGTAAAGAAAGCGCCCGGTAAGTGAACAGAAATGGCCTGTGGGAGGTTATAAATCTCGATTGTGTGCAAGGACCACTATTGTCAGCCGTGAAACGTTTCTCTGCTGGGAGCAGCATTTTTCTATTTCTTCCCGCAGGATCGAACTGTTAGTTCTTGGCCTGTCTAACCGTCGGTCGGTTACGGTACTGACTCTCGAACTATTCTCCCTCCATCATATCTACTACATATATTTATCTCTAACACACATTTTATTTTTATTTCTCTCTAACGGACTGTATCCCCTGGATACAGTCCGTACCAACTATCTAACTCCCAGGTGTATTTTTATTGCTAGGAGAACTGAGGCATCAGGTGAAAGTAACTATGGCCATTTGTTTCTGCCTCGGCCGGGAATCGAACCTGTTGTGTTGAGACGTGTGGAGTTATTGTTGTGTTGTAAAATCTAAAATGTGAAAGTATTTCACTGTTAAAAGACCATCCATCAGAGGAAAGAGAAGGACAGATCACAGGAAGGGAATATACAACTCACAGGAGGGGAATAGACAGAATATTGATTACACAGGAAGCTAAAGCAGTCAAGACTGAAACACATAACAACAATGAGACCTCCATAGGAGGACAAACTGGAGATTTTGAGTAAAATTTGAAAAATTATAGTGGAAATTTTTTAAAATGAGACGCTGACAGAAGTAGAGAGCACAAAGGAGAGGAAGGTGAAGCTCGTTCCTGTGCTACAGTCAGCCAAGTATGAAGTAAACAAGTGAACAAATCCACAAGGGCCGTGACGAGGATTCGAATCTACGTCCGAGATCATCCCAGACGCAGGTTCGAATCCTCGTCACGGCCCTTGTGGATTTGTTCATTTGCTGCATCACGCTATTGTGATTTCTGTGTGTAAAGAAGTAAACAACTTTTACATAAAACAAATATACAATGCACATCCTTTATAATTTCTTACTGTATTATTAATCAGTTATCACTGTTATAACGACTGCGGCACCTTTTGAATCACAGGATAATTAAGATCACATGACTTGGCCTTAGAGAAAGTATTGAGAAAAAAAACACAAATAGAAGTTTCTTAGAGATTGCGTTACAGTTAATTTTGCCAAGAGATAGAGTGTCACACATGACGTTTTCATACGAAAGTGTTAAGCTGTCTTCTGGTGTAAGTAATATTACTTTGTTATAAATGACACTTGTTACATCTGGTGCCACGAACAAAACATATGATCTTTTCCTTCACTGAAAACATATGTTTTCTTTAAAGTCCAAGTGGTTGACCCCACTCTTTTCTGCGGCATATCGCAAACCGCTATCCTCATTCCTTCCAAGTGCTATATAGTCGTAATGGCTTAGCGCTTTCGCCTGATAGCCTTACATTACCTTCAAGGCCTCTCTAAACTGCCAGGAGAGATTCTTCTTCAAACTGTAATTTTTTTCCTTCCTTCTTGATATATTGCTTCATAGCATGCTAACATATGACTTTATCGAAACGGTATTCTAAATTTGTTCCTATTTCTTCACCAAGTCTTTCCCGCGTCCTGCTGTGCCCCACAGTCATCTTCACTACTACATCCACGATTCTTCGTGTGTCCACTTTCCCTTTCACACTTGTTCTTAACAAGTATTTTCGCCCTCTGCTTCTCATAAATTAATTATTTCTTCATCTAGTTTCTTCTGTTCCTGGTATCGTCGTCCTCATCTATATATCCCACTATAGAACCTATTTCTCGTCTTTACTCATTCCAATATCTCTCTCCCTCATCCTTAAACATCATTTAATTCCTTCATTAATACCATTTTGTCCTCATAGTCTCTCCTTGTCTCATACATGGTATTCTCTTATTGCTACAGCTTCTCCTCTCGCCAATAGGAGACTGAATTCTTCGTTCTTCTCCTCCTTCTCCTTTCCTCCTCCTCCTTGCCTTCAGAGCTCACGCACCGTCGCGGACATTCACAGCTCCAGCCTCATCAGGAGATGATTTTGGCAGCCACACAGTCGAGAGGAATGCTGGCACAATAGCATCATCCTCCTCTTTCAACAGTAGCGAAGATCCCCTGCCCAGGGAATGAGCAACTGAGCCTTATGTGTAGGGGTGTTTTCGTACTCTCTGGATGAGAGATTCCACATGTAATTAATCTAAGTCGAATATAATAGGAAAATGGAGGTGCAGGTCTGGATGGTGAGAGTATTATGTGTGTTGTGAAAGCGTCGTCGGAGGTTTATGACGGTGGGTTAATCTGGTTTATAAAGGGTTTATGATAGAGCTGTCTTGATAGATTTGTGGCACCAGGCCGGACGGTGATGTGGGACCACTATGAAGCAGGCGTTTGGGAGAAGCTTTTCAAGTCATAGATGTCCCTGGACCTGGATATCTGGATGGGTTCTGGGAGTTCTTCCACTCCCCACGACTTGTGAGAGCTTGGTCCAACAGGCTCTTGCTGGGAGCGGCCCGCAGGCTCACAAATCCACTATAGCCCGATTGGTCCGGCACTTCTTATATAAAACTATCCAGCTTTTTGTGTGACGATGTGCCAGTACGGACCGAAACGTTGTCACTTTCTTAATTTCCAGATGTGTATGTTGGGTGTCTAAGTTGTCAACCATGTTACTGTGACTTGATGTCTGCACCATACACGTATTTCTTCAAGAGGTTCAGGTGCCAGTGACCGCGTGTATATGATACCAGGCCCTGTTCCGTGTGAGAATTTCATTAAACAAACTGAAGCGCATGACATCGGAACCCAACTATAACCTGGATTAAGGAACAGGTAAAAAATCAGTGAGAGCATATAAACTGGATGAAGCCCGAATGGGTAACATTTACAGATTCTGCTTTATCTCTATCAACCATTTTGGAGGAGAAGCATTTATGAGTAAAATAATGTCAGAGAAGCCTCTCCGTAACTCCAGGGAGACATCAATGAGCCTAAAGTCTCGGCTGAAAATTAGCATGTTAGTGGAGCTAAATGAAAAAAGTTGAGTTTGGGATAAAAAAAAAGCAACACAAGCTATCAGCTCAGTAACGTGGATATTGGTAAAGCAATTTGTTAAATTGATCTGAAAGTAATTACCAGACCTAAAACCTGGAAAGAATTTCATAAATGTCCCTTTTATATCCACACAACAATAGTGTTTGGCTGAGGAACTAAGAGAAAGTAGCAAAAAGTAATATAAATGTTGTACTTTAACAATACCCTGCTCTAATGGGACCTCATTTATATTCAAATTGTCCTTAGGCCTGGCTCGTTAAAGCTGCGGCCGTCCTCCCCACCTCACATGGAAAGGAGGGGGGGGGGTGAGGATTCATAAATTTTAAGAAACTGTGTATTAAAAATAGCTTTTCCTCAAATATACGCTAATTTTATTATATATACTAAAGGTTAAATTAGGTGTTTGGGTTCTGTTGGCAATTAATTGTATTTGAAGTACGTGGGTGAAGCATTCACAGCGCTGTGATTTGGACAGAGGTTGTCAGCAAAGCACTGTTGATAAGTGCGGTTCTGAATTTGCGTGTAAACCGTTTTCATTCATAAACAGGGAATTGGGCGGCTGTGTTAACGAGCATGTGACCTTGATTGATGAGGACGAGCAGACACGCTCGTCAATCCAGCTGACAAGCCCCTATTTATGAATGAAAATGGTTAGGTTCGAACAGTTGTTTGTTGTCAACCTCTATCCGAATCGCATCTCTCTAAATGATTTACGCATGTTGCTGTTGTTGTGTTAGATTCAGCTACTGGGAACAAAAGTTCCAAGTAGCACGGGCTATGGTGAGCCCGTCGTGGACTTACCTGGCACAGGAGCGGGGCAAGTAGCACGGATAAACATACTTGAAACTTGAACTTGATAACGGGTTGCATAAACAAGGGCTTTGGCGGCTGATTAACTATCATTTGGCTTTATTGATGAGGACGGGCTGATAGTCTAGTAAACTGCTAGGCCAAAATTTTGATTGGTGTTTTGCTAAAAAAAAATCCACGAATTCTTTGCATATATAACAATCTTAGAAAATATAAAAAATTTCAAAATTATAAAATGTTTAAAAATATAATATGTTGAAAAATATACAATGTTCAAAATATACAATTTTCAAAAATATACAATTTTCAAAAAATATAAAGTAACTCTTACAGTGTTCAAAGTAACATTAATTAGAAACTTTATATAATATGTACACGTTTGCGAGACTCACGCAGATACGAAACAGCGCACCCAAAGCAAAAAAAATGGTTGAAGAATTTACCAGCATTTCCCAAAAAATGAAGTTTTAATGCATTTTTAAGAAGGTTCTAAGCCATTAAATTCTTTTCTCGAGCACGTCACATTTCTGGAAATTTTTGACTATGCTGAGAAATTGGTATCGGGGAAGGAGAAGTTTGGTGAGGACGGCCGCCTATTGCATCACAGAACTTGAGGAGAAGAAGTCAAGACTAGGGGAGGAAAGTTGAAGTCAGAGGACCCTTCCTTACACCCGCTAGGGTGATAACACCTTTCCCCCACACCACGATACACACACGTGTATCGTGGTGTATCGTGTATCGTGGTTAGGTGAGAAGGTGGTGGAGGCCAAGACCGTCAGTAGTTTCAAAGCGTTACATGACAAAATGTGCTGGGAAGACGGGACACCACGAGCGTATACCTCATCCTGTAACTACACTTAGGTAATTACACTCAGATAATTACACACAAGCACGCACGCACATACATACACACGCTAGGGGTATGGTAGCTGAGCGGACAGCGCGCGGGACTCGTAATCCTGTGGCTTGGGTTCGATTCCCGGACGAGGCAGAGACAAATGGGCAGAGTTTCTTTCACTTTGATGCCCCCTGTTACCTAGCAGTAAACAGGTACCTGGGAATTAGACAGCTGTTACGGGCTGCTCCCTGGGTGGAAGTGTGTGTGTGGTGTGCGTGAAAAAAAATGTTAGTATTTAATAGTTAGTAACAGTTGATTGATTGACAGTTGAGAGGCGGGCCGAAAGAGCAGACCTCAACCCCCACAAGCACAACTAAGTGAATACAACTCGGTGAATACACACACAACATAAGAACGGCCTTTATAAACTTGTGTAAGGAATCATTCAGAACTTTGTATACCACATATGTCATACCAATCCTGGAGTATGCAGCTTCAACTTGGAGTTCATATCTAGTCAGTTATTAGACTAAACTGGAAAAGGTTCAAAGGTTTGCCATCAGACTAGTACCCGAACTGAGGGGTATGAGCTACAAGGAGAGACTACGGGAATTAAACCTCACGTCACTGGGAGACAGAAGAGTTAGAGGGAACATGATCACCACATACAAGATTCTTAAAGGATTTGATAGGGTAGATAAAGACAGACTATTTACCACAAGGGGCACATGCACTAAAGAACACAGGTGGAAATTGAGTGCCCAATGAGCCACAGAGACATTAGAATTTGTTTTAGTGTCAGAGTAGTTGACAAATGGAATGCATTAGGAAGTGATGTGGTGGAGGTAGACTCCATACACAGTTTCAAGTGTAGATATTATAGAGCCCAGTAGGCTCAGGAACCTGTTCACCAGTTGATTGACAGTTGAGAGGCGGGACCAAAGAGCCAGAGCTCAACTCCCGCAAGCACAAATAGGTGAGTACACACGCACGCACGCACGCACGCACGCACGCACGCACGCACGCGCACACACACACACACACACACACACACACACACACACACACACACACACACACACACACACACACATACACACACACACACACACACACACACACACACACACACACACACACACACACACATAGGGGCCAGGTAGCCTGGTGGATAGCGTGCAGGATTCGTAATTCTGTGGCGCGGGTTCGATTCCCGCACCCGGCAGAAACAAATGGGCAAAGTTTCTTTCACCCTGAATGCCCGTTACCTAGCAGTAAATAGGTACCTGGGAGTTAGTCAGCTGTCACGGGCTGCTTCCTGGGGTGTGTGTGTGTGTGTGGTGTGAAAAAAAAAAAAAAAAAAAAAAGTAGTTAGTGTAGTTAGTAAACAGTTGATTGACAGTTGAGAGCCGGGCCGAAAGAGCAAAGCTCAACCCCCGTAAAATACAACTAAGTGAATACACACACACACACACACACAAAACACACACACACACACAAACACACAAACACACAAACACACAAACACACAAACACACACACACACACACACAGAGGGGACACAGGTGGAAACTGAGTACCCACATGAGCCACAGGGACGTTAGAAGGAACTTTTTCAGTGTCAGAGTAGTTAACGGATGGAATGCATTAGGCAGTGATGTGGTGGAGGCTGACTCCATGCAGAGTTTTAAATGTAGATATGATAGAGCCCAGTAGGCTCAGGAATCTGTACACCAGTTGATTGACAGTTGAGAGGCGGGACCAAAGAGCCAAAGCTCAACCCCCGCAAGCACAAATAGGTGAGTACACACACACGGGGCGAAGGAAAGGGAACTATGAGGAGAACGCGCAAGCCATTACGACTGTGAACTCACCAGGTTCAGAATCATTACTGCAAAACTTCTCAAGTCTTGGTCTCGCGATTTCTTGCTTTCATTAAGATGCATTAAATTGCCTCTATAACCGGCTCTCTTCACCTATATTGAGAGCACCAATAACTGCATGGCAAAATCAAAACTTTTCGCATTTTTAAAGTGTGCTCTCTCACGGTCTACTGATGTGTCTAGAGTTATAGTTACCTTGAAGAAAAAGTATTCTAATTCATTCTATATACTACAGCATCTATAAATAATGTGGTACATTATCACAGAAACAGCGAAGCCTCGTCCACAACAAATCCTAATGGCTATACAACGCACATTAGCATTTATAACAATGCATCTCCACACACTCCGGAATTGTTTATTCTTTTTACAACAAGACATCGCTAAATATAACACTCGCCAAAAGATCCCGGGTCCGATTCCAACGACAGGACGAAGACGTTTGGGCACGTTTCACTACACCCCTGATGCCTATGTTCACCTAGCAATAAATAGGTAGCAGCGAGGTAGGCTACTTTTGTGAACTGTCTCCTGGGAAATGTCTGTCGGTGACCTCGTAAAACCTAACAGGCTTCCTGTCCCCGACGATGAGAAACCACTGATGAGCATGCAGCAAGTTCCTAACACTAAACTGATATCCTAAATTCCCTGAACCTAGTTCCTAACACTAAACTGATATCTTAAATTCCCTGAACCTCTCTTAACCGAGGATCCACCTTTTTGTCTTTTTTTAATAATATATAAAGATCATATAAGGGAAAATAATACATTTATATATAGTTTATATAATCCCTTTCTTTCCTTGTAATCAACTATCCACCAATGGAAAAGTTGTGAGCGCCTCGTGTTCATTCTTTTAACATTGTTACTTATAGAAAGAAAACCTTGCCTGCGTGCGCTCCAGATATCATGAGACTGATGAAGTTTATCACGTGTAATATCTGGAGTAAACTTAGCCGGCTCTCAGAAGGTCATCACTCACGCACTCTTCAAGTTTCCACAAGTCCTACTGCAACTTCCACGGCTTTTTCTTTCCGCCAGTCGACCGTGTTTGGAATTTTAAATCCTTGTTTTAGGTGAAAGAATCTCCGCAACGTAACTTACCAAAAATACTTATTAATTCCCGCTCTCGCGCCCAAACGAACTTGGAATTGAAATTTATTTTTACGATGTGATGATCACCAGTAAGAAAACATTAGTGTTTTGAAACTCCTTGGAAATCATCCACTTTTTATTATTGAACTTCTATAGAACTTCCAAATACTTATAAAATTGATGGTGAATTGAATGCAAACTCAGAGTTTAATGTATACTTGTAGAGCATCTACAGAATGGTTGGAGAAGGTTATCATGAGGTTATCTTGAGATTTCGGGGCTTACTGCCCCCGCGTCCCGGTCCTCGATCGACCAGGCCTCCACCCCCCAGGAAGCACCCCGTAGCAGCTGTCTAACTCCCAGGTACCTATTTACTGCTAGGTAACAGGGGCATCAGGGTGAAAGAATCATTTTGACCAGTTGTTTCCGCCTCCACCGGGGATCGAACCCGGAACCTCAGAACTACGAATCCGAAGCGCTGTCCACCCAGCTGTCAGGCGTCCTAATTTTAGAGAATCTTAAGATTACGGCAAACTGTAGACTTACGTTTAACAAATTTGTTTAAAAATGGAATTGCTCAAACTTCCAACTGAATGTTCTTAATTTGCCTATGTATTGGTTTTCTACACTCAATCTGTGAAGTTATCCATCTCGGTATCGTCAAATTACTACGTTCTCTGACCTGGCATAAGCTTACGACTTCAATTCATGGAACTTTTGGACTTTTCCGTGAAAATGATTTAAGGAAATGAAAGCTTATTGTTTAAGAAATTCACTCTAATCAAATGCTTCTGATTAAGAATAGAGGAAACTTGGAAAAACCTATGTGAAACAGCGCCTATTTATACCTTTCTTAAGTTCTAAATATGTATGTGAAACGTTCGCTTGAAACACTCCAATCTACAAAGTTACTCCATAATTTGTTCCAAAAATCAAGAACCCTCTTCCCAAACCAGTATTTACCCAGGTCTTTACTGAATGTAAACTTAACCAATATGTCTTTGTTTCATGTTCTATTTTCTGTTTATATGTTGAATACCTTATTAATATTCCCTTTGTTATTCCCCTTCATCCATTTACATGCTTCAGTTGTCACTCCCCTTAATCTTCGTGTTTCTTGAGAATGAAATTAATTGTCATCCTTCTCTGTACACGTTCTTGTGAATTTATGAATATTCTATAGCTTGGAGACCAAAGCTGAACTGCATAATCTAAATGAAGCCTAACAAGTGCAAGATAAAATTGAACAATAATATTCGTTGTCTTATGGTTTGTTGTAGGACTTAAGGCCTATCAATTTATGGAGTATAAAGGAGAAAATGTAGAAGTTTATCTCTCAGTATTTTTGGTAATATGTTTATTGTTTGTGATGTGTTTATATGTATGTATTAACACGATGTACTGAACGGGGTGAGAATAGAATGAGCTACCTCATCCCTTTGTGTGTATTTTACCTCAATAAACTTATTTCAATTTCAATTTCAATTTATGGAGGATTATTACGGCCACCACAATAGCCTACTGACCAACCAGCAAGTCTGAACATAGTTCAGAACTAAAGAAAACTCTCAGTGTGTATAAACCGAGAAGCGGAGTATACCTTCTGATGAAAATATCCCTTGTGGGTAACGTGAAAAGATGACACATGATAAATACAGTTAGTCTTCTCTAACTGTCGTTTTCTCCGACTGCCGTCTTACTCCTACATACATATTCTCAATTCTTTGAAACAATTATGGTTTACCTTAGTTCTGTAATGCCTATCTTTTATTTGTTTTCCTTATTCTCTTAGTTAAATCATCGTCTGA
Source organism: Procambarus virginalis (assembly GCA_020271785.1). Classification (NCBI taxonomy): domain Eukaryota; kingdom Metazoa; phylum Arthropoda; class Malacostraca; order Decapoda; family Cambaridae; genus Procambarus; species Procambarus virginalis. Next base: position 46,428,160 of record WNGS01164437.1, on the reverse strand, counting down.
TTACTTATTTGTTTTCTATATCTCTTAGAAATGCCATGAATCTCCCGTCATATCATTTCCTGGTGGCATTATGCGGTTATCTTTTGAGAATTATTTCCACATTTCTATTTCCCATAAAATTCCTTCCAAGAACTTGTTTCTACTGTTTAGCTTTCTGATGTGCTAGGCTTTTACTCTCTTCTATTTTTCCTTTCCTTTCTTTTATTTTTTTTATTTTAGTATTTTTCTCTTTTTATTTTTTCTCAGATTTTTCTGTTAATATTTTCTCGTAATCTTCTCTTCTCTTGTTTTTGTTGTGAGTATAGTGTTAATGTTTCTATTCTGGGTTTAACAAACTATTAGTTTGTTTTCTTTCCCTTCTTTATTTTCCATTTTATCTCGTGTTTTATTTACATTTCCCTGGAAAGGGATGCTGTCTCCCTGTTCTCTCATCCTGCTCATGTTCTCTTCCATCCCATTCGTGTGTCTGTAATTACTAAGTGTAATTACATAAGTGTAGTTACAGGATGAGAGCTATGCTCGCGGTGTCCCGTCTTCCCAGAACTCTTGTCATAAAACGCTTTGAAACTACTGACGGTTTTGGCCTCCACAACTTTCTCACTTAACTTGTGCCAACCGTCTACCACTCTGTTTGGAAAAGAAAACTTTCTAATATTTTTTAGGCACCTTTGTTTCCTTAGCTTAAATATGTAATCCGTTGGTCTTAAAGTTGCTGGTTTCAGGATTTCCGCTTTGTTAATTTGGTAGATTCCTGATATTATTTTTGTAAGTGGTGGTGATAATATCACCTTTTTTCCTTCTAGCCTCTAGCATCTTTTCGTAACTTGTTTTTTAATTCTGGAAGCCATTTATTAGAATGTCTGTGTGCATTTATTTACTATTTATGCCTGCAGGATCAAGCTATCAGCCTTTCTAGCCTGCCTTTCTAGCTAATCTATTTTTCCTCTATTATATCTTCTACATATATTTCTCTCTAACACACACACATCTCCAAGAAGCAGCTCGTACCAGCTTAACTCCACCACCACCACCTTCTCACCTAACTTGTTCCAACCTTCTACCACTCGAAAGTGAATTTTCTTTTATTTCTTCAGGAGTTTTAGTTTAAATCTATGACCTCTTGTTCTTGAAGTTCCAGATCTCAGGAACTCTTCCCTATCAATTTTATTGATCCCTGTTACTATTTTGTACATAGTGATCATTTCGCCTCTTTTCTATCTTCTAGTTTTGGCATATTTAATACCTCTAACCTCTCCTCGTAGCTCTTGCCCTTCAGTTCTGGGAGCCACTTAGTGGCATGTCTTTGCACCTTTTCCAGTTTGTTGATGTGCTTCTTAAGATATGGGCACCACACAACAGTTGCATATCCCAGCTTTGGTCTAACAAAAGACGTGAACAGTTTCTTGAATATTTCGCCATCCCTGTATTTAAAAGCAATTCTGTAGTTAGAAAGTGTAGCATAGGCTCCTTGCACAATGTTCTTTATGTGGTCCTCAGGTGATAGTTTTCTATCTAGAACCACCCCTAGATCTCTTTCTTTATCAGAATTCTTTAAAGATTTCTCACATAATTTATAGGCTGTGTGGGGTCTATAAATAATATTCTATACAGTAAATAGTGAATAAAGAGAATTGCGTGAAACCCCCGGGCTCGATTTCAGTGGAAGCCTCTGGAATCCTCTTGGGGGTGCAGTAGTACCCCAGGTTGCAATTCTTTTGACCATGTCATGGCGTGTAGTCGTCTAGAGCGTGTGTGTGTGTATCTGGGAACACCCAATGCATAGGTTCGAATCCTCATCACGGCCTCTGTGGGTTTTCTCTCTTTACGAAGTATCGTCTCCTATTACGACTCTTAACAAATCCTATGAGGTTTGAAATTGTAGTTTCGTTTTCTAGACAATTTTTAAGCTGTAATTAATTTAGCATTTTCGAGAGAGAGAGAGAGTGAGAGGGGGTGACGAGAAGAGTGGGGAGAGAGGAGAGGATGAGAAAGTGGGGAGAGAGGAGAGGATGAGAAAGTGGGGAGAGAGGAGAGGATGAGAAAGTGGGGAGAGAGGAGAGGATGAGAAAGTGGGGAGAAGGTGTGCGGGATAGAGGAGGAAGGGCGGGAGAGGTGAAAGAAAGAAAGGGGGATATATGGGGGAAATGTGAAAAAGTGAAAGGGTGTAGTGAGAGTGAAGGCGGAAAGGGGAGGAGAAAGAGTAGAGGGGAGAAAAAGGGCTGATGAGAGAAATGGAAGAGAGAGAGAGAGGTGAGGGGGGGAGACAGAGAGACTCGGGCACCGCCAGATACCCTCATCTAGTAATCTATAAATAAGTTAATATTTTCCACTTGTCTGAATCAATTTATTCTCATACAATAAAAGACAATCAACATTATTCAATGATCTTAAATATTATTCTCAACAGCAATGCAAGTTAATAGATTGCGCATTGCAAGGCTCTGATTAATGAAGCAAGATAGTGTCAAGAAGAAGCTTTAAGTACTGCAAAAAATATTGCAGAGCAACATTAGTCATCTCACCTCATTAGCATGGACAAGTAAAGTTCATTAGACTTGCTGGAAGAAGTCTGGTAATTAATTACATTATCATATCCAACAGAGCTCATACTTGGAACTCCTTCCGCGCTCGCCCTCGCGACCTTCACTCACACAAACCAAACACCAGCGCCCCTAACTCACACACAAACAAAATACCAGCTTTCTTAAAACTCACACAAACCAAACACCAGCGCCCCTAAGTCACATACACAAACATATGTATCAGCTACTGTAACCCATACACACAAACCAACTTGCTAGTTTCCCTTAACTATATTCCAATGTTTATGTTGGTAAGAGAGTGATCCGAAATAATTAAAAGCGCCCACTTTAGAGGTTAAAAAAAATCTAATTCTGCAATATTTACCTAAATATTGGACTTTTAGGAATCCCATTTATTTTGTGAATTAAGTCCAGTTGACCACAAGACTTTACTAATGGACTTGTATGCGTTAGTTAATTGAACAATATTTTGAAAAGGAGTTGAACTTTGCTTAAATTTATATTGTATTTTAACATTATTAGTGTATAGAGATTATGAACTTAACTTAAAAAAAAATCCGAAATTTTAAAAATAATAACTTAGTCATTTTCTTCAAGAAAGTATATCAACTTACATAAAAAATATGAAAAAGTTATTATCAAGTTTCAAGTTGTCACTTTAATAGAAGCCGTCAGGAAGATTTGAATCTATGCTCCAAGCAATTGGGAGTAACAATTTTCTCATTGATACCTCATGTTAATGTGATTTTTTTTGTGCAAAACATATCGCTTTTATCAGCATCACCAAAAAGTTGTGGAATTTATCCTTTAATTTGTCCCCAGATAGTGAGGGTGTGACGTCACACGACGCAGATGGTTAAAACAACTCTTCAGTTATATAAAGGTAATCAAAGTCCTCAGAGAAAAGACGACATGAAAATGTCAGCCACTTATATTAAACCTTTTTATCTCGGGGGGGGGGGGATAGTGAAGTTGTGTATTTGTTCTGGTGGATCCCTTGACTTGATCTTCTGTTAAACTGTGTCCCGTCTCATGTCTTATGCATAAGTTCTCTCAAGGGTCCACTCCTCTTCCTCTTCGCTTTGTGAGCTCCACTTCTTTCTCTCTGTCTCTTGCTTCGATCTCCATACCATTCTCAGGGACACTTGTCCTGATCTTCGCTCCATTCT
>WNGS01164437.1:46398459-46416172 GCA_020271785.1 Procambarus virginalis | reverse complement strand
GTAAGATACTTGACCTGATTTCCGCACCAACCTCTTAGACTTTTGGTCTGATCGCCACTCCTGATACTGTGGACCATTATCGACGTTTCGGTCGGTTGTTGCTTCTCCATCTTCTGAGTTGTTGTTTGGTCATCAGAAATACAAATGAATTTATAATTTAAAAGTCAAGAATCGGATATTTTAAAGAGAAGAAATCCTGCGGTCAAAGAAACTGCATACATGTAATTAAATAAAAGTAATTAAATAAAGCTTTTCAGCATTCGGAAAAGTAAATCAAGTGAGTCTGTGAGCCTGTTGGTCTGTGAGTCTGCGAGCTTGCATTCACCTAGTTGTACATATCTAGTTGTATTTGTGGGGAATGGGCCAAAGCTCTTGGGTCCCGCTTGTCAACTCTTAATCGACTAGTGTCATTACTACTATTAAAGCATTGTATAGAGTCTGTCTCCACCACATCAACTTCCTTGTGCATTTCATTTGTTACCTAATCTGACACTGCAAAATATTCTTTCTAATGTCACTGTGGCTCATTTGAGTCCTGTACTTAGGTTCCATTTGTGTAACCTTATTCGTGTACTACCCCTGATAAATAGTCTGTCCTGTCTATTCTCCCGGGTATTTTGTATGTGGTAATCATGTATCCTTCATTACTTCTCTCTACCATAGGCGTGAGAAATAACCCCTGCAGTCTTTCCTCGTAGTTCATATCTTTCAGCTATGGAACTAGTCTGGTGGCATACCTCTGAATTTTCTCCAGCTTCGTTTTTGTGTTTAACAAGATAAGGCCTCCAGGCTGGTGCCGCATACTCCAGAATTGATCTGGCATAAACAATACACCAGACTCTAACGTACTCTTTGTTCATATTCCTAAAAAGATGTTCATATGTTTGCTAATCTTCTGGGGCTTAGCGTCCCCGCGGCCCGGTCGTCGACCAGGCCTCCCAAATCACACAAATGAAAACAACAACGGTATTTCAAGGCTATTGCTGGCTGCCATATTGCTATGTTGCTCTCCATGTTGAAGACGTGGCTGCCGTATCGCTATATTGATCTCCTTTCATGTTGCAGAGTTGCCGGAGTCTTGCAGGAGCCCTACAAAGAATCCTTATATCTCTCTCCCTCCTAATGGAACACTGCCTGTCAAGCCGCAGGAGGCTAGACTTTGACTCAGCCTCTAAAGGAATTTTGTCCTTTACTTACTGGTCTTATACTATTCGTTCTCGCTAATCTGGCGTCACTTTATTGCATTTAACTTGTGACTTTCATGTTGACTTCTACAGAGTATTCCTGCTGGACGAATTATTCCTTCCACCCTCCCCCCCAACCTCGTCCCTTCCGACCCCCTGACCACTTTCCTCCCTTCTCTCAGTAATATGATTCAGTAAGCGTCAAGTTTGAAGTGGTTTTCCCTCTTACGCAGAGGCGTACGAACCTAGGAAGGTCACCTGACCTATGGAGGCGTCTTCATTCCGAGGAACCGTCGGTACTTTGATGGTAAGGCGTAGGAATTTTGTCGCTCAGTCTCAAAATCGCGTTGCATTAACTGTCAGGACTGCGTGGGAGGAGTAAGGCGAGGCATCTTGGACTGTGAGAGAGGAGTAAGGCGAGGCATCTTACTCTCAATGTCTAGACAAATCAATCTCCCAAGCCAGCATGCAAGCCAGTATCTTGACGACACAGCTGACAACATCTCGACGAACCATTCCCCCCTCACGCCAGCATCTTGACGACACAATAAACTCTCCATCCTGACCTAGTCTTGAGAGTAACGAGTGTCAGTAAACGTCTCCCAGGACATACCAAGCCTCCCAGCCATCCGTCTCCTCGCAATCAACCACCAAAATACTTCGTGGTGGCCCACGCAGGCAACAGTGAGCCCCCCGTCTACAGCGATAACGTCTGCTCGTGGCCCGTGTTGGTTATGGACTAACGCTCGCTTCCCTTCACGTCCCTGCACCACCCCCCCCCCTTCCCCCTATGGGTGTTCTGCTGGTACTCTCTGATTGGCTGATTGCTAAGACCTATCTTTTGTTTTCGTGAAGTGTAGCAGAATATATATATGTTGCGATATCTTGCAATTCTTATTGGTGTAATTGTATTATTGCCATTATTTGTTAAATATTATCGTTAGATTTGCTAAATACCACCATATAGCGTTTACATATTTTACAGACTGTAAAAGAATGTCCATTTGATCAGGTTGATTAGTTTACATTTAGTAACACTGAAGAAAATATGACAAATTGCACGTTTTTATCAGCTACGACTCAACTACCCTGATTGTATCCAGCGCTGGTACTGCAGCACTTCATAGTAATGATCAACGTTTTAATTTTGAAACCTTCACCAACAGGCGGCATAAACTCGGATAGTTTCCGCCTTATAGTTTCCCGAAATGAACTAATCTTCTTCCTGATTTCCTCTACAATGTTATAATGCACATCATTAATGTCCCTGACAGAGTTGGAAACCCCCCGGGATAGTCTTCCTGCTTCCTTATAAGTGTATATTATTCATCATCTTGTATTATAATGTTCCTTCTCCCTACTCCGATATGTTGTTGATCGATATTGGTGTCTAATTGCAGGCAGCGGCGGGGCCAGAGGAGGCGGCGTAGAGTGGGTAACGTTGGTGCTAACAGCCGTAACTGCTCTCAGCTTCTAGACTGTCGATGGCAGAAGTCTTCGGCTCATCCCGACCATTCTTCGCTGCAATGTTCAGATCGCCTCAGCATCTGGTCGACGTCACATTCGTCCTCAGCGTCTTTGGACCTGATACCCTTCCTCGTCGCTTAAGACAGCTGGTCCTGATTACTTTCCTTAGCCCACAAAACATCTGTTTAAGACAATTTCCTTCAGCACCTTGAAAGGTGGTCTTTCCCGACCACCAACAGAGGAATCCAGAGTAACACATGCGTCAAGGTGCACAAGGCCGAAATTCGAGCACATGGCCATGCATTTTGTACTTACCTCTCCCTCAGGCCATCGCCTAGTCCCTGGATGATAGTTCTAGTTGAAGCACATGGGGCCTCGTACCACTACGAACTCCAGGTTGAAGAATGGGAAACCACACGTGGCCACCAGCTCTCAAGACTAACGCCGACGTCCGACGATAATTATTGGCGGGAACACGAGGCTAGTGATATTATTACCTAGGTAACCCAGAGTCCCATCGTAGCATTTGTCTACATATAAACTTTACCATTTAAGGAGTGACAATGCATCAATCGGAAGTAATTTAAATTCTACTTCACGTTTTGTAACAAAAAACGGCATTTGACGGTCAATGAGACACCAAAACCAACGAAGAGTTAGAGTTTATTATCCAAAACAAAGAATCATTTGAATGTTGCTTTTAGTGTTAGAAAGATAACTGTTTACTGTATGCTTTTTGGCGCTCATTAGTTGACAGTTCATTCTAACGAATTGACGCTCCGTAAAAATTGCAATGTTTCGTCTATCTAGGAATGTTGGAATGTTATCGAGGCAGATCATTTTGACACGATGGTCTTCTACGTAAAAAATGTGACGTATCAGACGAGAGGACAGGGATGCACACCCATAAACATGGAATGAATTACACAGTGATCCATTTGAAAATATTCGATAACATACCTCAAAGTTGAATGTGTATATTAAACCAGTACTCATGAATGTGTATATAAAACCCAGTGTTCATGAATGTGTCCATTAAACCAGTACTCACAAAGGTGTACATTATATCAGTGCTCACAAAGGTGTACATTATACCAGTGCTCACAAAGGTGTACATTATACCAGTGCTCACAAAGATGTACATTATATCAGTGCTCACAAAGGTGTACATTATATCAGTGCTCACAAAGGTGTATATTATACCAGTGCTCACAAAGTTGTATATTATACCAGTGCTCACAAAGGTGTACATTATATCAGTGCTCACAAAGGTGTACATTATACCAGTGCTCACAAAGGTGTACATTATACCAGTGCTCACAAAGGTGTATATTATATCAGTGCTCACAAAGGTGTACATTATACCAGTGCTCCCAAAGGTGTATATTATATCAGTGCTCACAAAGGTGTACATCACACCAGTGCTCACAAATTACCCAAATAATGACAACAGTGACAAACTAAGCAACAAACATTGTGATGATTTATATTTTTCAAATTTGTAAACAGTTTGCTTTATGATCAGTCTAAAGAAGGAAATACGAAAAGATAAGTGATGGACGGAAAAAAAACAAAAAAGGTGAAAAGTTAAAACATGACAAAGAAAATAGACTTAACCACTACTATTTCTCCTGGAAAATATCAAACAATCTATCAACATAAAATGTTTTTTACAGGATGTGCACTGTTGTTCATCTGTTCTACATCTGGCATTAGAATTATTTACTAATTTGGACGTGAAGCAGAATTAATGACTTATTTGGACGTAAAGAAGTATTATTGACTAATTTGGATGTGAAGAAGAATTAGCTAATTTGGATGTGAAGAAGAATTATTGACTAATTTGCTCATTAATTTAGGCGAGTTTTTACGTATTTATATAATTTGTTTCTTTGTTTACTTATTTTCGTTCCTATTCTTGTACTTAATTACGTGTGGAATTAACATTAAATTTTCTGTTATCTCTTTATCCCTTTCTCTTTCTGTTTTATCTCTTTATCCCCTCCCTTATCTCGATATCTCTTTCACTATCTCTTTAACCCTTTATCTATCCTTTTCATAATTATTATAATATTTGTCTACATCTCAATATCCGTTCCTTATTCTCTCTCTCTCTCTCTCTCATTCTTAATTTTCTCCTTCGTTCTGTCATCTCTAGTGAGTTCATTTGTAAGAATTTGCATATATTAATGTATGCCCCATACAAGTGGACATTATGTATAACTGTATACTATGTATAATAATGCATATCACATTCGACGGTGTATATATATATACACCACGTACGGTTGTATTAAGCATGCAGTAGTGTTTACTAGATACAAGTGTATATCGCATACAATAGTGTGTGTGTGTACAACATACAAGCAAGTGTACATCACACTCAGTAATGTATACTATACATGCAGCATTGGATACCAACAGTGTATAGAGCATACACCAGAGCATGCTACATATACTGGCGTGTGTATAACATACAGGAGTGTACAGCCTGGGCGCTAACCCGTTCATAAGGCTCTGCTCATCGTGCGTGTGTGTGTGTGTGTGTGTGTGTGTGTGTGTGTGTGTGTGTGTGTGTGTGTGTGTGTGTGTGTGTGTGTGTGTGTGTACTACTCGCCTATTAAACCTATGTAACCTAAACCTAAACCACACACCTATGTGTGTGTGTGTGTGTGTGTGTGTGTGTGTGTGTGTGTGTGTGTGTGTGTGTGTGTGTGTGTGTGTGTGTGTGTGGAAAAACCACAGTGAATTGGAATAAAAACAGCTGAAACGTTTTCGACTTGTTCATGTATAGTTAGGCATAGGCTACGTTAGGTTAGATGTTTAGGTTCTGTTGACAAGTATCTGAATTTGTAGTAGGTGAGTGAAGCTATTTACAAAGTTGCAATTCGAACAGAGGTCGTCAGCAAAGCACTGTTCGAGAAAAGTTCGAACCACATAATTTGCGAGCAAAGCGTGTGTCATTTATAAACAAAAGAATGGGGGGGAGTGGAAGCTTGACTTTAACGAGCATTTGTCCATTGTTTATGCAACCCATCCCCTCGAATAGGACTTCACATTGAGAAAATCCCGAAAGATTACAGAAATCCCGAAAGGTCAAAATACAACGCCTCGCAAAACTGACGAGTGATGTCCCGTTTTCTAATCGTGGGTCCTTGGTTAGGTTAGGTTCGAGCAATTTAATACATCATTCTGGTGACGTTGTGACAATTCGATAGAACGGGCTGGTTAATGAAGACAAGCTGGTGGGTACAGTGATCAGTGCGGTTGACTCGCAACCAATTCATCCTGGGTTCGAATCCTGCGAAGGAGGAAAACCTGGGCAAAGCTTCCTCCACCCGCTAGAACGAAATAGGAGTTTAGTTGCAAGTCGACTGTTGTGGGTCGCATCCTGACCAATGGTCAAACACGGCACTATTTGAGCAAGGCTCGAATTTCCCAACTAATCAAATTAACAAATCATAACACATACATCAATGTATACCAGATACAACACCGTATACCACGTACAGGAGCGTATATAGCATACAGCAGTGCACACCAGCTTCAGCATAATATATTGTATTCAACAGTACATACCACATACATGTCAAAGTGTATTCTACATGGAATACGTGATACCACCTACATCAGTGTATACCACAATACCACATACAACATGTTACACATTGAACTGCATGGATCACATGCGACAATATATACTAACAATATAATATAAACAACAATTTCACATATACCGCATACAACAATATATATACACTATAAAGCAGTGTATACCAGATAAAACAATGTATACCACATACAACACTTTACATTCAGCAGTATACACCACATACACTTTACACAGAGAACTGCATATATCACACGCGACAATGTATACCATAAACAAGTGTATACCGCATACAACAATGTATACCACATACAACACTTTACATTCAGCAGTATACACCAAATACAAACCTCACCAGCATAATAATCCCTCCTTTACGAGCCATCACTCCCAGCGCGTCCACACCTGTTCCAAACCTGTTTGCTAATCCCTTACTGTTTGTTAATCCCTTATAGCTAATTTTAGTGATACCCAATTTGTGCACCGTTGTCATTAATTTTAATTGTTCACATTACGAGTTAAGCGCTTGTAAAATGAAATGATTAATGTTAATTTATATAATGACGAATAGTTATGAGTTAAACAGTTTGTGCCAGTGGCGGTACTGTAAATTATATTGATCAGTTAAGTAACATGCACTTTTGTTCGTTGTGCAACCTTTCTTTCTTTCTCAGCTATTGCGAGCAGAATGCAATGAACATCTCCGGTCTCGGGTAACTATGTTGCAAGCTGGTGGTTACGACACGATGGGAATGTGTCTATACCATGGCAACTAGATAAAGTCGAATTGGAGAGAGAGAGAGAGAGAGAGAGAGAGAGAGAGAGAGAGAGAGAGAGAGAGAGAGAGAGAGAGACAGACAGAGATCCAGAAACATAACCAAAGACAGAGACAGAGAGAGAGAAGAGGGAAAGAGAGAGAAAGATAGCGACAGAGACAAACATTCAGAAAGACAGGCATACAAATATTGAACAAAATTATTCTACAATTATATAAAGAACAAAACTAAAAAGGTACTTCACATTTTACTTAGGTTACCCACCGTTTGTTACAAACGAAATTATAATCAAATGTACATTAAGCATGAAAGAAAACGTGTCCCACCAACAAGTCTTTTAGCAAGCGGCCAAAATAGTTTTGTAATACCTATAATATGTGACGGACAGGACATCCCAACAAAAGCTATGGCGAGTGTGAAACAGTATCGAGTGCATTGTGATACGTTTTAGGTCACAATCTGACACACTAGGATCACTAGCCAATTTTAATTGGTAGTAGTGTGCTACCAACCCTAGCATCTTTACGACAGGTCTTAAGAGCGCTCTAAGACGTCGTACATACGAAAGCCTCGTGAAACTAGCCGTTAGATAAAGTGTAATTTACCCCCAGTAATGTCAATATTAGCTAAGTAAGTATTACTGTTATTTAGTGCAAATTGTGTTAACTGTACTTGTATTACGCTGTTGAAGATATAAATACTCATTACATTGTTTATTTTATTGTCCTGTGTGTTGATGGTATTGATGATACCACTCATGGTCACGCACCAACTAGTCACTGCACCAACATAGTCACGCACCTCATAGTCACGCGCCAACATAGTCACGCACCACATAAATCACCCACCTCATGTTCTCCCACCTCATGGTGATGATAAAATCACTACACAGATTGATTCACAACAATAAGTTGCTGAAAATTTTAGCATCAAAGTCAAAACATATTGATCTACTGAAATCTTTTCGAAACAAATATACAGTATATCATTAAGAACCATAATGATAATCAAGATTGTATTACTTCTACTGAAAACACTATATAAATCGTATAAATAATAATAATGATAATACTAATTATAATAATAAGTATTCAATATTTTAACACCATTGAAGCTGCAATAAGAATATCAGCAATAACAACACTAACAATAGTAATGATAATTATATTGATAATTAATGATAATTAATGATAATTATAATTAATGATTATACTAAAAATTATAAAAACTCAACAGCAAGTATAAATTTGAATCATCAATTAACACATTAGATGCAGAGATCGTTCAAAAGCTGTCACTAGGCTCTGGAGAAGTTGTATCTATCTGCATAAGGAAATTTATCTGAATTTACCTCACGGCAACTATCTCTCTTAGTTACATCGACGAGGACAGGAAGTCGGCGCCTGTCAAAGATACTTCCCTTCCCCCCCCATATTTGTCCTGATACTTTTATCTATTTGAATCTTAAATTACATAGGTGAAATATGCATATCTTAAGAGACATGCACCGCCTGGAATAACTTGAATTTCCCAACTTTTTTACCATGACAAAAGCCATAAAATATTTAAAAACAAAATTTCATATACCGAGGAACCCTAAACCTCTACAACACACATATATTTGAAATAAAAAAATATTGCTATATATATATTTATTTATTTATTTGAAGTAAATATTTGTTATTTTTTGTATGAATTTACATTTCTCGCGGACCCCAGCTGGAAAGCCCTAACCAAATGCTGGATGGTATGACGGGGATAATACCTTGCAACACACAATTTTTGTGTGTCTTAGACTTCTTGCTAAACTTTATGTATCCATGTCGTATATCCACTCTCTCCAACACTCCATGTCGTATATCCAGATTCTCCAATACTCCATGTCGTATATCCAGACTCTCCAATACTCCTTGTCGTATATCCAGACTCTCCAATACTCCATGTCGTATATCCAGACTCTCCAATACTCCATGTCGTATATCCAGACTCTCCAATACTCCATGTCGTATATCCAGACTCTCCAATACTCCATGTCGTATATCCAGACTCTCCAATACTCCATGTCGTAAATCCAGACTCTTCAATACAGATGAGGCTGGTCAGCTTCCATTCAATTAACTCTTCAAAAATACATGCAGAATCTAAGTCTCATTGCAGCATCCTTCGCCAGGAATAAATCACAGGAAGACAGCCATATAATGACCACCATAGAATCAAGTGATCCCGCGGGAGAAAGGGTTATTTAAACCTTAAAGAGCGCNCACTGTCAGTGAAACATCATGCCAAACAACAACTGAAAATCTGGTGAGTGTTGAAGCTACGAAACATATGAGAATAAAGGGAGCTTCAGTAGGCTTTATTGGTCCATAAGAGGCACCTCTTATTTATATCCACCCAAATATACACCTCTCACACCTGCCTGTCGGTACACCTGTGCCTCTGGCGCTTCTCACACACCTGCCTGTTGCTACACCTGTGCCTCTGGCGCCTCTCACACCTGCCTATTGCTACACCTGTGCCTCTGGCGCTTCTCACACCTACCTGTCGCTACACCTGTGCCTCTGGCGCTTCTCACACCTGCCTATTGCTACAGCTGTGTCTCTGGTGTTCCACAGACCTGCCCGAGAGTGCGCCCGTTCTGGACGGAGCCAAGACCAGCTACCAGCTAGGAGAACGTGTCGCTGTAAACTGCACCTCCCTGTACTCCAAGCCCGCCGCCACGCTCGAGTGGTATATTATGACCGCAATGTGGTGAGTACCTTTCACAGCCCCCGCTCCTCTGCCAGGTAAGTCCACAACGGGATCACCGTAGCCCGTGCTACTTGGAACTTTTAGTTCCGAGTAGCAGTATGATGGGGGGGGGGACATGAGATTGACAAGACTAGTATACTGTTTCATTCATAACAAATACAAGTTTGTGAATTAGCTGCTGTCTATCCTCTAAGGCAGACTCGTTAGCTGTAAGTCACATATTGACTTATTTGAGATAATGATATTCTAATCGATGCGGGGTCACTAATTTCCCGCTCCCAATCTAGCCAATCTAACCACACTACCCAACCCAGGCCTAAACAAACTTAGTACTAATCTACCTAGTCCTAACTTAATTAGTCCTACCGTAACCTAACCTAGTCCTACCCTAACCTAACCTAACCTTCTACCCTAACCTTGTTTCTAACATAATCAAGTTATAATTACATTCACAGTATTAAGTATTAGAACCCAGGCCTTACTACACAAAATAACTTTGAATATTTAATAAGAAAACGTAACGTACAGACATTGTGTTACGTATTTAAATTATTACAAAAGTGGAGAGTAATTACTTTAGGTCATTCCCATCAGTCCACGAGACAATGTTCAGAGGCATCTAAAGGCTCAAAATACATCAATGCCACAGTGTTCAAAATACATCAATGCCACAATGCTCAAAATACATCAATGCCACAATGCTCAAAATACATCAATGCCACAATGCTCAAAATACATCAATGCCACAATGCTCAAAATACATCAATGCCACAATGCTCAAAATACATCAATGCCACAATGTTCAAAATACATCAATGCCACAATGTTCAAAATACATCAAAGTCACAATGTTCAAAATACATCAATGCCACAGTGTTCAAAATACATCAATGCCACAATGTTCAAAATACACCAATGCCACAATGTTCAAAATACATCAATGCCACAATGTTCAAAATACATCTATGCCACAATGCTCAAAATACATCAATGCCACAATGCTCAAAATACATCAATGCCACAATGCTCAAAATACATCAATGCCACAATGCTCAAAAGACATCACTGACAAAAATGTACAAAACACATCAAATGCTACAACGTTCAAAGGAGTCAATACAAAACTTAGACACTGATTACAAACATCAGAACCTCCCCCCCCCCATACCATCTCCAAAAAAACAAAACAAAAAATAAAACAGGAGCAATAAATCAATAAATCACTACACAAATGAGACATGTAAAATCTTGCACTGTCATCTCTCTGCAATCTGTGATTACGAAGACATAAAAACTTGAAAAAACTAACATTGGACGATCGCGTCTTCAAAGTCGCTCTCATTTACTTGCAAAACCAAAACTTTCCAGGAAAGAGCGAACTCTTTGCCCGAGACAGACTCTCTTAAGGTTTCAACAATAAGAAAAGTAATTGTGTGACTCAAGAAACTATTTACAGCTGTGTGCTAGCCCTGTAACTTACAGCTGTGTGCTAGCCCCTGTAACTTACAGCTGTGTGCTAGCCCCTGTAACTTACAGCTGTGTGCTAGCCCCTGTAACTTACAGCTGTGTGCTAGCCCCTGTAACTTACAGCTGTGTGCTAGCCCCTGTAACTTACAGCTGTGTGCTAGCCCCTGTAACTTATAGCTGTCTGCTAGCCCCTGTAACTTACAGCTGTCTGCTAGCCCCTGTAACTTACAGCTGTGTGCTAGCCCCTGTAACTTACAGCTCTCTGCTAGCCCCTGTAACTTACAGCTCTCTGCTAGCCCCTGTAACTTACAGCTCTCTGCTAGCCCCTGTAACTTACAGCTCTCTGCTAGCCCCAGTAACTTACAGCTCTCTGCTAGCCCCTGTAACTTACAGCTCTCTGCTAGCCCCTGTAACTTACAGCTGTCTGCTAGCCCCTGTAACTTACAGCTGTCTGCTAGCCCCAGTAACTTACAGCTGTGTGCTAGCCCCAGTAACTTACAGCTCTCTGCTAGCCCCTGTAACTTACAGCTCTCTGCTAGCCCCAGTAACTTACAGCTCTCTGCTAGCCCCAGTAACTTACAGCTGTGTGCTAGCCCCAGTAACTTACAGCTCTCTGCTAGCCCCTGTAACTTACAGCTCTCTGCTAGCCCCAGTAACTTACAGCTCTCTGCTAGCCCCAGTAACTTACAACTGTCTACTTGCACTGTAACATGTAAGATGTATGATTGTGTACGCACCTATTTCTGCCTGCAACATCGGGCATTAGCTCTTGGACTCCTCTTTTCCAACCGGAGGTTGTCTAATGTAATAGCTTCTGACCTCCTTCCGTAGCATATCCACTTTTAACATTAAGAATGGAGTTTGTTCAACTCATTCCTCAACTCCCACTATTCTTATACTACAAGAATACCTGAAGGATGTTCTGACTTTCGTTAGCGTAGAGTACGCTGCTGTAAGGACCTCTTGGCGTTATAATTTCACTTGGTCCGTCATTTTATGAACTGCGCTCTTAAGCGCCTCCGCCCACTTCATACCTCCCTGATTCTCTCTTACTTTCACGTAGTCATCTTTTCTATCGTCTATCCCACCTGTTCCCTCACCCCATTTATTTTGGTTGCTGTTTTAAGTGCGATCAAATCAAATGCCAGGATACACAATGTGTGTCTGTGTGTGTGTATTCATCTAGTTGTGCTTGCAAGAGTTGAGCTTCGGCTCTTTGGTCTCGCCTCAGCACTAAGCCAGCATGACTATGATGACCAAACTACACATCAGAAACCGAAGAGACACTACGAGTATGTTTCTGGTCACACGACTTGATGATGGTCCAAGACGGATCGAAACGTCGTCGCTTCTCCATCTTCTGACGTCTGGTTTGGTCATCACGTCTTCAGGCACGTTATTGTGACTCGTCGTTATGAGACGTATGAGGCGTTGGGACAGTATGAGGCGTTGGGATAGTATGAGGCGTTGGATAGTATGAGGCGTTGGGACAGTATGAGGCGTTGGGACAGTATGAGGCGTTGGGATAGTATGAGGCGTTGGGACAGTATGAGGCGTTGGGACAGTATGAGGCGTTGGGATAGTATGAGGCGTTGGGACAGTATGAGGCGTTGGGACAGTATGAGGCGTTGGGACAGTATGAGGCGTTGGGATAGTATGAGGCGTTGGGACAGTATGAGGCGTTGGGACAGTATGAGGCGTTGGGATAGTATGAGGCGTTGGGACAGTACGAGGAGTAGGGATATGCGGGACAAGGAGCTGAGATATGAGGGAAAAATAGCCAGGATATGAAAACAAGGAATTGGGATATAAAGACAAAACTGAAATATGAGAACAAGGAGGTGGAAAAGAACAGAGGGAAGGAACGGTGCGCAACCTCTTGAACCATCGGGAATCGAACGCCAACCTGCAAGAAGAAGCGAGGCGGCCGCTATACCAAACAACACAAAAATGCACCCTTTGCAACACAAGAAACTGCCCCCCCCCCCCCCCAGAAGCTCGGTGAAGTGAGTAATATCAGCTTTTGTGCTTCCTAAGTTGCAAAAATATAATGGCATGTTTCGAGTGGAGGCTCGGCCAGTGACTGGAGTCAGAGCCAGGCGAAGGACAAACAGCGCCGTTAAACTAAGATTGTCCAGCGATAAGACGGAGAACGGCACGCGACCCCACACTATTACTGGAGTCTTTTGTGAAAAGTTTACCCCCCCCCCCGGGCTCTTGCTCAAGACGTAGGGTGATAGGGGGAGGGGGGGGGTATGAAAGCCTGGTCTGTTACTTCGATGTCTTGTCTTGATGTCTGTTACTTCGATGTCCTCTGTGTCCTGGTGTCAGTTACTTCGATGTCCCCTTTGTCGTGATGTCTGTTACTTCGATGTATTGATGTCTGTTACTTCGATGTCCTGGTGTCAGTTACTTCGATGTCCTGGTGTCAATTACTTCGATGTCCTCTGTGTCCTGATGTCAGTTACTTCGATGTCCTCTGTATCCTGGTGTCAGTTACTTCTATGTCCTCTGTGTCCTGGTGTCAGTTACTTCGATGTCCTCTGTGTCCTGATGTCTGTTACTTCTATGTCCTCTGTGTCCTGATGTCTGTTACTTCTATGTCCTTTGTGTCTTGATGTCTGTTACTTCGATGTCCTCTGTGTCCTGGTGTCAGTTGCTTCGATGTCCTCTTTGTCGTGACGTCTGTTACTTCGATGTCCTCTGTGTCCTGGTGTCAGTTACTTCGATGTCCTCTGTGTCCTGGTGTCAGTTACTTCGATGTCCTCTGTGTCCTGGTGTCAGTTACTTCGATGTCCTCTGTGTCCTGGTGTCAGTTACTTCGATGTCCTCTGTGTCCTGGTGTCAGTTACTTCGATGTCCTCTGTGTCCTGGTGTCAGTTACTTCGATGTCCTCTGTGTCCTGGTGTCAGTTACTTCGATGTCCTCTGCGTCATGACGTTCACTGCATCTATGTCCTCGTAGCTCTAAGGGAGGAACCCTAGACTGTGGCTATTGGCAGATTATATGTGTTCTCTGGATCGTGGTTCAGAGTAACAGTCAACGATTATTCGTAGTGATAGCTGGCCCGTGTTTACACACCTTGGCTCTCTGCTCAACAGTGCCAGGTGTGTGTCGGGGGATAGTGGCAGGTGTATGAGGGATAGTGGCAGGTGTATGAGGGGATAGTGGCAGGTGTATGAGGGGATAGTGGCAGGTGTATGAGGGGAGGTAGGTGAGGCAGTGAGGTGCAGGGGTCGTTTGACCAGTCTGGGGGTGGAAGGGTCACCGTAGGTCATATATAGTCACATATAGACACCTGCCTCTCCCCCTCTGTGGTCACTATGTCCCACGACACTATTTCTGTTTCCTTTAACCTTTTTTATGTCTGTCAGTTTGCCAGATATTTATTTACTATTATACACTTTAACATTGAGATATTGCCAGTTTATCCTTGTGTGTGTGTGTTTGTGTGTGTGTGTGTGTGTGTGTGTGTGTGTGTGTGTGTGTGTGTGTGTGTGTGTGTGTGTGTGTGTGTGTGTGTGTAATTACCTAAGTGTAGTTACAGGATGAGAGCTACGCTCGTGGTGTCCCGTCTTCCCAGCACTCTTTGTCATGTAACGCTTTGAAACTACTGACGGTCTTGGCCTCCACCGTCAAAGCGTTACATGACAAAGAGTGCTGGGAAGACGGGACACCACGAGCGTAGCTCTCATCCTGTAACTACACTTAGGTAATTACACACACACTGTAGGGGGGGGGGTTAAGTGTGTGTGTGTGTGTGTGTGTGTGTGTGGTGTGTGTGTGTGTGTGTGTGTGTGTGTGTGTGTGTGTGTGTGTGTGTGTGTGTGTGTGTGTGTGTGTGTGTGTGTGTGTGTGTGTGTGTGTGCGTGCGTGTGTGTGTGCGTGCGTGTGTGTGTGTGTGTGTGTGTGTGTGTGTGTGTGTGTGTGTGTGTGTGTGTGTGTGTGTGTGTGGTGTGTGTGTGTGTGTGTGTGTGACCAGCAACAGCCACATAAGCTGTCTGACCAGAAGCATTCTGTGGGGAAAAAAGTCACGATTTCAATGCATATTGAAGTGAAAGATTACACTCACATTGATAATCTGTCCCGAACTGGCGACCCGGGACTTCCCAGGCACACGCTTCATGGTTCAGTCGAAAATGCTTGTGCATGGGGCGCCCATAGACGAGGGTTCGAGTCCAGTGTATGACCTCAATATTTGCTCGCATAATTGTTATTAAAGTCAAGCGACTACTAACCGAAAGATTGCTTCCTAGTCAGCTCCAGAAGTAGCTTTGTAAGACTTATGGTAAAACAGAAGCGATTTCTTCATGCAGTCTTGGAGACCAGTGTATGACACCGATTCCAAATTGAAGTTTACTAGAATAAAATAGCACCAGCAGCTAAGAAAAGATCAGAAACAAATCTTGCCGAGGCATGATATCATGCAAGATGACAGGTGCATGGGTTAACGAGATTTTGATAGCCAAGAATCTTCCTCCGCGTTTGACGGCATGGAAAAACTACTCTCCAATACACTTTAGACGTTCAGCCCAAATAGCAACACAATCTGATTACTGCACATCTACATGGAGGCGCTCGCCTCACGCTCAACACTGGACTGAGAGGCCTCTAGAGGTCAAGAGGGAGTCATGCCAACTATGGCTGCCGTCTTATCGCTCATGCACTGGGTTCACGGACTCCTCTGCATGGTGCACCAACTCCCAGCTCCTATTAGAGATGGCCTCAGCTACAAAGGGATTGAGTAAATGGCTTAGCTTTCCGCTTACTCAACCTTAATCAAAGGCAGGAGAGGAGGAGGAAAGCGGCCGACGTACAGGAGCCAGGTCGGGTGCGACGCTCTGGTGGCGGTTGGTCTGCAACGGCGACGCCAAGGTGGCAGTTGGCCTGCGACGGCGACGCCAAGGTGGCAGTTGGTCTTGCGGTCACGTGGCCTGACTTCGAACTTATTTGCACTCTTTCAGCTTGGTGCTCGGTACAGTAACAGCCTTTCGTCTTCCAGGTTCGGCGTTCGATTCCCATTGGTGTGCACCATTCCATGACACCGTTCTCATATCTGAATCACACGACACTCGCAGTTACTCACAGGGGTGAATTCTGACTCATGACTCACCGACATTCAATAGGCACAGTTGCACCGTGCCCCAGGAAACATGTACTCAGTCCTAGATCTCATCTTTACTCTGACTCATGAATCAAAAAAATCTCATTCAAAACTTACAATGACCCAGGACTCTCATGCACTCTGACACACACACACACACACACACAGGACTCACACACTCTAATATGCAGAACTCAACGTGAACTTTGTCTCTAGTGACTGCCTTATGACCCGTTGTCTTCCCAATGGGAAGGAGACCCAACTCCTCAATTCAACCTGTTCTTCCCACCTTCGTGATTTGTTAGACAGACGCTGTTCTTAGCTCACATGATCACACACAATGCTAACTGTTGTAGCTTGGAGCGTACGGTAATATATACCTCCATAATGTGTATTTAATCACCTGGTTGTCCATTGTTAGTGTGTAACAGGGTGGTTGTCATGGTTAGTGTGTCAAACGCTTACTGTTTTTAGTTCACATTTAGGAAAAAAGAAACATCACATTGACTGGTATTGATCAACGAGGCTGTTGTTGACCTACACATCGCCTCATCATTAACTACGTGTTCGAAATAGTCCCTATTCCATGTTAGAGAATTGGACCAGGAATCATCATGCATTACACGTCTATTTACGAAACCTGTACATCTATCCTTGATCATGACGGCTTGGTCAACACTAAACACTTTATGAACTTGGAACTTAGCAACCCGAAGGTCATTATTGCTATAGACAACCCAATAGTGCTTCGGTGCTCATAAACTGTTTCATAAATGCAAACTATGCCGCCAACGATCACGGAAAGATGTACAGGTTTCGCAAATGGACACACGCGGTGCTTGAAGAATCCTGAGTCGAGGCTCCAAATTCTGTGTGTCAAAAACTCCGGTTAATCTCCCCAGACGCAGACGCGGTTCTTAAGACGATACCAGCCGCAGAAGGAGCCGGACGGCCTGGAGACGGCCGTGCTGGGCCTGACCTTCGTCACCTCCCGCAGCCACTTCCCGCAGGGGGAGATGAGGCTCAAGTGTGTGGCCAAGATCGCCACCATCTACTTCCAGTCCCAGGAGACCTCTGTCATCGAGACTGGATTCCTGCCTCACACACAGGCCAAGGAAAGCCACCACAATGGACAGTTTTTCTTCTTCGGTAAGTATATATATATATATATATATATATATATATATATATCTATATATATCATATTATATATATATATAGTCGTGCCTATAGACCAGAATCGCACTCCTTGGCCTAGTATGCATGGTCCGATTATTTTCAAATATTTCTTTCAAGATTGGTGCTTTCAACAATAATAATAATAATCTGTTCCTAATATAATAATCTGTTCTAG
>WNGS01164437.1:46324065-46358496 GCA_020271785.1 Procambarus virginalis | reverse complement strand
AAAGGCTTCTGGACGGTTCTGCCCTGAAAATCCCATAAGCTCATCTCTTCCTAGTTACTTGTTAAGGCTTCCTGGGAGCACTCAGCGCCGAGCTGTGTGAACTGCGGTGACCAACAGCCTAATCGATCAGACCGTCAACTGCTAGACAGCTTCAGAAACCGGGATGCGAAGACACTGACCCCCTACACCACGCTAAGATAAGGACGATGATTCGCAGGCTTTCTTCCATGGGTTATTACCTTAAAGTCCTTCCTATGATTACCTTGTCGTCCCTAGTCTCACCCAACATAGGAATGTCTGGGGCGGCGCCTCCCTGAACTTTAGTTCGACGGGAACGACGTATTCCTTCTGGTGGGCCGGTAAGCCATCGTGGTGTCCATCATGACTCCAGAGCTTGACAGGCGAAGGCAAAACTTCAAGCCATTTATATGTGTATTCACTAAGATGTTAAAGTGCACTTGCTGGTTGGTCTGTGAGCTCCTTGTGGTACCTTAGCCTCACAGCGGTTAACACCTAACCAAACTCCAGAGACCAAAAACCCAACTCCGTTACAGCATTTCTGATGAGGTTGACGTGCTTTCAGGGAGAGGAAACCATCAAATACAGAGTCCCTACACGCCATTACGGCGTCCTCCCATGAAGTTCGGGTCCCTCTCTTCCATAATTGCTTCAACGTTCTTTATTTCATAGCAGTTTAGTAAGACAGCAGTTTAAATGAATTATGTGTTTGGAGTTGTATT
Source organism: Procambarus virginalis (assembly GCA_020271785.1). Taxonomy (NCBI): domain Eukaryota; kingdom Metazoa; phylum Arthropoda; class Malacostraca; order Decapoda; family Cambaridae; genus Procambarus; species Procambarus virginalis. The sequence continues at coordinate 46,357,756 of WNGS01164437.1, read as the reverse complement.
TTTTAAGGGGGGGGGGGTGGGAGGGGGTATTGTAGGAAGGGTGGGTTTGAGGCCCCCGCCCCCTCCTCTACTTGCTTTATACCCCGGACATGGAATAGGTTGTCATGTGTGTGAGTGTAGTTTCGTGTTGTTGGTGTCGAGGGAAGGCTGTGAGCTCATCATTGCTCTCTTACACTAATGAATTACCTTCCCCATGATACAACACGCAGCTCCTGGCTGGTGTGTGTGTGTACTCGTCCTCCCACACACCTGGCTGCTGCCGGGGTCTATCAATGATCCCACACACCTGGGACTTGGACTTCAATTGTCATGTCAAGAACCGGGAACCCTGAAAACACGTTCTAAATCCATCACTGCCCTCTCGATATACAAGTGTAACCCCCTAAACTGAGCCTGGAGGGTCGAACTTAAGCTTCTAGACCCCGTCTTTCCTACTGCCAATATGCAACAGAAAACTCCTCACCCCAGAAGGATCGAACCCAGACAGCCCGAGGGAGACCCCATGCAACTTGGAGTGTCCAGTACTTTCACCATTAGGCCACACTAACTGTTCAAAAGAATTGGAAGCGGTCAGACCCTTAACCCAATATTCTCAACAGCTCTCGGTGACCTTTTTTTGGGGCGCAGATATTTCATCACATCCGCTCTCTCATGCTGGGGCCACGTGAGTAACACTTGTGTGAAGATACGCGATCATGAAGGCACTATTCAAGATCGAGCTGTTAGCTCTTGAGCCCCGCCTTTCTAACCGTAGGTTGTCTAACGCTCTGGCTCCCGACCTACTGTTTGTATCCTATTTGGTACATATATTTCTCTGTCTTACACACACACAAGCACACACACACACACACCCATCACACACACACACACACACACACACACACACCACACACACACACACACACACACACACACACACACACATGCACACATAAACCAGGTACCTATTAACTGATCAGGTGAACAGGAATCAGGTGAATGAAATTGTACATTTCTTTCTACATCGGTTAGGAATCGTGGTGTGTGTGTGTGTGTGTGTGTGTGTGTGTGTGTGTGTGTGTGTGTGTGGTGTGTGTGTGTGTGTGTGTGTGGTGAAGAAGCAAAGTATTTAAAAAGCGGGAGGGTAAGTTTTAATAAAACTTTACAGAATGGCGAGAGTTTAGAAAAATTCTATTAAAATTTAGTAAAAAATAATTACCTGTAAAATTAAAGTCTGCGAGACGGGGGGGGGGGCAGATTCATCTCCTGACGATGCTTAGGGCTCGGGAGAGCAGCATCATGACGTGTCTTCTGAGATAATCAGGCGGCCCAGCATCCCTTGCTCACCACGCATCTGTCATCTGCAATTTGCTATCTTCCGCCCCTCACCAGTCATTAGCCTACAGTCGCCTGTCACAAGTTTACAGTCATCTGGGGTACGACATTCATCTTGCTATCGGGGAGGGGAATATGGCTGATGGCCAGAAACTGTGGAATTATGCAGTTATCAGTCGACTCCAGCGTGTATAGCAGGAGTTACAACTAGCATCATGTGTGGGGGTGGTTGTGAGTGGGGTGTGAGGGGGTGTTGTGAGTGGGGGTGTGGGGGTGTTGTGAAGGGGGAGGAGGGGGTGAGGAGGTGTTGAGACTGGGTGTGTGGGGATGTTCTCTTACGACTTCTGCCTCTGAGTACATAAGGCTTCTTCACCTTTAGCCATTTGGGGAGCTAATATGTATAAACATACAACAGCCGTCACCGATGTATGAAACACGTGTACACCACCACAACCCTCTGTATACAAAGTATCACTATTATATGTGTAAGTCACTGCCATCTATATCTTCCAAGTACACTGAAGGAATGTGTTTACAGTGATTATCACCGAAGCCACATTTGTCTTTGGCATTTACATTATCACACAGTTCTAAAGTTCACTGGTTTGCTGACCAAGATCTCAGGTTATTTACAGACCACAGCAATTCACAATATTTTACCAACCTATAGGACGATAGGGACGGACGAACGATGTCGGTGGCCTATAAGAGGAAGACTCCACTGTCTTCTAACACAAAATTTGACCGGACTTCTTTAGGGAGTTGATCGTGAGGTGGGGTCTATACTGCTTGGTGAAGCTCGCTGCTGGCGAAGTTAGATCGCCAGGGAGTACAAGAACGTGTGGCACCACGCTAATATTCCCTTGGTGCTCGGGGCAGCTTCTCACGGGCCAACCCATCCCACCTCGAGAGGTAGAAGGGAGACTCTTGCAGGTGCGACGATACCCTTTGGCAGGTGGGACGATACCCTTGGGCAAGCGGGACAAGACTGCTCCTGGCGACCCAAGCTGACCTCGCTGCCATCTAAGAGGGATCGGTGGCGCTGACTGGCGGTCGATTTCCCGCCATTTCGATGACTACTTGGAGTACTACACTAGGAGTACTCCAAGTACTCCACCACTCAGCGACCACCAAACTACCTTCAGATATGTTCGCGATGATTTTTATCCTGTAAGTCCCCCACGACCTTTTGTAAAAACAGTTGTCTAAGAATACGTTGAACTAACCCTTGTACAGCCCCAGCGACTTCGTAACAGTCAGCCGGTATTCCCTCTGGTCTTGCGTCTCTCACCTCTGGTCCTCACGCTGGTAGTTCCACTGTGAAGACCTGAAGCCTTTTGTTTTTCACAGTTTATTTCACAGACTTCCTTATGCTTTCCGTGAGAATTCCACTTTTGTCTCTTTAACCAGATCACGTGATTCTTACTATGGTTTTCCCCCTCATTCGGCTAGAACGCTTGAAAACGCCGTTTCAAGGCGTTTTCAAGAACGCCTTGAAGACGTGGACACTTTTGAACGCCTTGTGGTTGAGTGTCGGGTGTGTTAAAGTGCTTTTATGAAGAAAACAAATTTTATAAAACGCTACAGGTTCATCTAAACAAGGTTAAAGAATGACCCAATGAATTGTAGCACTGAAGCTGGTCGCTGGAAACCTGAGGCAGGATAAAAGGTATGATATGGGAGAGGAAACCTTCCAGGAGACAGTGAAAAATACTGGAGGTTGGTATCACTCTGAACCTGTCTCCCGAAGCCAACATAAACAGGATATCATCAGCGGCGTGTGCAATATTATCAAATGAAAAAGAACTGCTTTTATAAATCTGAGTAACGAGATCCTCAGGACCTTGTATACCACATATGTCAGACTACTGACGGAATATGCAGCACCAGGATCGAATCCATATCTTCTTACGCTTAAAATGAAGTTGAAAAAAGTCGAGAGATAAGCCACACGACCAGTCTCAGAGCTGAAAGGTACGAGTTATGAGGAAAGATGGAAAGGATTTAATCTCATGCATCGGAAGAGAAACGTGTGGAAGACATGATCACCAAATACAAAATACTCATTATTACACAGGATACAAGGAGACACAGATGGATACAAAGTACCCATGAGCTACCGAGATATACAGAATTTTCAGTATTAGAGTATTGAACAAGATGTATTGAGAACGGTGGAGGCATAAATTATCCAAAGGTTTAAATGCATATAACAAAGCCCAAAGTGTTCGGAAACCTAGATACCAGTCAACTGAAGAGTGAAAGGCGGGGCTCAAGAACTTAAGCTGAACCCCCGCAAGGGCAACTAGATGAACACAACAACTATATACCATATCCTTCTCACCAACAAATTGGGTTTTTGTATGTTGGCTCCCCATTTTCTGTTGGGCGATATCCTGAAGATAAGTTGGCTTTACGTTCGTGTACAACATACAGTGTTTTAGGGGTAGACTCACCTGAATATTTTTAAGACCACTTTTTGTTCTTTTTGATTCCGAACACTCTCCCTGACCCCTAATGACAATGCTCATCTAGCTGTATATTACCGACATATACTTCGCAATGAGGAATTGAAATCGTCAGAAACGCCAACAATATATACGATATGCGATGAGAAATTCATGACACCGGATCTGTGATAATATCCCGCTTGTTGATGCTGACATTCAATCCGCTTACGGCGGATTCACTGCGAACGACGACCACAAAGCCTCGGATCTGCTTAGGTACATGCCAGGGAGTTAGTATTCTGGGAAATGTAAGTTAAGTTGATCACAAAATGACTCCTAACTTCTAAGACATGCTGATCTTGGGAACATATTCACCACAGGATTCCAAAACTACGCAGGCATGATAAGCGGCATTATTAACAGGTTCATTAACATGAAAGCCGACAGCTGCTGACCTCAAACTACACAACATAACCTGGAACAGATCACTGAGGTGTGTGTGTAACGTAGACATGTAAGCCAAGATTAGTTGAAGGCTGAACTTCGCCTCTTGGGAGATTATTCATTTATTTATTTATTTGTATACATACAAGAAGTATGTATACAAATAGAGTTAGCAAGTGAGTTGTAAGAGTGCATACGTTGGTGATTAAGTGGTAAGCTGTTTCCATGCCACTAACACGCATACTTTCAGGGCCAGGTACTTGACCTCTCCAATAAATAAAATGATAGGTACATTATAAAGAATTTAAAGTCACGTAATTACTACCCCAGCACAAAGTGATAACTTATATTTATATAAAATCACGTGATAACAAAGTGATATCATACCAATGACGTTGCATGTCTAAAATGTAACATAGTGTGTGAGTGGGTTATCTTGCGATTCTTCTTGAGATGATTTCGGGGCTTAGCGTCCCCGCGGCCCGGTCCTTGACCAGGCCTCCTTTTTACTACAACCCCCTCCCCCCCCTCCACCAGGAAGCAGCCCGTAGCAGCTGTCTAACTCCCAGGTACCTATTTACTGCTAGATGAACAGGCTCATCAGGGGTGAAAGAATCTGCCTATTTGTTTCCGCCTCCACCGGGGTGGAGTTTTACTGAGCACCACAAGGTGGGATAATATGCAGATGAAATTGGTTTTACTTTTGAATAAACTATAGACTGTGTAATTCTGTAATTCATTAGGGAGTGAATTCCATATATTGGGTCCTTCTATTTGCGTGGAGTGTTTGCATAGTTTGACTCTGGGAATATAAAAGAGATAACTATTTCAAGTGTGATGTTCACGCTGGTTTTATTACGTCAATTTAGGAAGAGTTTCAAATCAGGATTAGAATTTATTAATTAGGATTGAAAAGAGAATGTGTGGAGTGAGAGTATGATTAGCATATTCATAGATTTAAACAGAGTGGCTGTTATTTTTTTTTTTGTTGCTGGGTGATGCTGGGCTTGAGGTAGTTTGCAGTGGTTGAACCTCCATGCACAGATATCGTATTAGATAGTTATGTTATAACATGTTATACCATGTTAGATAGAGGTGGGATAGTGAGTAGTATACTGGAAGAAGAGCAGAGTGGGGAACATAATATATAATTTTTGAGAGTATATTAACAGTTTTAGAGACGTTTATTTGGTTATGTGAGTACTGAGGTCTCTTGTCTATGTGTGCAACAAATGAACTTTCCCCTCAATGTTATTATTAATGTTTACATTGTCCATCTAAAGGTGTAATTGGTTCGGAGATTTGTTTTCCAAATAAAATGAATTCGAAGGTCTGTTCTAATTCAGAAACAGCAGACCATTACGCAGGTAATTTTTGCCAATATACAGTTAGGTATTTACAGTTATATTTGTCCATATATATTTTGCAAATACAGTTAGCAGTCATTTAATGATAACGACCCATATACCGCACGTCCAAACAACTCGTACCCTGTAGGCTATCTTGAGGTTATCTTGAGATGATTTAGGGGCTTAGCGTCCCCGCGGCCCGGTCCTCGACCTGACCTCCTTTTTGTTACACACTGCCCAGGAAGCAGCCCGTAGCAGCTGTCTAACTCCCAGGTACCTATTTACTGCTAGGTAACAGGAGCATCAGGGTGAAAGAAACATTTTGCCCATTTGTCTCCGCCTCCACCGGGGACCGAAACCGGTACCTCAGGACTACGAATCCGAAGCGTTGTCCACTCAGCTGTCAGGCGCCTATAAGTGTAATTCACTAAAAAAGGAAGTTGAGGAAGCCACCTCCATCCACAAATGGAAGGTCAGATTCGAGAAAGATTTCCAACGTTATTATTATTAAATTATAACGCAATAGTTACAACGAAGCTAGTTGATTTGGCACAAAGCCATCCTAATACTTCGTTCTAGCATGTTGTCGTAATTAACGTACCAAATACGTTTTATGAAAAATAGTAGCTCACAAAAAACAACGTTTTCTATGCATTGGTAGGTTAGGGGTTAGGTTAGGTTAGGTTAAATGGGTTGATCGGGTTTGTAGATTTCTGGTTCTGTTAGGACGTTGGATTATGAACGTTGTGACAAACCAAGAAAAGGAGGATAATGGCATTAACCAATTACGAAACCTGTACATCTTTCACTAGACATTGTGGCTTTGTTTTTCACTTATTAAACAGTTTTATAACTTCTGAATCACTAACAATAACAACCTCGTGATGTAATGTAACAACTCTCGTAAACCACTTAACAACGTAAACACAACCACTCTGATTATTCAAAGATGCAAATGTTTCGTAATGGGTTAATGCTTAATGAGCCACTAACGAAAGTTAATAGTGATAATATTTGTTTAAACAAACAAGTACAAACAAGCACAACTTACCACAACTACCCTACCTCATTATCAATCAGATGACAATAGATTTTTCATCTCGGAACATTACTCGTAAGAGAAAAAATATCTCGCAGGAATTTCAGTGAAAAATAAATAATTTGAGAGTTTCAAAAATACATGAATGTTTCAATACGATTCTATTGTGAAAGGAAACTTATGTTGGTAATTGAATGGAAATACATATTTTATGAAGCATTGTAAAGTGTTGATGAAATTCTAAAATGTGTGTCTTTATGTGTCTGTGAGTCTGTGTCTGTTATTATGTGAGCTGCAACTCTATGTGTCTGTTGTGTGTGTCTTGTTAGCGTGTGTCTTGTTAGTCTGTGTGTTAGTGTGTCTGTGAGTTAATTAGTGTATTTGTTAGTTTGTGTATTAACATGTCTGTGAGTTATTAGCATGTTTGTTAGTGTATCAGTTCGTGTGATTTATCAATCTGTTAATCTACGTGTTTGTTAGTCTGTGTCCGATTTCTATAGTTACTGTAAATAAGGTAAATAAGGTTACTGTAAATAGTGTATCAGTTCGTGTGATTTATCAATCTGTTAATCTACGTGTTTGTTAGTCTGTGTCCGATTTCTATAGTGACTGTAAATAAGGTTTGTATATGGTTATGATGTTTCTACATCATTACTATATAGGGTTCCTAAATAGTTAATCAATGACTTCGTTATTGATACCATATAGTGTATGGCTTCTATATGGACACTATATGGTATCTATATGAGAAGACGACGAAATTAACATAAAAGACTTAAGGGTGCAGATCGTCAGAAGCAGACGAACACCGGAAATAAGTTTTCAAATGAGGAAAGACTGAAAAGACTATGGTGATTAACAGGGTGGAGGTACAGGTGTGGAGGCTTTTGCAGGTGTGCAGGCTTTCCAGGTGTGGAGGCTTCCCGGTGTGGAGGCTTCCCAGGTGTGATGCTTTCCAGGTGTGGAGGCTTCCCAGGTGTGGATGCTTCCCAGGGGTGGAGGCTTTCCAGGTGTGGAGGCTTCCCAGGTGTGGAGACTTCCCAGGTGTGGAGCTTCCAGGTGTGGAGGCTTCCCAGGTGTGCAGGCTTTCCAGGTGTGGAGGCTTCCCGTACTCTGGTGTCAGCGTCGTGAAGCCCAGCATGAGCTGCGTCTCTAGTGTCCACCACCACCGGCACCCCTCACATCCACAACCCTCTCTCTCTCTCCCCTCTCATAAACTTACGTCCTCTCCCCTCGTGGTCGAGCCCCGTCCCTGCCTCCCTCACTATTGAGACACTCACCATCACCTCACACCAAACGTCTCTAATATATATGTTGTTGAATATGACCGAAAGGTAAGATTAATCATTCTAACACGAATCTTCTCAATATTTCTTACGTTCTTCTTCACTGTCGAGGGTAAGTGATAAATTAACTCTCCAAAATTCATTCTTTATTCCTGGTCTGACGCGACGGCTGAACGCGTTTCGTAATGCTATTACATTTTCAAAGACTTAGTTTACACATAAAATACATTCATACTATACTCGTTTTGGGTGGGCGATATCGCACAAAAGTTTTGGGTGAGGTGACAAAGCTATGACAGAACACGAAACATGGATATGAGAACATAAGAATGGAAGTAACTACAGAAGGCCTATTTAATTAGTCTTGCATTTTAATTAACATATATCTATTAGCATGAATATTTCACTTCCTTCAAGTCATAACACAGGTTTTATGAGGTGTGAGTGCTTCGGTGTAGGTTACACACACACACACACACTTCAATTAGCTATTTATGTTATTACAATTTGATGTGACTGAGAGCCCATTAGTGATATTCCGCATAACCTTCCCGCTCGGGTATTGATGGTTATTGCATGGAGGTTTTTTAGTTGGTCCTTACACTGAAAGACGACCGTGTTGTATGGGAGGAGAAAGCGTAAGAGTGCTGAGAGTTTCATGATGTCTCGCTGTGGTAGTAAGAGAAAGTTTCAATGTTTCACTGTGGGAGCAAGAGAAAGCCTCAGTGTTCCACTGTGGGAGCAAGAGAAAGCCTCAGTGTTCCACTGTGGGAGCAGAGAAAGCCTCAGTGTTCCACTGTGGGAGCAAGAGAAAGCCTCAGTGTTTCACTGTGGGAGCAAGAGAAAGCCTCAGTGTTTCACTGTGGGAGCAAGAGAAAGCCTCAGTGTTTCACTGTGGGAGCAAGAGAAAGCCTCAGTGTTCACTGTGGGAGCAAGAGAAAGGAGACAAGAAGAAGAGAGTGGGTGCGATGCGGCAGTTCAAAAGACAACTTATCTACATTTAGACTCCGCAAAAGAACCTTCCTTTTACAGAATGGGTTGTATTTTAATACATTTCTAAGAAATTGCACCCAACAGAAAAAAAAGATTGGTGGACGCCCCTGAGAGTGTGTGAAGTCTGAGAAAGGCTGAGGCCTGGCCCGCCGATGTATATCCTGTTTATCAGTGGATGAGGATCCAGCAGGCAGTTTAGGACACCTCGTTCCGGGAGACCAGACAACATATGTCGGGGCGACATTTTTCGGAGAGGCTGTTGGAGGTCGTTTTCGTAGAGGGTGAGGAAGGAAGTGGAGAAGGCGGAAGTGTAGAAGCGGGGACAGCACTTCTACACTTCACGTTAAATATGACGAAGATGTTATGGCTGTCAATACTCCCACTAAACGGGAGTGGTTTCTACTTTGATGTCTTCAAGGACCACATAATGAACCTCAGTGTGTGGTTCTGATGTCTCATTGAACCACATGGCGGACCATGTGACCAGACTGTGTGGGGACAGGGAGGAACACTCTCGAAGAATGACAAAGAACTGTGTGAAGAACTCAACAAGAAGTTCCAGGAGGTTTTCACACCAGAACAAGAATGATGTCTAAATAGGGCTAACAACGGACGACCCGAAACAACAAAAGACAATTAAAGTAAAAATAGGTAAAAAAGGTACCTGGCGGAAGTGGATGCAACACAAGCAGGAAGCCCAGGCCAGATATCCCCCTAGGTACTGAAGGAAGCTGCTGCCATATGATGTTACCCATAAACTATAATGTTCAACATTACATTAGAGATGGAAGAACTACCAGAAATCTGAAAAAAGGCAAATGCAGGTCCAATATTCAAGAAAGAGGATAGATTTGAAGTACTAATGACCATTAAGCTGCGTCCCATGCAAGATTCTAGAAAAAGTAGTCATAAAAAGTATTTCATAATTTTGAGTCATGACTGGTGGTGGTGGTGTGCTGGGGTGCTGAAGAATCAGCACACCACCACCACCAGCACACCACCACCAGCACCACCACACCACCAGCACACCCGGCTGTGTATAGGACCAGTATATACAACATATAACAGAGGTGTAAACACACCCGCTCACCTCTGGGGGAAGTGTTGCCAACTCAACATCTGTATCCTATCTCTCTCTCTCTCTCTCTCTCTCTCTCTCTCTCTCTCTCTCCTCCTCTCTCTCTCTCTCTCTCTTCTCTCTCTCTCTCTCTCTCATTTCTCTTCTCTCGCATCTCCCTGTATCTCTTCTCAAATATATCTCCTTGCTCTTATCTTTCTCTTATCTCTTATTATCCTTTTCAATCTCTTCAGTCATCAAACTCTTCTCTCTTTTCCTCTCATTCGGCTCTCTCCTCCTCTCTTCTTTTTCTCCTCTCATCTCTCCTGTCTGTCTGCGTATATTTTATACAGTGTGAATGCGCATAGAAGCGCATATCACAATGTCTGTAATACAGTATGCCGTGTGGTAATGTATGTTGAAGAATACAGTACTATACAATATTATATAGTATGCTGCTATGGAGTTGTATCGTATTCTGTCATAAATACATTGACTATATGCAAATATATTCCAGCAAATATATTGACTGGAATCAAATATTTTCCAGTGATGCGTATATTATAAATTAAGGCCATCATGATATATAACAAATATGAAATATATTATATTCAGAAATGTTAACATAATGATCAAGACAAAATATACTGCCCGTGTTAGAGAGATAATATGATCCCAGAGTTGTCAGCATATTTCTTATGTGTTTCTGTAGGCCTGCAGGTATGTTCCACACTTGGGCTGAGAGGGACAGACATGGCCTGGCTTCTTGCAGGGTCGTCGTTCGCTGCCCGAGAGCTCCAAGAGGTTGTGTAACGTTCCTTCTCTTCGTCCTCATATCCCAGCTCCTTGTCCTCACACCCCAGCTCCTTGTCCTCACACCCCAGCTCCTTGTCCTCACACCCCAGCTCCTTGTCCTCATACCCCAGCTCCTTGTCCTCATACCCCCAGTCCCGGTCCTCACACCCCAGCTCCTTGTCCTCATATTCCAGCTCCATGTCCTCACACCCCCAGCTCCTTGTCCTCATACCCCAGCTCCTTGTCCTCTACCCCAGCTCCTTGTCCTCACACCGCCAGCTCCTGTCCTCATACCCAGCTCCTGTCCTCATATCCAGCTCCTTTGTCCTCATCCCCAGCTCCTTGTCCTCACACCCCCCAGTTCCTTGTTCTCATACCCCAGCCTTCGTCCTCACACCCCAGCTCCTTGTCCTCATACCCCCAGTTCCTTGTCCTCATACCCAGCTCCTTGTCCTCATACCCCACAGCTTTGTCCTCCTCCCCCAGTTCCTTGTCCTCACACCCCCAGCTCCTTGTTCTCATACCCCAGCTCCTGTCCTCACACCCCAGCTCCTTGTCCTCATACCCCAGCTCCTTGTCCTCATACCCCAGTTCCTTGTCCTCATACCCCCAGCTCCTTGTCCTCATACCCAGTTCCTTGTCCTCATACCCCAGTTCATGTCCTCATACCCCAGCTCCTTGTCCTCATACCCCAGTTCCTTGTCCTCATACCCCAGCCCTTGTCCTCATACCCCAGCTCCTTTCCTCATACCCCAGCTCTTGTCCTCATATCTCTCCAAGCATTACATAGTCCCACCGGCTTAACGGTTCATCCAGGCAATTAACCAAACAACCACACACTCGTTGCCAAGAAACAATTAGGTGTCTTAATGTACCACCAGAAAACCGTACCTCTTAACATCAAAAGAATTTAGACAGAGTTTTAATTCTCCTAATCATTAAATCCTATTGTATTAGCCCGGGATTAACCCCCATTTTTTTATATATTTAGATATTTTAAATAACAAATTTTTACGTTCGGGTTATTGATCTTGGCCGATGGAAAATTAAATATAAATTAACATTAGGAGTCTGATTTTTTTTGTTGAAATAAGGCAGCTACGTGCTTCGGCTGAAGGAGTTATAATTGAGGAATATGAGTGATATATCCATTGTGAGGTATACCCCCCCCCTTCTCGGTTTCTATATTCCAGGACAATATTCAGGACAAAAGTATACTTTGTGTCTACAGTATCTACATTTGTTAATGTAGTCAAAAGTATACTTTTGTCAGTAAGGTATTGTGTTGGCCTTAATAACCCCCCAGAGGTTGATAGGCCTTAAGTCCAACACCTTGTGAACAACTACTTGAGCTGGACGGTAGAGCAACGGACTCCCTTCGTGCAGATCGGTGTTCAATCCACGACCGTCCGCCATTCCTTTTCCCCCCGTCATAAATCCTCATCCTGATCCCTTCCAAGTGCTAGGCTATATATAGTGGTAACAGCTTCTGATAACCTTAAACCCAGCACCAAACTTAATGGTTGGTCAGTCAGCTACCGTCTTAAACACTCTAAAACCGAGACGGAAATTACATTGTAAAATAATTTAGCATAATTACCTTATTTCAAGATCAGTTGAACCATATTATACAACATTTATGTATTTAAGTGTTTTGATGCAGTGTGTTGATCAATCATCTGTGTCTTGATTAATAGATATGTATTGATCAGCAGTGGTACTGATGTCGGGTGTTGACCAGCAGGTGTGTGGGCGTGAGGATGGAGGCTTGCCCCGTGAGTGAGACCCGCCCCGCCCCGCCCGCAGGCGTCAACATGGCTCCACCCGCCCACTCCCACACTCCCAGAGCTCATCTCATTCTCTTGCTGCTCTTGTTTGGTAAGTTCCATATGACTATATCTCAACATGAAGCACTCATATATGTCCTCTGTGTGTTTCTTCTACGATCTTTGACTTGTTAGTTCCACCACTGTCACTCGGCTTGTTCCCGCCTTGACATGTTGCATCACCAAGTTATTTATTGTCATTTACATCAACTTAATGGCTTTTCATTTTTTTTACACTCTTTGGTTCATTCATTCCCAATCAATTTGGAAATAGTTTAGTTCTCCTATTATTAGCAACTTAGCACATCGATTCCTTAAAAGTTGTTTCCACAGGCTCATGTTTTCAGACTCATTTTTCTTAACCTTTTGTAATTCTTCGGGGAAGGAAGAATTGTGGGTTATGACCACTACAATCTCTCCATTTAAATGGCTTAAACAATGAAGTCACTACAGGTCTTTGCTTCCTCAATAATAATTTCTTCAAAAGTCTTTATTGTTTCGATTGTCACATCACCTGACAATCTGGACTGGACGGTAGAGCGTCCAGTCCAGTCCAGATTGTCAAGGCAGATTGTCAGTCCAGTCCAGATTGTCAGGGCACTCCACTATATGAGGCTTGAACCCAAGTATTATATCATTGAGCATTTCAGTTGTTTTTGTCTCTGCCATTGCTATTACATCAGGGATTGTGAACCCCTAGTCCACTCTTTGAACTCATCTGCTGTATTTGTAATCCACCACGTTACTGCTACTATATTCCTAAATTTAACAACCTTCCATAATCAATCAGGTCTTCCACTAACATTTAGTTTTCATTTAAAGTTAGTATATCTGCAATTGGCTTCCACTAAAAACCTAGTTCCAGGTACTACATTTTCCCACACTAGTCAAATGGAAACAATTCTAAAAATTAATGTGTTATGAATAATTGCATTATTCCACAATAGTTAGCAGAAGTGTTCAAACATTTCAACCTTACAATACATATACAAGGAGTGACCAGTTTTATTTCCACACTGGAAGGTGAACATCTGGCAGCCGTGTTGTTTTAGAAGCACAGTTTCAAGGGTTCAAATACTCCTCAAGCATCACATAATGATTTAAGTAAATAATGTAACCGACCAAATCCTTGCCAAGCCAAGTGGGGCGGAACACCAATGGTTGTGACAATTTATAATCAGTGTACATTTATAATTCAGTTCGTGTACGAAAATTGTATTACATTATTTACATAAGAGGAAGTCAGAATACGGCGTGACACACTATCATTATAATTATGCAGTATATAATATAAATTCAGATTTAGAAGTTTGATCCCTCTGTATTGATGTCTTCCCCAAGCCTAATAATTTACATCAAATAGTAAATCATTATTGCAACAATACCCAATATTTTCCTAAGCCTGGGCAAGCTGAGAAGTTCACACTCTTGATTTTAGTTGTAAATTACTTGATATTATCCAACAAGTAAAAACAACTGCGTATTTCCAGGAATTAACGGTTATTTTTTTTGTTTACAAATTTGATTACTCGTATCTGGTTCGAATCCAAGCTTGAATCCTCAGAATTGAAGTGGAATTGGATTCCAATCCGTGTCATAATCTTCCGAATAGAACGCATTAGCGGAGAGTCGCGGCGCGCTCTCTATTTTAGCGAGCGGTATGGGTATCGAACGAGGAATCCTCCGCTCATATGGGTTACAAATGAGGCTCCTAGTATTAAGTCGGCCATTATATCGGATGACTGATTATGGACGGTGTTGCTGCGCGTCCCTGCTCCGTCGGGCTGTTGATGTGCAGGATAATTGCGTGTTGGACTACGGGCTCACCATAGCCCGTGCTACTTGGAACTTTATGTTCCAGGTAGCGAATCTTTAACAACAACATGCGTTTTGGCTTGCAAGAAACCTTGCCCATTTGTTTCTGCCTGGTCCGGGAATCGACCCCCAGGCCACAGAATTACGAGTCCTACGCGCTGTCCACTCAGCTACCAGACACCCCACCAGTGTACTCACCTAATTGTGCTTGCGGGGGTTGAGCTCTGGCTCTTTGGTCCCGCTTCTCAACCAGTGTGTGTGTGTGTGTTGTGATAATGACCCAGAAACACCCAATATAGAAAGGCGAACAACAAAACGACCGTTGTGCTTGTATGTGAAAGAGCAAACAGATAGGAATATACATGAATATATTTTTTAATGTGGTCAATACAAATTCATAGAGCTGGGGCCGTTTAGAGGACGGTATATCAGAGAATAATACAATACAATTGCCGAACGCGAGCAAACTACCCAGTAGATCTCCAACATCAACATTGAGATTACACAGTGCAACTCTCAGGTAAGCTCATCGCTTCCCCGAAATGATCGTTGGTATTTACTTAGTATTTCGCCGTCTCCCACGGGATTGGTTGATGCTCTCTTGTCCTTAGCACCCACAATATCCAGGGATTCAGTGACGCCTTCTACTTTGAGAGCAAGAGCATCCGTCCTCATGGTAATATAGATGGCTTTGTTTTGACGAGTTAAAGAAAATACCTACCATCAAGGGTGAGTGGCCTATTACGTTATCAACACCCGACCAATAGTAGCCTACTACGTCAGCAACATCCGACCAATAGTAGCCTACTACGTCAGCAACACCCGATCAATAGTAGCCTACTACGTCAGCAACACCCGACCAATAGTAGCCTACTACGTCAGCAACACCCGATCAATAGTAGCCTACTACGTCAGCAACACCCGACCAATAGTAGCCTATTACGTTATCAACACCCGACCAATAGTAGCCTACTACGTCATCAACACATGACCAATAGTAGCCTACTACGTCATCAACACCAATTAAATGATTTACATAATGGCCTTCAAGATCAATGTAACTATGATGACTTGCATCATGCATCACCACCGACCTCAGCCCGTAAGGTCGGTGTTACACTCACACTTGATTATTTATTTGATGTATTAACGAAAGGCTAAATTTGGTATTTTAGGCTTTTAAAGGTTTATATTACATTTAGATTACTCTTCAGTCTTCAGTGGGAAAATGATAATAACAAATGCTCGAAAACTTGCAGATTAAGTCGTACTGGCAAAAGGAATTTTCCCACAATAAGTTCAACTTTTACATACAAAAAAAGATATTTTCTTAAATTTGAGTTAAATTGTTTTTAATATTTACACGCAGTGATCTGAACTTTTTCACATACATTAGATTTACACACACCAAGCTGAACTTTTCAAGAAATTCATATTTACACACACACTGAGTTACGCTGGAACTACTTATGCACATACTTCGTATTTACACAAGGACAACCCGTTTTATTTTGTCCACATGTACGCTACGAAAATGGACGTTACCTCATCTAAAACATAATTAAATACCGTTATACGTATCATTAATTACCAAGCTAGCTATTTATATGAATAATAACAGAGTCAAAGTAATTGACCGAACAAAGCAGGTTCGATCACTAGCAAGATTATCTTGAAATCTTGGTGTTTTCTCTACCTTACTTGTCAGAGCAGGACTCACAGGCGTAGAAAAAAAAGGAGCACGCACAAGCCTTGTTGATAAGGGCGAGGCTGTTCCTATTAATATCGGAAGGTGTACTTCCCCTGCTTCTCGGTGTATATTGTTTACTTTAGCCCTAGATTATGTTTAGAAACTAAAGTATACCTTGCTGGTTGGTCTTAATCAGCCTCCAGAGGCTAGTAAGGCACACATACAATAGCAAACCGAAATTGCTTACGGTCCAATCATATTTGTTGATGTAAGTAGACTTTTCAGTGGGTTTCTCCTCATCAAAGTACTTGATAACGTCTTCTACACACACCAACAATCTTATTTCTGAACCAGCGTTTACCCGTTTCTCCTAAACTGATTCTGAATCCCTTATTTCGTGTATTATATCCATTTCATAACATTTTCCACCATATTTATATTCTGCAGTTTAAACCATTTCTAATATTTGTACACATTAATCGTATCTAAAGTCTTTCCTTAATCTAAATAAGTCTACAGAATAATACTTTAATTTTTAAGTTCTTCTTCATAAGGCCTAATCCTCGAGAATACATCGGTAAATATAAAATTACATTTATAAGTGGAAATAATACCAGAACTAATAATAATTATGCATTTAACTGTTGTGTTAAGCAAGGGTATGCCTAATGCTTAATTACAGGTAAATATACAGTACTTCATGTGAATATACCGTAGTAATAGCAAAGAATATAACAGGTAGTAACAGAGAAGAATAAGGGGCTAAGAACATTTTGAAAATCAAAATAATACAGAATATACTTGAATACTTAAAATGTATAAACATCCCTTAAACGCTTCGTGGAGTTGCAATGAGTGGCTTATTAAGCGCAGCTATTAAGCGGCTGTACTTGAATTAGTATACTAATGACGGGCTCACCATAGCCCGTGCTACTTGGAAGTCTTTGTTCTAAGTAGCGAATCTTAAACAACAACAATTAAGAAAACACTTTGAAAAAACTATAGATTGAAATATTTACTTATTTTGAACCCTTTAGGTAACGTAAGCTTACTTGAGGAATGGGGTTCAGAAACCATCTTTTTTGATAGTTTCTTCGCTTGACGCATTCAAGTGAGTCCAATGTGCGTCTGGGTACAAATTATAGGATGAACAGGAAGGCAGGGAATTTTCAAGGGAAAGCGCTAAGCCATTACGACTACATAGTACTTTGAAGGAGTCAGGATAAGGATTTGGGATGGAACGGGGGAAAGGAATGGTGCCTAACCACTTGGACGGTCGGGGATTGAACGACGACCTGCATGAAGCGAAACCGTCGCTCTACCGTTCAGCCTTCTAAAGATGGAATAGGTGTTTTCTCCTATTGGGGTATATTGTGTATGATGCTACGGCGGTAAGTTCACTCACAGGATGAGTGACGCTGTTCAATACTGTCACTATGGCGGTATGTTCACTCACACGATGAGTGACGCTGTTCAATACTGTCACTATGGCGGTATGTTCACTCACACGATGAGTGACGCTGCTCAATACTGTCACTATGGCGGTATGTTCACTCACACGATGAGTGACGCTGCTCAATACTGTCACTATGACGGTATGTTCACTCAGGATGAGTGACGCTGCTCAATACTGTCACTATGGCGGTATGTTCACTCACAGGATGAGTGACGCTGCTCAATACTGTCACTATGGCGGTATGTTCACTCACAGGATGAGTGACGCTGCTCAATGAACTAGCCATTTGCTGTGCAAACAAAGTTTTTTACCGGGTCCACTAATTTCAAGACTGTTCCAGCACAAATGTTTTCTGGTTTCTCATGCCAGAAAAGGTTAAGGGTCACAAGACTAACAACACTGAAAGCCAGACATGATAGGGCTTGAAAGCCCTGTTCTTGTCATGTCATGTCATGTCCTTGTCATGAAATGAAAAAGTCTCATAGAAACTTTTTAAATACTGAACAAAATAGGGATATTAACCCTGACTACTTCTATATAAGGTCACATGTAGCACATACATGGGGTAATGGCTTCAAGTTCAACGAACTATATAAACCCGTGGAACTGCCTACCCGCTCCACGGGAGACATCTCCTGTCCACGAGGCTAACCATAGCCCGTGCTTCTTGCCCCGCTCCTGTGCCAGGTAAGTTACGGGCTCACCATAGCCCGTGCTACTTGGAACTTGTTCCGAGTAGCTGAATCTATAACAACAACAACCGCCTACCCGCTAAAACCGTAAATGCAAAGACATTACTGCAGTTCAAAGTTCAGTTGACTAAAGTTCTCAGGAAAAATGGGTGGATCTTTGACAAACTCCCGGCTTCCTGTCCCCGTCGTGGCCACTAAATAGATGGTGGCCCTCGGGTAAATTCTTACGTGGTTTCTCACCCAATAAATCTGCGTCCTTTCTCCATAAAATATTAATCATTATCAAATTTTAAATATCTTCAAATAACCTTAAAAAATACTTATCTCACTAGTAGTCGGAACTTGTAACATTTACCAACCTACAAACGTCAACTAATATAATTGTAAGTATTCATTTCATGCAAAAAAATCAACCAGATGACCTTCCCTCTTTCAGGGTGCGGGTCAGCCCTGGAGCTGCAGGCGGTGGAGGTGCCGGAGTTCAAGGTACGGGGTTCCCGAGCCGAGCTCTCCTGCTACTACAGCCTAGACAACGCCACTCTCTACAGCCTCAAGTGGTACAGAGGCGACAAGCTCTTCTACCAGTATATCCCCGCTAACAACGTCACTAAGAACAGCTTCGTTGTCGCAGGATTCAACGTTGATGTGAGTTCCATACGCTCTTTTTCAGATTCTTGAATTATGTTTTAAATTATGAATGAGAATTCCTATACTACGATATTTCAAGTCCCTATGAAGCACATTGTTCTTTAAAGATTTCCCCCCACTGTGCACACACACACAAGTTGGCGTAAGTTTAGATTGGTGAATGTTAGTCTTCCTGTTTGATTTACTGTTCACTAGAGACAGCTGAGTTGGTCCCAGTTGTGTCTGGAGGTGTTATTCATGCGGCTATGGCGTTATGTTCACTCACAGGATGAGTGACGCGGCTATGGCGGCATGTTCACTCACAGTGACGCTGGCCAATAAACTGGGCCTTCGAGAACGTGATGATGACATTCTCTGCTTCCAGTTGGGTGTTGGGTCTCGGCCGGCACAGAGCGTTGATTAATACGGAAACTATTGGGGGGGTTTGCTAACGTTTATTGATTTATCGGCAATGTCTCGCCTTGCTTGTTGCCTCACAGCTTACATTTTGACGTTACAACATCTGGAGCAATTGTCCCAAAACTTGGATATCGTCAGGCTTTGCTCGTCCAATCTAAGGCCGAGCTCAACCCATCCTCAGGCTATGCTGGGGGTCGGCCGCTGGATGGAATGAAGACAGGCTGAAGAAGTGGTCGGGCTGGAATGTTTACGCAACCTGTCTCTAGGATGTGTTCATTCCACCCAGCGGCCGACCCCAAAGATGCCTTCATCAATTTTAACATACTGTTCATTGAAGAAAGTAATTTCCTCAAATACAAATTCATATTTTTTGTATATCAGCATAATGTGGATATTTTGGCGTAGATTTAAGTTAGGTTAAGTATTTAGGTTCTGTTGGCAATTATTTGTAGTTTTGTATGCGGGTTGATAGACACATTTACAGAGTTTTGATTCGAACAGAGATCGTCAGCGAAGCACTCAGAAATATTCGAACTTCATCAGTTATAAATCGTGTGTAATGAGTTTTTTTTCTATCATAAACAGGAGATTTTGCGATTCCAGAGAATAAACATTTGGGCTCTGTTGATGAGGGCGGGTTGTGGGGTTGACAACTGTCAGTAAGTAAGTCGTTCAAGTCTCGCCTGGAGATCTTTGAACTTTGGCTAAGTTTGCCGGTCATTGCAAGAAAGACCCGGGCATCACTGATACCCCTTTATTCATAGAAACCAATAATATTTACCATTTTATGTCGCTTATGCCCCATATCTGCAATTTAAACCAATTATTTTGTCTCCAATATACCTGTAGTTATAATATTTGACAAAGTGACGCGGGACCTCCGTCGTTCCTCATTTGAATAATGAAAGACCGCCGCGCCTCGGTGAAAATGGGATGTTGGCCTTTACAAGGGTTTTTTTTAGGGGGATACATACCTAATCTGCATACATTATTATCTAGATCGTTGAGATTTATATCAATATTGTGAATTTTAAGCATGTATAAGGTAATTTCAGTATAGGAAGTATTTTTCTAAACCCCGATGTACTAAAGTGGCACCTTCGATGTACTAAGTTTAACAAATTAGGAAAGGTATTATTATGTATTTCTTCCACTTTAACTAAGGTAATTGTTGAACGTTCCCTGCAGCAGGCTTCGTTAGACTGGCGTTCGTGTTTATAATTAAGAAAGCGAATAAGCAATATAATATAGAAACCAAAGCCGTTTGCCAGTTAATACGAACACGTCCGATGCACTCCCATTTCAATTACGTTCTAGCGGATGTTAGGCATATATATGAAAGAGTTTTGGTGGATATAAATACTAGTTGCATCGTACGGGCCAATAGGCTCTCGGAAGTTTCCTTTATTCTTATATAAATAATTAATGAAATCCCAGCAAAAGTTGTATACGGCGAACTAAAAGATTTTTGTCAAAACTGTTAAGTCCCAAATAAAAAGACAACTGATAATGAATTGTACCTTCTTAAATAAATAAATACGAAAATAATAT
The DNA here is from genome assembly GCA_020271785.1 of Procambarus virginalis. Classification (NCBI taxonomy): domain Eukaryota; kingdom Metazoa; phylum Arthropoda; class Malacostraca; order Decapoda; family Cambaridae; genus Procambarus; species Procambarus virginalis. The sequence goes on along the minus strand of WNGS01164437.1, from coordinate 46,336,952 downwards.
TATATATATATATATATATATATATATATATATATATATATATATATATATATATATATATATATATATATATATATATATATATATATATATATATATATATATTTTTTTTTTTTTTTTGAACAGCAGCTAGATCAACAGTAATCATTTTTATATTCATTCTGGTCTCCAGAATGATCGAATTCGAGTCTACTTTGAAGTCTGAGATTGTCTTTAGAAAACGTCATAGACGTAACTGGGGAAAAAAGATTGTTGATTGGTCTAAAATGTTGAAAGAACATTTTAATTCGTTGCCTCCAAAGCCCAGCGCAACAATGCCAATGTTCACCGCCTCTAATTCGTCTCTTCCTCGCTGCATTGTGTGGATGAAGGAGGAGCTTTTCTCTGTTGTCCTTGTCCTTCCTTATTGTCCTTGTCGCTCTTTAAAGTTCTTGTCCTTGTCGTTCCTTATTGTCCTTGTCGCTCTTTATTGTTCTTGTTCTTCCCTATTGTCCTTGTCGTTCCATATTATCCTTGTCGCTTTTTATTGTTCTTGTTCTTCCCTATTGTCCTTGTCGTTCCTTATTGTCCTTGTCGCTCTTTATTGTTCTTGTTCTTCCCTATTGTCCTTGTCGCTCTTTATTGTTCTTGTCCTTCCCTGTTGTCCTTGTTGTTCCATATTGTCCTTGTCGCTCTTTATTGTTCTTGTCCTTCCCTGATGTCCTTGTCGTTCCTTATTGTCCTTGTCGCTCTTTAAAGTTCTTGTCCTTCCCTATTGTCCTTGTCGTTCCATATTATCCTTGTCGCTCCTTATTGTTCTTGTCCTTCCCTGATGTCCTTGTCGCTCCTTACTGTCCTTGTTGCTCTTTACTGTCCTTGTCGTTCCCTATTGTCCCTGTCGCTCCTCATTGTCCTTGCCGTTCCTTATTGTCCTAGTATATGATGCTTCATAGAGTATAGAGAATCCATATATGAAATACTAAGAGTATTCAATTATTAGTTTTAGTCTACACGAGGTGGTATCAGTGACCTCTTCTCCCTCATAGTAAATGTGTTCACCCCAGATGAAATTGTTTATGTAATAATCTAAGTTGAGGTCTGACAAAGAACTTTTGTGTCCTCTCTAATGCTTTTTGCGCTACCGCTCACAGGATGGGTATGGGGTGCACAATAAACTAGCCGCCTCCGGCGGCAACAATCAATCCAATCAATCCCATTAAAAAGCGCCGTATTCATACTAACCACACATCATCAATTTGATGGAATCGATACTTTAATTCCCTGTCTAATAGGTTGATTTGACACGACCTAAAATCTAGCAGAATTTATTTTGATCTTTAAGACTTGTAATGCTGTTGATAACCCCCCCCCCCTGTGTGTAGTTGTTGTTATTGTTAAAGATTCACTACCTGGAACAAAGTTCCAAGTAGCACGGGCTATGGTGAGCCCGTAGGGGAGCTAATTGTGTGTAGTGATTTTGCAATCACCGGTGGTTCTAGGAAAAGTAATTTTGGATATGCATATTGTCAACTTCTCCTTCATCTGGACTTGTCTTGTGGTCAGGCATGTGAACGTGTCCTTCACTTTCTTAATGATAATATAATAATTTGATTTGCCTTAGAAACCGCTCGGTAAATCCCAAGTTTGATAACTTTTATATAGATATTATGTATTACATCAAAACGAAAAGAACTGGCGTACATATATAATAAGGAATAGTGTATCATAGTTTCAATGTTTTAATATATTGTGATTACACGGTAATGATTATAGAGAACATCCTTTTGGTTATATTTTCAGTTCCTGCGTCGCTGGAACTGTTTGAGGAATAATATTAAAATTAACGTCAATAAATTCCTATATTCTCAAACCTTAGATATATTTAATCCATAAGACTACTCATAGCTCAGTTGATAGTGCTTCAGCCTCACAGGCTTGGGGGACCAGAGTTCGAGACTCCTACAGCCCGGGTGAATGGCATATTTAATTACTACAAAATAAACTAATTGTTGATGTAGTTACACACACACACACACACACACACACACACACACACACACACACACACACACCACACACACACACACACACACACACACACACATATATATATATATATATATATATATATATATATATATATATATATATATATATATCCAGTACAAGGGCAATCTTGCCCTAGGCTCTGAACACACTCTGATCTCCCAGTCTATTATTGTTCATACCAATCACCAAAGCTACCTTTGAACAGAATGTTTGTTCAAATTCTTTTGATTATAAGCGCAATTTAAATTGGCATACACAAATTATTTTTTCAGTCTATTATTAAGCAGGATATAGGGTAATTAATTTTGAGAACTAAACAAAAAAAAGTTTGTATTTCGTTTGAGGTTTGTTCGTTCAAACAATATGCATTTATGATTATTTGATCGCCTGGTAGTGTTCATTGATGTTATTAAACTGGTGAAGTGTTCATTGATGTTATTAAACTGGTGAAGTGTTCATTGATGTTATTAAACTGGTGAAGTGTTCATTGATGTTATTGAACTGAGGTGTTCATTGATGTTATTGAACTGGTGAAGTGTTCATTGATGTTATTGAACTGGTGAAGTGTTCATTGATGTTATTGAACTGGTGAAGTGTTCACTGATGTTATTGAACTGGTGAAGTGTTCAATGATGTTATTGAACTGGTGAAGTGTTCATTGATGTTATTGAACTGGTGAAGTGTTCATTGATGTTATTGAACTGGTGAAGTGTTCATTGATGTTATTGAACTGGTGAAGTGTTCATTGATGTTATTGAACTGGTGAAGTGTTCATTGATGTTATTGAACTGGTGAAGTGTTCATTGATGTTATTGAACTGGTGAAGTGTTCATTGATGTTATTAAACTGGTGAAGTGTTCATTGATGTTATTGAACTGATGAAACACTGGTGACCAATCATCCCGCCTTCAAGCTATACCAGCCCTAGCAGCGGCTGACCACAAGGACGACGGCTGGTGTAACCAAAATTGGAGCTTCCTCGAAAACAAATTAATATTATTGTGTAATATAATTTTGTGTACCGTTAGACCGAGGGTCGGATGAGCGGATTGGTTGACAATTGCGTCTGCAACACGCGGGTGAAGGATTCAGTGTCGTGGTGTTCAAACACAGGAACAGATTGGGGCTCTGTTTAGGATGCTTTCTTCCGGATCATCCAGTCCACGGGATGGGTATGGGGTCCACTACCGCCCACGGGATGGGTATGGGGTCCACTACCGCCCTCGGGATAGGTATGGGGTCCACTACCGCTCACGGGATGGGTATGGGGTCCACTACCGCTCACGGGATGGGTATGGGGTCCACTACCGCCCACGGGATGGGTATGGGGTCCACTACCGCCCACGGGATGGGTATGGGGTCCACTACCGCCCACGGGATGGGTATGGGGTCCACTACCGCCCACGAGCCTAGCCTGAAGACATTACCTGATGAAAGCGACAACGCTGCGTCACTCGGTAACATGTCATGCAGCCGTTGCTTCGTAACAAGAAGTTGTGTTGTTGCTGCTGTGGTAGATGAGGGTAGATGGTAGAGTAGCTGTGGTAGACGACGATGGTAGATGGCAGGACAGCAGGGAGAGTGGAATCCAGCAAGATCTCGCCGGTCTGAACCTTCATTAACCAGCCGGAAGGACTTTGCCTCGCCAGGCGCCCTCAGCCTCGCCTGAAGGATGTGTAGCGACACGGAGGCGGCGCTTTGGTCGTCAACATGGCCCTTCCGTCTCGCCAGAAATACCTGAGAATAAGACGGTACCCACCTTCACATGTTTACCACCACAACAACCTGGTTCACCAGCTCTGAGGTTCAGTTGGCAGTCACTCTTTGCAACATCATCTCCAGTGAGAAACCCCACACAAGCCGGTATGAGGAGTCGAACCTGTGTGGTGTGTGTATTTCTGTGTACTGAAAGAGGAGCTTCCGGAATCGTCTAGGGTTCAGGGATGTATGATACTCATCATACATACAATATACAATATAGCAAGAACGTGATACATCTACGAGAAAATACTTTTGGCTCATTGTGGGTCAGTCGGTAGTGTGCATGTGCCTTGGAAGTCCAGGGATGAAAGTTCGATCCCATTGCATTGTCTCAATATTTTCATTTACGACATTTTTTAGGGGCAGCGTCAGCGGGACTGAACCAGCGTCCCGGGTCGCCTCAGACGCACGCCCTAGACAGTGTTTCAAATGACCAGTAACCGACCTAACGCGATTCTAACGTAGGTTTTCATTACCAGGGATGAGGTTAGCCAGACCGTCTTCACTACCGGCGCGTAACCACTGGTGGATATCGCCCATTTTACTGGAGACTGAAGAATGTTACTTATTCTGCGGCAGCTTGTAACTAGGAATTCCTGTCGTCATACTTTCTATGATTTGTGACTGAGATTGGAGGAGATATTGATTAGGGGGGGGGGGAGGAGATGAGGGGAGTGTGGGGGATGGGTTTATAGGGGCTGAGGGACAGGAATAAGACAAGAGAACTATGAAACACCGACTGACTTTCTGCTGTAGATAACTTTCTCTCCAGTCGCGCTACGTAATTGTCTTGGTCAATTTCGCTGCTCCAATTGCGAGGTGAGTATATTTTTCTCTTCACCTTGATTAAGGTGAGGACCAGGCACCATTACACTCTGATTAAGGAACCCAGGACTACCTCTAACCTCGGTGACGAGCCGTCTTGAAGCACTTCATTTCTAGTGATTACATCTCACTCTCCAGACTTTGAGAAAGTGGCGCCATAGCTTCAAGCATCACCAAGAAAGACTTAGCTTCCCCAAAGGATTTTGATTAAGAACGACAACACTCCCCAACAGTTTCTCTTATGACGATGGTGCTAGCATTGTCAAAGACACGTGCCTACTTTTTTGCGTCAAGTCACCAACGCCTTCGTTACAATTTGTTCTTCGTATACCAGAGCGACAGCGAAGATTAGCGTGACGGCAAGAGGAACCCGGAGTGTGACTGTCTACTTGTGTTCGTCAATTTAGACTGGTCGGTAGAGCCTACGAACTCACTTATTGCGGGGGTCAGTGTTTGGCCACCGTTCCTTCACTGTCTTTATATCCCAGGTCACAAGTCTGTCCCCATATCCCAGGTCACAAGTCTGTCCCCATATTCCAGGTCACAAGTCTGTCCCCATATCCCAGGTCACAAGTCTGTCCCCATATCCCAGGTCACAAGTCTGTCCCCATATTCCAGGTCACAAGTCTGTCCCCATATTCCAGGTCACAAGTCTGTCCCCATATCCCAGGTCACAAGTCTGTCCCCATATCCCAGGTCACAAGTCTGTCCCCATATTCCAGGTCACAAGTCTGTCCCCATATCCCAGGTCACAAGTCTGTCCCCATATCCCAGGTCACAAGTCTGTCCCCATATCCCAGGTCACAAGTCTGTCCCCATATTCCAGGTCACGTCTGTCCCCATATTCCAGGTCACAAGTCATGTATAGCTCAGTAATCAGCACAGACGAGTAACAACGGGAAAGGTCCCTGAACTGAGACGTTCGGGCACCAATTTTCTTCGACCTGATGTCTCTTTTTACCAGGCAGTAAAGTAGGTACTCAGGAGTCAGGCAACTGTTGTGGGTTGCATCCTGGGGAAGGTCAGTAGTTGACAATATGGGGACTAATAAAGATACTCAGTAATAAACATGTTTCTGTCATACATGTTATCGAGAAGATAACTGGGAGCATGTGCTGCTTGGGGTTAAAGCTGCCAGGTGATATATATTATCAAAAGTGTTCTTTGACTTCTAAAGCGATTTTATTCTCAGCTTCAAAGAGTTGTTATGAAGTTGTCAATATTAATATTTAAACAAATTCCGATTCTTAAACCCCATTAAAGAGATAGCATGGTGTGGTGGCTCTATTAGAGAGAGAGAATTTGGTGATAAGCCTCATATGAGAGAGAGAGAATGGGGTGGTAGCCTCATTCTAGACAGAGCATGAGGGGTTGTAGCCCCATTAGAGAGAGGATGGTGTGGTCCCCTCATTAGAAAGCATGGTGTAACGACCCCATTAGAGAACATTATGTGAGTGCCCATTAAAAACATTAAGTAGTCACCCCATTACAGAAAGAGCACGGTCTCCCCATTACAACGAGGGTGAAGGGAGTGGAGGAAGCTCACAGAGTTACAGTAATCGACTTTGAAACTTCTCTCCGGCATCATTCATGGTTCTCTAACTTTTATCGTGAGAAGTTTTCAAGCTGCGCTTTGATCTTCTCAACATACATACAAAAACCGTAGTTTGTGTTGCGAGAGATAAAGTCAGAGAGTGACTTATCAAAGCCAAGGACTCCCGTGTTCGACATTCCTTTGCAGAGAATTCCTTAAGTACTAAGACAGGCTGAACCAGACTGGCCAAAGATCGTCAGGAATTTATCCTACTTGAAGACGGGTAAAAGTCTCATCATACACAGGGAAGTTAGCAAACAGATTTTTGACCAAAAAATCAAACAAGGCATTAAGGCAAACAGACCTTAAGCTAAGGTAACTCAACCTAACCTAACCCAACCGAGCCTGATACAGCCTGACAGTAATGGTCGTTCTGGATTCACTTGGGAATCCAGGGTTCGAATCCCTGGCGGGACAGAAGTGGCTGGGCACATTTTCCTTCACCTAATGCCCTGTTCACCTAGCAGTAGATAGGTATCACGGAGATAGTCAACTTTTGTGGCGTTGAATCCTGGGAAGGGTCAGTAGTTGGACTTGAGGTGGGGGTGGGGGGAGGGACGTCGATATCAGCCTAACGTATATACATACACTGGCTGCCTGTCCCCAAACAAAACGAATTATAGATATCATTATTCTAATGATACATATGGTTTTGACAATCTGGACACAAGCTTGCGGAACAGCCTTGTGTATGACTTGATATCAGACCCCTTGCAGACGCGACCCAGTTTCCGCATTGCTTTTAAGCAACAGCAGTATAGCGTATATAAGTGTATATATGCGTATATATGTGTATACATGCGTATATATGTGTATATATGCCTAAAACTACTACTACTTGCTAATATATTCGTCGTAAGCTGCTGTGACTACTTTCTACTCGGAGTAATGTGAACATTCCCAACAAATGCTAAATTAACGTCATGAAAACATCTGTTAATTAGGTTAGTAGTGGAGAGTGTCAGGAATCAGTACGTAATTTGAAATTGGTTAAGTTTGGTTTTGTTATGTCAGGTTAGACTAAGTTAATGTTATCGATTCAAGCGATTTCCCCAGAATTGACAAAAAGCTAATTAGTTGATGGTTCGAAGCAAGTGATCATCCTCCTTTTTAAAAATCGCCACCACGTTAACAACCCTCCATGATTCAGAGACTTTGCACAACGTAATTTATGAAATTTTCACACAGCTTTTCATGCAGCTTTTCTTTTGTAGCAGGACTATTTTCTATACATTTAGGTAAGCAAAGACAACTAACTGAGTCTTGCATATAATTACATAGGAATAAACCTACAAAACGCCTACTGGTCATACCAGGCAGCTCCTATAACTTCAAATCCACTACGGGCTCACCATAGCCCGTGCTACTTGGAACTTTTTGTTCCAGGTAGCGAATCTTAAACAACAAACAACAAAGCTCCTATTATATTCATGCAAACTCATTTACATGTCTGACCTGCGCTTGAAACAATCCAGCGATCCCACGGCGATTATATTGCCCAATAATTTGTTCCATTTATCAACTAAAATAAAAAATAATGTATTAAATAAAACAATAAATAGTAATTTATTGTTCCCAAATCAGTATACACGGACCGAGAGTCGTATTCTGCTTCTAGGTGTAACTACACATGGGTCAGTGTACAAGTGTAGTGGCTTTTAGAACCCTCCAGAGTGTGATACCGTCCTCATGCCCACGGGCTCACCATAGCCCGTGCTACTTGGAACTTTTTGTTCCAGGTAGCGAATCTACAACAACAACAACAACAACAGTCCTCATGCCCAACACCAGACCAAAGCAGCCACCATCAGAGAGAAAATATCACAATTTTAGCGTATTTCCATGAATGAACATATCAACATTCCTTACCGTTAGCTGGTCCCAGCGACCATTCCAAAATGTTCCCCCTTGACCCGGGCGCCCATTCCAACACGTTCCCCTAGCACTGTATTTGCATATTGTGGGGGAGTGGCTTTCACAATGGTTTTGGCTATGGCTGTTCCCGCCACGGTGTCCCTTTCCCGCTCATTATATTGACTGCTGGTCAGTTAGTGCTCAATGCTAACGACTACAGCTTACTTTAACTCTCGTTCTTCACACACGAGATTACATTAACTTCACACGTTCTTCACAAGACCACAATTTAAGGCCTCGTAATAAATGTGAACCTCAGAAGCAACATCACCTAACAGGAGGGCCTGATGGCTGAGTGGACAGCGCTCGGGTTTCGTAGTCCTAAGGTTCCGGGTTCGATCCCCGGCGGAGGCGGAAACAAACGGGCAGTTTCTTTCACCCTGATGCTCTGTTCACCTAGCAGTACTGACCTAACACAACCCGTCCTCAGGCTAAGCTCGTCTTTTGTTTTCTTCTACCACAGACGTGGCCACACATTTACAATGCTAACCGGCATATGTATCCGTTTTCTTCTGTCCTCCATGGACAGTGTTAGAGATGTGTTAGACAATGAATTGTTGAGCTCTAAACCACATGTGTGACTGAAGTGTCTCTGCAATGGCAACAAATATATAACACATACACTTACGTCTGTCCTACATATACATGGTTGGAGGTGTGTTCTCTTACATATAGCGCAGCTTGTTAGTGAATACTTAACCACAGAATGTGATTAATGTGCGCTCACACATGTGGAATGCAATAATAACCAACTTACACTAATACATATATATATATATATATATATATATATATATATATATATATATATATATATATATATATATATATATATATATATATATATATATATATATACACGTATATACACATACATACATATATACATACTCATGCACCTACATATTTACGTGTCTCCTACCTTGACAGACTAATTAGCTGCTGAAGAAACTAGAGAGTTATTAAGCACTGAACCATAGAAGGTAATTAAGGTGCCTTTACAAAGGGCAAGTTATAATTACATCACATAATTACGTAATGTACTCTCGGTACATCAACCCTGGTAGTACAGTCGGGTTCCTTCTCGACGCATAATCGAGAATTTCCGGGGTTCGAATCCCGGGCGGGACAGAAATAGTTGGGTACATTTCCTTTCATCTAATGTCGCTGTTCACCTAGTAGTGAGAAGGTACCCAGGAGTTAGCAGCTTGTTGTGGGGTTGCATCCTGGGCGGGGTCAGTAATTCGGCCTTGGTAACGTCATTCCATCCAGTGTCCGACCCCAAGCACACACATTCATCAACTTTAACATGCTGTTCCTTGAAAATAGGAATTTTCTAAAATATATATTAGTATTATATATTAGCATAGTGTGCATGTTTAGGTTAGGTTAGGTATTTAGATTTTGTTCACAATTATGTGTATTTGTAGTACGTGGGTGAGGCCTTTACAGTGTTCCAGTTCGAACAGAGGCCGTCAGCGAGGAAGTGTTCGAAAAGTGTTCGAAAGTCATCAGTTTTGAACTGTGCGTTAAAGCGTTTTTCATTCATAAACAGAGGAAGAAGGTTTGGCGACCAGATTGACGCAGTTGAACAAACCAACTAATCCAGGAGCTGCTACGAACGCCTCCCGCCAATAATTAATCTTCAGCCACACTTATCTTATCCAACGTCTATTATCCATTCCGTAATTAAGTGTTTCCCAACAGCGAGCCTCGACTCCAGCGCGAGGAGGCGGCGACGACGAGCTGCATGTCCCCATCATTTAGTCAAGTTTCGCCAGCACAAAATATCAAAACTGTTCGAAATGGTTCATTACTTGAGCGTTCGGACCCCATGATCCCAGCTGACTCCAGAACGCGGGAACACACCTCCAAGAAGCCTATAAATAATGTCTCACAAATGACCCCAGCACTCACAATGCGTTAACAATCATCTTGCGCGAGATTGTTAAGGGTGTTTAAAGTGTTGCATTGTCGTTCAGGTGACCGAAACGAGCGTTGAAATAGTCGTTATTGACTGCAAGGACTCGTAGCGTTTCACTCATAACTTCGGCGACTCAAATGACAGCGTTCTCCACCAACACCAGCGAGTATAGCAGCAGCCTAGCCTGTCAGTGGTACACTGTCCTCACAGTATGAGCATATGTATGTGTATGTACATATGTATGTATATATGTATATTTACGTCTCCGTGGTGTAGTGGTAAGACACTCGCCTGGCGCTCCGCGAGCGCTTTGTCATGGATTCGTATCCTGGCCGGGGAGCTGGGCGCAATTCCTTAACTGTAGCCTCTGTTTAACGCAACAGTAAAATGTGTACTTGGTTGTAACAACGATTCTTCGCGGCGGGGATCGTATTCCAGGGACCTGCCCGAAACGCTACGCGTACTAGTGGCTGTACAAGAATGTAACAACTCTTGTATATATCTCCAATGTATACGTATATATATATATATATATATATATATATATATATATATATATATATATATATATATATGTACATGTATGTATGAGAATGTGTACATGTATATATAACATTAATAATTTTATAACGCGTCAAAATTGTTATTTTCTTAGCTAAACGAACTAGAGGGTTCAGTTCCTGAACCGATTATGTGCCTCTGTAATCCTTTACACCACCGCCCACGGGATGGGTATGGGGTGCATAATACAGAAAGAAATTGAATTGTATGAGTCAGTTCAACACTGTCCTCACAGTATGAGTCAGTGTTACACTCCATATAGGTCAGCAGAGTCTCCACGGAGCCTACACTCTTGGCTGGATAAAACCACTTGAAATTTAACGCTTGTCAAAGTCTTAGAACAGGCTGCTACAATAGCAGCTGAGAGGGGCAGAAAGACTGACTCAGCCTGGAGGGAAATGGCAACACTCCCTCGGGGCAGTGATGCCATTCTGGCCTCAAGACAAAAACAAAACAAAAACAGATAGCCTCGTGTGATCGGTCGTCTGAGATAGCGATAGATAGCAGAGAGACTTTCACCTCTTTATACACGATCCGATGGTAAACTTTTTCTCCCAGTTGCTGCCTCAGAAAATACTGGAAATACATATATTTTTTTTAAATTTTATATCTATAGAAATATATTTTGTATCGTGTCCTCATAGTCCTTCCAGTTGGAACAAATTCTCAATAAAAGTGAGGAGACCTTTGACAAGAGTCGTCTTCCTGTCCCCATGGTGGTACACTCAGGTATATATAATAAGTCCCATGTATTGCCACACTGGCTTAGCGCTTTCTCCTGATAACGATAGCTTGACCGCCTTGGAAGCCATACTGCCAATACCTTCCCAGAGAGGAACAATATGCTACCCCTTGACTTACTCTCAAGGCTCTTGTTGAGCGTTATATGGCAGGATAACATACATAAGGCGCTCCAAGACCCGGTGACACTGTGGGATGGTGCCCGCGGCCCGCCATGCTGACAGAGGGCCCGCCACGCTGACAGAGGGGCCCGCCACGCTGGCAGAGGCTCGGCACACATTTCAGCAAGTCATTAAAGTCTGAGAAATGCTCTTGTGCAGAAACCTTTTTAAGATGATTAACACGTGATCCCTGAAGCCAGCTCCGCAAGCCGTGTAGCGGGCCAAGGCTACAAGATGCTTAAGGAACTTCAAGGATTTGGAATATATTACTAATAGATGAGGTATCCGGCGATGCCCGGTCGACTCTGTGCCCAGGCTGCTCCTACACACACACTCTATTTCTGTAAAGACAATGTCTATCTGTGCTCGTGGATGGAGCACAGATACTTTGCAGGTTGAATAGTCTGAGATATGTGACGGACATAGGTTAGTCGGGGTCGGTCCTATTGAGCCTTAGTTAAAATTTCATCCCTACTATTTTGTTTCTGTCATTTAATACCTAAGATTCATTAAGCATATTATTTTCAGCATGATTAAATGTTAATTTATCTTATGTAGTTTATTTATTGATGAGGACAGTGAATATTGAAGGTATTTATAGTGATGAAGGGAAGGTGGTGAAGGGTAGGGAAGGTGGTGAAGGGTAGGGAAGGTGGTGAAGGGTAGGGAAGGTGGTGAAGGGTAGGGAAGGTAGTGAAGGGTAGGGAAGGTGGTGAAGGGTAGGGAAGGTGGCACGGGCATGAATAGCCCGTAAGTGGTGGCCCTTTTGAGCCATTACCAGTATCAATAACTGATACTGGAGATCTGTGGAGGTGCGACTGCACCCTGCGTGACGGGAGATGTCTCCCGTGGTTTCACAGGACTGATTGATTGATAAAGATTAAGACACCCAAGAGGTGGCACGGGCATGAATACCCCGTAAGTGGTACAATTTTTTGTTCAGTAATTCTTTTCAGTATTCTGAGTTTGCATTTAATCGTCAAGCTGTTATCGCGGGGGAGGATACTGCTTGTTTCACAGGATTGATTGATTGATGAAGATTAAGCCACCCAAGAGGTGGCAGGGGCATGAATAGCCGTAAGTGGTGGCCCTTTTGAGCCATTACCAGTATCAAAAGATGAATCTGGAGATCTGTGGAGGCGCAACTGCACCCTGCGTGACGAGAGATGTCTCCCGGACCAAATGGTGACCAAATGGTGTTTCACAGGAAAACATTTTTCTACTATATAGCAGCGCTGATTTCTATTTTTGAGGTGAAGTGAAGGTGATTATAAGGAAAAATGCGTTAAGCCAGCATAACAGCACCGCTCCTGTTCCAGTAAGTTCACTACGGGCTCACCATACCCCGTGCTACTTGCTCCGCTCCTGTGCCAGGTAA
>WNGS01164437.1:46293786-46307000 GCA_020271785.1 Procambarus virginalis | reverse complement strand
GAGCTACTGGATAAATTGTGTGAGTTAGATTTTTGTTAACTTCTTTAGTAGCACACCGAAATATAAGCTCACTATATATGCACTTAATAACCTACGTTGCCAGAACACTGCAAAGTGCTGGAGATTTGTTTGTCAGTAAACATTAAGTCAAGTGTTTCAGTGAGTGAATAATACATATTAATTGTGCTGAGTACTTCTGAGTGTCTTAAGATTTGTGATCATGTACTTCTAAGGTTATCTTGAGAACCCCCTGTTCCCTGACCCCTATTCTTCCAAGATTATCCTTAGAGACATGATCCCAGAGTTATCTTGAGATCTTGAGGTTATCTTGAGATGATTTGGGGCTTTAGTGTCCTCGTGGCCCGGTCCTCGACCAGGCCTCCATTTCCAGGAAGCAGCCCGTGACAGCTGACTAACTCCCGATATCTATTTACTGCTTGGTAACAGGGGCATAGGGTGAAAGAAACTCTGCCCATTGTTTCTCGCCGGCGCCCGGATATCGAACCCGGGAACACAGGATCACGTGTCCAGCGTGTGTCCGCTCGCTCCCGACCGGCAGGGTCACTGATGGAGCTGAACAGTGGGGAAGTCTTAGAGATTTTCTTAAAAAGAGATAAGTCCGAAAAAGGCTTCTGGACGGTTCTGCCCTGAAAACCCATAAGCTCATCTCTTCCTAGTTACTTGTTAAGGCTTCCTGGGAGCACTCAGCGCCGAGCTGTGTGAACTGCGGTGACCAACAGCCTAATCGATCAGACCGTCAACTGCTAGACAGCTACAGAAACCGGGATGCGAAGACACTGACCCCTTAACACCACGCTAAGATAAGGGCGATGATTCGCAGGCTTTCTTCCATAGGTTATTACCTTAAAGTCCTTCCTATGATTACCTTGTCGTCCCTAGTCTCACCCAACATAGGAAGTCTGGGGCGGCGCCTCCCTGAACTTTAGTTGCGACGGGAACGACGTATTCCTTCTGGTGGGCCGGTAAGCCATCGTGGTGTCTATCATGACCTCCAGAGCTTGACAGGCGAAGGCAAAACTTAAGCCAATTATGTGTATTCACTGAAGATGTTAAAGTGCACTTGCTGGTTGGTCTGTGAGCTTCTGTGGTACCTTTAGCCTCCACAGCGGTTAACACCTAACCAAACTCCAGAGACCAAAAACCCAACTCCGTTACAGCATTTCTGATGGAGGTTGAGGTGCTTTCAGGGAGAGGAAGGAACCATCAAATACAGAGTCCCTACACGCCATTACGGCGTCCTCCCATGAAGTTCGGGTCCCTCTCTTCCATAATTGCTTCAACGTTCTTTATTTCATAGCAGTTTAGTAAGACAGCAGTTAAATGGAATTATGTGTTTGGAGTTGTTTTTTTTAAGGGGGGTGGGGTGGGAGGGGGTATAATTGTAGGAAGGGTGGGTTTGAGAGTCACACACACACGGTCTCGTAGCCTGGTGGATAGCGCGCAGGACTCGTAATTCTGTGGCGCGGGTTCGATTCCCGCACGAGGCAGAACAAATGGGTAAAGTTTCTTTCACCCTGAATGCCCCTGTTACCTAGCAGTAAATAGGTACCTGGGAATTAGTTAGCTGTCACGGGCTGCTTCCTGGGGTGTGTGTGTGTGTGGTGTGGGAAAAAAAGTAGTTAGTAAACAGTTGATTGACAGTTGAGAGGCGGGCCGAAAGAGCAAAGCTCACTCCCCGCAAACACAACTAGGTGAATACCCACACACACACCACACACACACACACAACACACACACACACACACACACACACACACACACACACACAAACAAAACAAAACGGGTTCACGTCACGTCGGGTCAGCGCTCCGAGGTCGTAGTCCTAGGCCAGGGTTCGATTCCCAGCCGAGGGAGAAACATATGGACATATATATAGTTTTTCACCGTGATGCACCTATTCACCTAGAAGTAACTAGGTATCTTGGAGTTAGATAGCTGCTACCGGCTGCTTCCTGGGATGTGTGTGGGTGTTCGTGTGTTAGAGAGAAATATATGTAGTACACATAATAGAGGACACATTTTTTGGTTAGAAAGGCGGGGTCCAAGAGCTAATAGTACGATTCTGCAGGGAAAAATAGTAAATTTTCACACACTGAGAGAGCATGGGTACACATAGAATGACACAGATATGTGTGAAGAGCTCAACAAGAGATTCCAGAAGGTTTTCACAATAGAGCAAGAAATTCCTGAAGTAAAAAGGTTGCCAATAAACCAAGCAGATTTGGAAGATATTTAAGTTACTAGGAAGGAGGTTAAGAGGTATCTGCTCCATCTAGATGTGACTAAGGCTTTTGGACCTGATGCACTCTCACCATGGATGTTAAAAGAGGGTGCAGAAGCACTTTGCAAGCATTATCTATGGTGTATAACAAGTCACTGGGAATAGAAGACATCAGAGAGTTGGAAGACAGGTAATGTAGTCCCGATATACAAAAAGGAGGATAGGCAGATGGCCCTAATCTACAGGCCAGTGTCCTTTATTTGTATACCATGCAAGGTGAAGGAGAAGATCGTGAGGAAAAAGGCTGGTAGCACATCTGAAGAGAAGGGACTTTGTAACATACCACCAACAAGGGTTCAGGGATGGCAAATCGTGTCTCAGAGGTATAATAGAATTCTATGACATGCTTCAATGGATAATGAAGTACTAAACAAAAGGGAGCAGAGAGTTACTGTGAGGGGTGTGACCTAAGAATAGTAGGACATTAGTCACTTAACTTGCACCGTATTTAAAAAGAAGAATTGTGTTTAAAAAAGTATATAAAAGGTATTGTATGCTATTTTAATTGGGAGTATTCACGAGCAGAAGGTATGGTAACTATGTTTTTTTTAAACGATGGTTAATTGAATGGAATTGTTTGGCTTTCTGTTGTGTTGGTCTTTAACTTAGAAAATGGGAAGAGCAAGTTTTCTAGTGCAGGTCTGTGTCTTATTAACGTGAACTATTATATATATATATCAACTAATACGTCCCATTTTGTACGCTATGGGCCCCCAACATACAAATTACACGGTACTATGAAAAATAGCGTATCTCACAAAGATCCACGTTTTCTATGCATTGGCTGGCTAGGTTAGGTGGGTTGTCTGTGTTCGTAGACTGTGTTCGTTCGTTTCCCGTTAGGTTAGTAATTCGTATTTTAAACGTTGTGGTAAACCAAGAGAACGGGCGGTCGGCTTAGCGAGGTCCCTCTAGATTCTGTTTATATCAACGACTGATCCTCCTGAGACGGGAACCCCACAACAGTTGCCTCACTCCCAGGTACATATTTAATGCTAGGTGAACAGAGGCATGAGTGGGGAAAAACGTGTCCGAACGCCTCGCAGCTGTCCGAGAATCGAACTCGGGTCCAACTGATTGTGAGCAGACTGTCTGGGAGGTTGAAAGTCATTCACCTCTGCCCCCGGGACACCTAAACATCCGGCTGGTTTCAAGACAAAAAGTGTCTTAGTGTGCTAATATCATTAATAATCTTTAAGGCGTCTTGGTGTTAACATGTCATCACTAATCCTGAAGATTAAAATGTCTTGCAATGTTAATAAGTATATCATGATCATAACGCAGCCAATTGCCAGTAATGAGAACAATAATATTAGAGAAGATTACAGATTCCAACGGTCCCATGAACCAATTAGCGAGTCCACACTCGCCAGGGGGGGGGGGAACTCTTGGACATACAGGTATTTTATCTGTAAAACTGGTACTCACAAACAACAATTGGAGTGAATGCAGAAACAACGAGCCCAGTAAACTCCTTCGACTCTAGTAAAATCTTTCAGGTTCAGTAAAATCCTTCGTGCCCAGTAAAATCTTTCCTTGGTGTTGGCAAGCCAGGCCGGGCTTCACGAAGGAGGACAGTCTCTAAGGAGTCAACTAGATTTAACTACAGCAACTTTAGTGAAGAAAGAAGTCGCATCAAGACTTGCTACTTTCTTATTCAAAGTCCCAATTTTGTTAAGAACATCTCCAAGATAAGTACAACTAGTAAAATATTTATTTTGCCTTTGTAAATTATTGTCTTTGTAGCAACCATCAAATTTCGTGCATTAATTTGTCAACGGCAAATTAATTCGGTTGGAGCGACGGTCATGCAGGTCGGCGTTCAATCCCCGACCGTCCAAGTGGTTGGGCACCATTCCTTTACCCCGTCCCATCCTAAACCCTTATCCTGACCCTTTTCCAGGGCTATATAGTCGTACTGGCTTGGAGCTTCCTCCTTATAGTTCCCTTCCGTTTTCTTGTCCACTGGTTCAACCAGTGTTACCACCGCTCTGGTTCAACCAGTGTTACCACCGCTCTGGCTCCTTGCATTACCCAGCTGAGGGTCGCAGGTGTCCCTGTCGGTTACTCGGCGCTGGCTTGGGCCACGTCAAGGCCCCAGGCGGCCTCCTCGTCTCACAGGATAGATTAAGCCGTGGTCTCACGAGGCGAACATCAATGCTCCTTCCTCCTCTGCATGTTTTTTTGTTTTTCACCTATTCAGCTCAGCTTCATCCATCATCATTCTAGTCACTGAAGTTCCTTCAAACTTTTCGAGACGTTCCTCCCTTCCGCGGGCAGGAATACCCCGCACGACGGACGGGTTCCATCCAGAGTAGAATATTCCTTTTCTGATTACCCTTTGACTCACTATATCTCTACCCATGAGTATCCCACTCCAGGGAGTCAGGAGACAATACTAAATGTTCCAGTCTACGGAACCGTAGACAGTAGTCTTCGGTTCATAGACTGGAACTACAGTCTTAGTAAGCCATCCATCAGGTTGACTGATGACAGCTTGCCAACGCAAGCGTATAGCAATACACTAAGGAGATATTTCAATGAACATATAATTGAAGCAGGTTAGGTTAGGTTAGAGGCTGAAACCAGCTCAATACCCAAATTTAGAAACAAATATTCAAGAAAAAACAATAGGCATTGCATGATTCTACTAATGGGTTGGAAGGCGGGGCTTGGAGGATAGAGCTAAACCTTGCAAGCGCTTCTAGGTGAGTACCCATACCACTCTCCCACCCGTCAAATATACACATCTTCTCTTAGACACATACACAACTGCTGTTGAATACACACACGGCTCATCATACACACACATCCATTCATACAGGTTATACACATTACCATCCCGCCGTCACACGTGCTAACAGCCTCCACACAGAGAACTCTCTCATCAATGTCTCTTTGAGTGCTCTTGAGTGCAAATTCACTAGGGCTTTTGAGAGTGAACATTCTGTATTCACCTGGACTCCTGACGGCACATATTCGGGGCTATGTGAGTGCAGATTCACCAGAGTATCTGTGAGTACATGTTCACCAGATCTCCAGAGAGTGAACATGTTCACCAGACCTCCAGAGAGTGAACATGTTCACCAGACCTCCAGAGAGTGCACATGCACCAATACTGTGCAAGGCCCTTGACTACACGGTGACATATCTCACCACAACAACAACACAACACTCAGGAACAAATTGTATGTCCACCTTCAATCGACTTTTCTCAACTTAAGCAACACTTCTTCTCTTATATTCCCCCCCCCCTCACATATAAGAGAGACATCATCCTATAATAGGAAATCGGTAGACATATATATTTGGGCCCAGTCGTTCTCTACGTATTAGGGAAACAAATAAATGTGGATATGTCTATAGCCAAAATATAATTGCATAAATATGTCATTTAACGTTCATTTTTCACGATGAAAAAGTCTTTTATTATCAATATTGACACAGAACATCACTTATAGAAAATATAAACTACTCGAACCACCACTTTCTGAACAACCCTACTGCCTGACCCCCCCCCCCCTGAGCCCCCCGACCCCCCCCCCCATACATCAACACCTCATGAGTCACTCCCTCATAATCTCCGACCACAAAGAGATAACATAATTACAACGATCTCCATTAGGCATTTTTTTCCTTGATGAAAGTTTACAATTGAGTTTAATTCTGTAAACTAAGTCAAGTGTAAACTTCTAATCGTTGATGAAGAAGGCATAGAAAATGAGATGTTAGAGTGTAAGGGAAATGAAACGTGAGGGTTAGGTGTGAGG
Source organism: Procambarus virginalis (assembly GCA_020271785.1). Taxonomy (NCBI): domain Eukaryota; kingdom Metazoa; phylum Arthropoda; class Malacostraca; order Decapoda; family Cambaridae; genus Procambarus; species Procambarus virginalis. Next base: position 46,300,928 of record WNGS01164437.1, on the reverse strand, counting down.
GAGCGTGAGGAAGAATGAGAGCTGAGTGATTAGCTACAAAGGCGTATGAGGTGTGAGGCAGAAAGAACAGGCAATGATGGAGAAGATCTAGTGATGAATGGAGGAGAAAAGGCCAGCAAGAAAGAGGAATAAAGAACATACAATAAATATAGAATTAAGGAGACACCTACAATATTAATCTTCCATCAATCATTATTTGCATTAATAATCAAAACATTAATATTTAAATTCGTTCTTCAAAAACAATTCTTTACTAATCGTTTCGTCGTTTAATTATTAATTACTTCAATTCTGCCTAATTACGGCTTAATTATCATGATAATAATCGCCCTTAACAACCACAGTGTTCCCAAACTCCACCATTAATACTTCTCCCAAACCATTTTTAGCAATATTGGAAATACTTAACTGATTTCCATATTAATATTTAATATTTTGTTTTCCTGGATTTACATTGAAAACTTTATTACCGGGGCTATTACTGGGCTATTTCCGGCTATTTACAGGGCTACTGGACGACTCATACTCTAAAGACAGTATGCCTCAAGAGCAAGTTTGTCCAAGGTGTCATTATCTTGGACTTGTATCGTCCCCTTCAACTCTTGTTTCGAACGCTCTATTTCCTTTTTAATTGTTATGGTAATGCAAGAATGACAACTCAGGTGCTGAGAAGTCGTGTAAGAGACGAATTGACTATGCACGCGACGTAACTCAACGACCTTCCTAATGTGTCAGGTCCTTTGACCCACGAGGAGGTCACTAGGCCCAAGCGCCCTGTTAACCATTATACCCAACCATCGTTCCAAAAGCTATGGAAGCGGGAAGGAGGAGCTTCCTCCTTCAATGGGAATGGGCAGGTGAAAATGTTTTTAAGGCCTGGTCGAGGACCGGGCCGCGGGGACACTAAAGCCCCGAAATCATCTCAAGATAACGTCAAGATAACTGTAACTCCTCACCTCCCCCCACCCCCCCCACCCCGTTTTCTTCCTTGTGCTGGGCTGAAGACCCTAACATGCTCTGGAGGGTTATTGATGCCATACAAGTACTTGGTGACCATCCAGTAAGTGTACTGGATGGTCACAGTCCCTGAACATAGTCTAGGACAATAGGAAACTCTCTGTGTAGATACACCGAAAAGTTGGGTACACCTCTCGGTGTTTTAATGCCTCTGCCCCGGCTCTCCTCCCAGAGGACCTGTTGTGAACGAACCACTGCGGACGTGGAGGCAGGGTTGTCCACGGACAAGAAATATACCTTTACTCTAGACAATGTTTACCTCTCAAGGAGCTCCATCATGTCTAATGAAAATTACACCAGAACTCCAGGCATATATATCCAGTCGCGGCAGGATATGCCTGGAGTTTGGGTGTAATTTTCATGAAGTTTAAAAAAGCTCTTGCAAAGTGGAGCGTTGTCTTCAGTGGATTGGTGTGTTGTTCGTCTTCATAAGACACACTATGACTATTAAACGTCAACGATAAGAATATTATCTTACTGATGAAGATCTTGCGTCATCCCAACAGTGGTATCTTGTAGTGGTAGTGATATCGTGCGTCATCCCACCTTGCCTTATTCTAAGAATTCTTTAATTGTAATTTCTCTGTAATTGCCAGTCAAATCAAAGATTTTGCATCCCAGGGCCTCAACTTGTCAGACGTGTATCGTAAACCAACTGATGCAGGCATGAACGGTAAGAATGAATGCACTCACAAGGATAAGAGTGCAACATTGCATATGTTGGTTGTGCAAAACTCTACTCCATAGAGTGCTCTATAGAGCTTCGCCCTCACACACGTGAGGGTCCACGATTCAAGTCTCCTAGAGCCCAGGTGAATGGAACATTGTAGCGCATTATAAAAATACACTTACTAGAGCTTATAAGGTTGAAAAGGCAATAAAGGATCTTGCGGGCTATTCATGCCCGTGCCACCTCTTGGGTAGCTAGCTTAATCTTCATCAATCAATCTATACAGGATATAACTGACAGGGACTGTAAACCACGCTTCACGGGAGACATCTCCCGTCACGCAGGGTGCAGTCGCACCTCCACAGATCTCCAGTAACAGCTCTTGATACTGGTAATGGCTCAAAAGGGTCACCACTTACGGGCTATTCATGCCCATGCCACCTCTTGGCTGGCTTAATCTTCATCAATCAATCAAACCATGCAGTGAAAAAACAAGGATTCGTCCTACCATGTAATAAAACAACCCTCGACCAGCTTCCCTCATTATGAGAAATATTTCTGCCTCCTGTTACAAACTAAGGTGTACTAATGTAGTACATCAGTACAAGTGCAATTCTAGAGACTCTGTGCTCCAAAATGAATGCTATATTAGACACACCACGAATACCGAGTAGATGTCTTACACTTCACTTGCAAGAAGGAGGCATTAAGTATCATCATTGCAGACGAGAAGTCACAATAACGTGGCTGAAATATGTTGACCACACCACACACTAGAAAGTGAAGGGACGACGACGTTTCGGTCCGTCATGGACCATTCTCAAGTCGATTGTCGATTCTCAAGTCGATTATAATCATTCTCGACACGACAACACCGTTCTGAATCATGAGGACATAGTCAAGGACACCACAATAATCACAACCACCAGTGAATGAAGGTGGCTCCAGACACTTGACACTGTGAACAAATCCACATGGGCCGTGACGAGGATTCGAACCTGCGTCCGGGAGAATCCCAGACACTGCCTTAATCGACTGAGCTACGACAGGATAAAAGGGTTGAAACCGAAGTTCTACTGAACTTACTGGATCCTGTAGCCTCTCCGAGGCACAAACCAGGCTTTTACACCCCCCCCCCCCTGCACCCGAGCTATGTCAATAGGCCGTTCTCCCTCTTCGCCCTTACTTCACCACACACATCACTAACGTGATGCATCAAATGAACAAATCCACAAGGGGTGGATTTGTTCATTTGATCCCTTGTAGATTTGTTCATTTGATGCTTCACATTAGTGTGATCTCTGTGTGTCACTTGATACTGTGTTTATTCAAGAGCCAAGTAATCAACATTCAAAGGAATTCGACTTCGAGCAACTACAATTGCTTGATGGCTCTCCATTGATACAGAGGGAAGATACCAGACCCAGTAGACAACTATTACCTGAATTTAGGCAGCAATCACCTCACCCTATTCTACGGTACTCTCTACGTTTAAGGTGGTTAGGTCAATCGTAGGGAAGGCAACTCACACCTGTAAATATCTATATTTCTTCACAGAAGCTTAGTATAGACCATACAATTTTTGCACAATGTATCTGCAGTTAGTAAGCACTGTTTTTCACGACTAAGTTACAGCCCCTCTCCTGTGCCAGGTAAGTCCACTACGGGCTCACCATAGCCCGTGCTACTTGCCCCGCTCCTGTACCAGGTAAGTCCACTACGGGCTCACCATAGCCCGTGCTACTTGCCCCGCTCCTGTGCCAGGTAAGTCCACTACAGGCTCACCATAGCCCGTGCTACTTGCCCCGCTCCTGTGCCAGGTAAGTCCACTACGGGCTCACCATAGCCCGTGCTACTTGCCCCGCTCCTGTGCCAGGTAAGTCCACTACGGGCTCACCATAGCCCATGCGACTTGCCCCCGCTCCTGTGCCAGGTAAGTCCACTACGGGCTCACCATAGCCCATGCGACTTGCCCCGCTCCTGTGCCAGGTAAGTCCACTACGGGCTCACCATAGCCCATGCGACTTGCCCCGCTCCTGTGCCAGGTAAGTCCACTACGGGCTCACCATAGCCCATGCGACTTGCCCCCGCTCCTGTGCCAGGTAAGTCCACTACGGGCTCACCATAGCCCATGCGACTTGCCCCGCTCCTGTGCCAGGTAAGTCCACTACGGGCTCACCATAGCCCATGCGACTTGGAACTTTTTGTTCCAAGTAGCGAATCTTAAACAACAACATCAGTAGAGATATTTCGGGCTCACTATAGCCCGTGCTACATGGACATTTCGTTCTGAGTAGCTAAATCTTAAACAATAACAACAGCTCAGTATACCGGTGGCTTTAGTGCACTGTGTGTATGTTTGAAGATGTCACATTACTGACGAAATGTCGAATAAAAAGCAAAGATTAAATGATTTAGTACACAAAGAAATCTCATGAGTACACACAAAGAAAATCAGTAAGAGCCATAAGGAGTACTCTAACCTATGTGCTGGGTACTCCCAGGCACCCACAGGTACAAGAACCTATGCGCTCAGTACTCTCAGGCGCCCACAGGCACAAGAACCTATGCGCTCAGTACTCTCAGGCGCCCACAGGCACAAGAACCTATGCGCTCAGTACTCTCAGGCGCCCACAGGCACAAGAACCTATGCGCTCAGTACTCCCAGGCGCCCACAGGCACAAGAACCTATGCGCTCAGTACTCTCAGGCGCCCACAGGCACAAGAACCTATGCGCTCAGTACTCGCAGGCGCCCACAGGCACAAGAACCAATATTGTTGTAAATTCCCTTATGGTAACGAGTTTAACTTTGCTCATTGACTCGTTAAATTCATATTTAGCTCGCGTGAACTTTACCTGAATAGGTAAATTAATGGGAGGTGGTCCGCTGTTATCCCGCAAGGTCCCCTCATACCCCGGGCCAAGTATTCATATACAGGCCAAGTTTCCAGAGCACCTTTCCTTTCAGAAACCACTAAACTCCAAATTGATACTTTTAGAAGACATTAAATGTCTTCATATAAAGGATATTACCGGATTCGCAGGAGAATATCACCCTACATCAGCGTCGTACAGTGGCTAACCTTCCCACAGTGCAGTGATGCGAAGGAAATTGGAAAGATGATCTAAATCTAATTTTTAAGCTAGATTCCAACCCGGTATAATCTCCCTCCAAAATTATAGAACTTTCTCAAGACAACAACTGAACAAACTTCCAGGATCCCCACAGCTTGAAGGGTGAGTGCTGGGACTGCTGGGTCTGTGTACAGTAACAGACATGGCTGTTAGTGCTGGGACTGCTGGGTCTGTGTACAGTAACAGACATGGTTGTTAGTGCTGGGACTCCTGGGTCTGTGTACAGCAACAGACATGGTTGTGAGTGCTGGGACTGCTGGGTCTGTGTACAGTAACAGACATGGTTGTGAGTGCTGGGACTGCTGGGTCTGTAAGTGCTGGGACTGCTGGGTCTGTGTACAGTAACAGACATGGTTGTGAGTGCTGGGACTGCTGGGTCTGTAAGTGCTGGGACTGCTGGGTCTGTGTACAGTAACAGACATGGTTGTGAGTGCTGGGACTGCTGGGTCTGTAAGTGCTGGGACTCCTGGGTCTGTAAACAGCAACAGACATGGCTGTGAGTGCTGGGACTCCTGGGTCTGTGTGCATTAACTCCTTTTAAACGTTTTGACCAATAAACTGTTAAATATAAATTAGGTTTGTTCTAACTATAACGATTCTAGACAAACGCACTTGGGCGACTGATGTCGATCTCCGCCAGCCCGAGAATGCGCACAAATGAAGTCGATTAAGTTGCTCTGGTGTCTGTCAGTGTGGCGATACAGCATCCCACTGAAGCCCTGACAAGCAGCATGGGTCTCACACCTACCCGTCTCTCTCACTATGAGGATCTCTTCCTGTTTGTTAGGTATTTTCTCTTCCCGGTTTAGTACTCACCCAGTTAACTCGGGATGCTTTTTTGATCCAGTTTAATCTCGCGTGGAGGACAATATCAAAGTCTCTCTGACAGTACAATACTGTGCGGCCCATCAATCACTTTTTGTTTTGCTATATTTCATTCTTTCATACATTAGATTAGCCAGAGTTTGCGTCCACCAACCTGTGTCAACACCATTATGGGTTTAGTTTACTCAGGTACTCTACGAGTCTACCTTGCATTTATACATATTGGTGTATGTATATATGCGTTCTAACTCGCAAGCTTGAGTATGAATATTTTAATATGATGAAACTGCACCTGTCAGCCAACCGTGAAGGGGGAATGGCAAATGAGAAAATGTCCCAGATGTTGAAACACAAAACAGGTGGGACAGGTGGTGAGAAGAGTCGTAAGTCCCCTTTTTCCAGTCGCTTTCATAAGGCGCAGCAAGATGAGGGATGGCACTCTCTTCACACCGGCACTTACTGACTCTGTTGCCATGGTAACTCTGGGGATAAGCAGCCATCTTGCATGAGGAGTGGTAGTAGCTTTGTGTAGGACCCTGTGGGTGAGGGGACAGTAGCAGCTGTGTGTGAGGGGACAGTAGCAGCTGTGTGTGAGGGACAGTAGCAGCTGTGTGTGAGGGACAGTAGCAGCAGTGTGTGAGGGGACAGTAGCAGCTGTGTGTGAGGGGACAGTAGCAGCAGTGTGTGAGGGACAGTAGCAGCTGTGTGTGAGGGACAGTAGCAGCTGTGTGTGAGGGACAGTAGCAGCTGTGTGTGAGAGACAGTAGCAGCTGTTTGTGAGGGGACAGTAGCAGCTGTGTGTGAGGAGACAGTAGCAGCTGTTTGTGAGGGGACAGTAGCAGCTGTGTGTGAGGAGACAGTAGCAGCTGTGTGTGAGGGACAGTAGCAGCTGCTACTCCCCCATACTCACATCTGCCAAAGCTTTCCCCAATGTCGAGTACACAATGTGTCAACTTTGTGAAAGAGAAAACATGCACTCACTTGAACATTATATTGTAGAATGTCCCATATTGACTGACTTTCGCTCTCCTGGGCTGAGGTATGTTGTACTCTGTAACTACTATATGAGTACTGGAACACTTGATGATATATTGGACTTGTACACATCGAATACTTTATGTAGGGCGAACGTAATTCTGTGTATCTATGTATTTACGTATGAAGCTTAGCCTAGCATTTTAAAAGCACTACCTTCTGTGGTTGATTGTTCATAAATCCCTGAACTATATGTTTGACAAATCTCTCACCTTGTCCATGGACTACAGAAGAAAATGTATATATGCTAGTTAGCATTGTAAATGTGTGGCCACGTCTGTGGTAAAAAATAATAAAAAAATAAAGTTGTTGCAAAATCATTATATGTTCAGATCTAAGCAACATACCTCCAACGTATTAATCACAATGGTATGATTGTTAATACTAATGTGGCAAATGTATATTAGTTTAACAGCAATTTAGATCGCGGAAGTAGTTACTGTGTGAAGGGGAGACTAA
>WNGS01164437.1:46234290-46282498 GCA_020271785.1 Procambarus virginalis | reverse complement strand
AGATGGCGGTGGACGTGCTCACTCATCCTTCCCTCCTCCCCAATGAGTAACTGTCCGTGGATGAGATAACAATTTAGGGGTGAGTAATTGGCCATGTATGAATAACAGTCCAAGGATAAGTTTATGTCCATTAGTGAATAACAATCCAGAGATGAATAACATTCCAGGGGTAAATAACTGTCCATGAGTGAATAACAGTCAAAAGATGATAACAATCCAAAGGTAAACAACTGTCCGCATGAGTGAATAACAGTCAAGAGATGAATAACAATCCAGGGGTGAATAACTTTTCATGAGTGAAGAACATAAGAACAAAGGCAGCTGCAGAAGGCCTATTGGCCCATACAAGAACATTCAAAACTCAAATTATAACCAAAAAATAAAAACCGAGAAAAATTTGAACGAAATCAAATTTCTCCTTTTGGACGGAAAAGCCTAAGCCCCGCACGAGACCCAACTTTCCCACCATTGTGAAGTTCTACTGAATGAACGATAAAATAACTTGAACATCTGGCAGATCGCCATGTGGGTTAAGTCGACAACTAAGTTTCAGAAACTTAGAATCCTGGACAAATCCTATACGGCAGATTGCATTAGGATTCGTAATGCTTATAAAGTTTTGAACTGATGGTGTATATCGTTTAAAGTTGACGCTGTAATACCTCAATAGCTAAAACAGTTAAGTATTAGCGAAGAGACCAACCATTAATGCATAATGTTCAGTTGTAAATATATAGCTATTGAAGTGGAACAATCTCTGTAACTAGCTGACATTATAATTATAAGGTGTGGCAGGATAGATGTACTAGTTAATGTAATAATCTCCATTGAGGTCTGATAAAGGTCTTTTGTGCTCTCTGTAATCTTTCTTTTGCGCTACCGCTCACAGAATGAGTATGGGGTGCACAATAAACTAGCCGCCTCTGGCGCCAACAATAAATAATCAGTTGCTTGATGGTAAATATATATTTTAAATCATTCTCCAGGTGTTTGTGGACCATTTACCAAATTCAAGACAGTGTTCCAATCGAAATATTTGGTATTAATTATTTATTTATTAAAAATTTATTTTATATTAATTATTTATTTATTAATAATGTATTTTATATTATTTATTTATTAAAAATGTATTTTATATTAATTATTTACTTATTACAAAATTATTTTATAATAATTATTTATTACAAAATTATTTTATAATAATTATTTATGTGTTATTGATTGTTTATATTGCCTCTAAAGCCTTTAGCAGTTTTATGCTCGCTTTCTTTTACAAATATTTTTCATATTTTTTAAATGTTTTATTTCTATAAAATAATTCAGTTATGTTCTTGTTTTTTTCCTACAGTTGCTAATTTCTGATTTGCTTGACTGTATTCAAATGAGAGGAGATTGTTAAGTGTTGGTCCATCTTATTAATTTCTAGTGTATTGTGTGATGAATTGTGTGTGTGTGTATGTGTGTGTGTGTGTGGTGTACTATGTGTGTGTGTGGTGTATTGTGTGTGTGTGTGTGTGTGTGTGTGTGTGTGTACATTCACCTAGTTGTATTTGCAGGGGTTGAGCTTTGCTCTTTCGGCCTGCCTCTCAACTGTCAATCAACTGTTTACTAACACACCACACACACACACCCGAGGAAGCCGCCCGTGACAGCTGACTAACTCCCGGGTACCAATTTACTGCTAGGTAACAGGGGCATTTAGGGTGAAAGAAACTTTGCCCATTTATTTCTGCCTGGTGCGGGAATCAAACTCGCGCCACAGAATTACGAGTCTTGCGTGCTATCCACTAGGCTACCAGGGCCCCACAGTGGTGTACTGTGTGTGTGTGTGTGTGTGTGTGTGTGTGTGTGTGTGTGTGTGTGTGTGTATGTGTGTGTGTGTGTGTGTGTGTGTGTGTGTGTGTGGTGTGTGTGTGTGTGTGTGTGTGTGTGTGTGTGTGTGTGTGTGTGTGTGTGTGTGTGTGTGTGTGTGTGTGTATGTGTATGTGTGTGTGTGTGTGTGTGTGTGTGTGTGTGTGTGTGTGTGTGTGTGTGTGTGTGTGTGTGTGTGTGTGTGTAGTGTACTGTGTGTGCGGTGTACTGTGTGCGCGGTGTATTGTATGTGTACTCACCTAGTTGTGCTTGTGGGGGTTGAGCTCTGGCTCTTTGATACATCATTGTGTGTGTGTGGGGGGGGGGATGTACTGTGTGTATGTGTGGTGTACTGTGTGTAGTGTACTGTGTGTGGTGTATTGTGTGTAGTATAGTGAATTTGCCCGGATCTATTTAGGGTTTCACAATTTTCGTTCAACTTAAATGATAATTTTTGTATTGGTTTTGAAGCTTCCGCTTTATAATACCTCATCTATGAAAGTGGAAAAATTGACAAGTACTGTACTAAAAGTAAAAAACAAACAAAACAAATGTGTCGTTCTCAATAATTCTGATCAGTTTACGAGAATGCAGAAATAAAAAAAATTGAGTCTGCTGCTGAATATTACATTATAGAGAATCTATAATTCAAATTCTTTATTCGTAAATTATTGTATATTTACAGTTGATTTTTTTACAAATTGACAGTAAGTTATTTACACAAGAGAAGGTCACAATAATAGTAAAACATGTAATTATAATTCTATACTGTATAATCTAATTAGAAAATCATTACAGACCACAGAATATTTTGAGTCATTGAATTCAAGTTCCCAAACACCATCCTGTATCTACTACTGTACTTGTTACAAATACAGCGACCTTCTCGCTACTCAGAGGGGCGGCGTTCGATCCTCGATAGCCCAAGTGGTTGGGCACTGTTTTTTCATTATGCCAAATCTCAGCGCATTGTCCGGGTTCCCAGCTCCTTGTCCTCATATCCCAGCTCCTTGACCTCACATCGCAGCTCCTTGTTTTCATATACCAGCTCCTTGTCTTTATATCCCAGCTCCTTGCTCTCATATACCAGCTCCTTGTCTTTATATCCCAGCTCCTTGTCTTCATATCCTAGCTCCTTGTCCTCATATCTCAGCTCCTTGTCCTCATGCCTCAGCTCCTTGTCTTAATATCCAAGTTCCTTGTCCTCATGCTTCAGCTCCTTTTCCTCGTATCATAATTCTTTTACCTTTCCTTCAACAAAAATTAAATACTCTGTTCGATATTAATGAAAGACACAAACATACATCGGACATCCAGGAAATGGGTGAAGATACACAACAAAGAAAGATCTTAGAACATAAAAAATTCAAAGCTGTTAATGATAATATTTTTTTTTTGCCCCGAGGGGCGAGTTTATTGGGCAGCGCCACTCATCCTGTGAGTGGACACCCCGCCATAGCAGCATGTACAACACTCCCCAATAGGAAGAAAACCCGCTGGGTTGTTCATCCTGTCACTTGTACCCAGGACGAACAACAAGTGACTCTTATGGCACCACACATCACTCCCGGAAGACAATAACAAGAGTTCAAGACTACAACCACTCTCTTACTCAACTAAAATATCTACTTAAATGATCAAAATAATTGCAAACACTGTTGATGAAACGAAATACCTGTTGCAAACGCAACAGGTATTGACAATCACTCTCACCTACCACGTGAGGGACTTGTCAAGAGCCTCGTAACATAAGATGGCTAAAGTTCAACGTACTTAAGTATTAACTGAATCGGCGGTGAAGAAACGCTTCATTACATTACATTGTAAGGAGCTTGTGGGGGAATCAGATCCCACAGAACGTAACCCGCTCGTACGAAAACAACAACTGAAAGCATCCAATTTGTAGGGTTTTACCTTAGAAATGTACGTTCGAACCCAGAAAGCTTTTCATGACATGAATTTGTATTTTTTTCGGCCACTGGAGTGCAGTTGCCACTACTTCTGTTGTTCACTGCATTAGCTTATGAACGTTTGTATCGGATGCAGAAATGTGCATGAAGACACATTTAAAATTAGAACCCAAGTAACTCACCTAACCTATCGAGACCTTAGACAAAAACACTTTATTAATCTAGACACTTGCCAAAAATTGAGAACGGGCTTGTGAAAGAGCTTGATTCCAGCACCGGACACAATGCTAGAATTTCACCGGACAGAGCGTACCCATTTCAAAGCACCAATGAAGCATGTCACCTTTGCTCTACCCATATTGGAGTGACCACCACAACATTTTAGAGAAGATTGACTTGCCATCTACAAGCTGGTGCCCCCAGAAACCATAAGCAAAGTGTACATAACACAACACTCACCAGGAACATGCTAGTAGAAAAAATGGACTCTCCCACTGACCAAAGAAGTCTGCAAATCATGGGTGTCATACATATCAACGAAAAAAGATCCATCTTAAATATACAGAATAACGACTTCGCTACCTTGCCGACACTCAGACCCAGATCTCGCCAAACATCGCTGGATAACAACAACATCTCTACCAAGGTCTCTCCCGCCCACCGAGAATACCAGAGTTTTACCCAATGCCTAACCCAGTGTTTCATTAGGATTTCTGTTCTCTTATTTTCACAAATAAGAGAACAGTGAGGTGAAGCCTCAAGGAAAGAGAACAATAAAGTGAAACCTGAATGAAAAATAAAGTTACGGGCTCGCCATAGACCGTGCTACTTAGAACTTTTTGTTCTGAGTAGTTGAATCTAAAACAACAACAACAACAACAATGAAAAATAAAGTGAGCTCAAATAAAAGATAAGAATAAAGTGAAGCCACAATAAAGGGGAATAAAGTGAGGGCTCAAGAAACGATAACGATGAAGTGAAGCAAAAAAGAAAACAAAAAAAGAACGCTAAAGTGAGGCATCAATAAACGCACTACCCAGCCTCCGGAACTCTTGAAGAGGTTCAGCAAGCCCATCACAACACTGCCAGGCCCGTCATAACACTGCCAGACCCGTCACAACACTGCCAGGCCCGTCACAACACTGCCAGGCCCGTCTCAACACTGCCAGGCCCGCCGCAACACTGCCAGGCCCGCCACAACACTGCCAGGCCCGTCATAACACTGCCAGGCCCGTCACAACACTGCCAGGCCCGTCACAACACTGCCAGGCCCGTCACAACACTGCCAGGCACGCTAGGCTGTTCTCTCTACGTTGAAACAAAAACTCGGCGACGTGCTAAACGGCAATAACAAGTTTTCTTGCAGATCAATAAAGGTTCCAGTGAAGGCCTTAAAGTGAAGAACACTGCGCTCAAGTGGAAGTTGGGCGCCGCTAAGGTCGTCGCGGAATATACCTTAATGTCTGAACTTGCCAGAGCGACCAACGTGTGGTGTCCGTAATATCCCGGGTTTCCACCCACCTACAAGCCAGCTGGGCGTTTAAATGAACTAATTACACCTTACCTGCCTAGTAACTATTATCTAAGCTAGTATTGACTTTCTAGATATTCCTCTCGACACCAACAATGTCACAAGTCACAGATTTGAAGAAACGTTTTTGTCCAATACGTTTTTTTTGTAGCAAATTTGCGAAATTATTCTTTATTACTGCTTGTAGAGCTATTACTGCTTCAATATATTTAAAACTCAACTTCAGACAAACGTTTTCGCTTCGTTAGACTCCAAACTGGCCATAAGAGAGCTAAAAAAAACAAAAAAATGTCAATAGAATGCCTCGTTTTTAGGTCGTTCGTAAGCCTTTATGTATTCCTAGTCAATGGAAGAAGGTGAACAAAAAATAGAGAAACTGCAAAAATCTAAAAGTTCACGCACATGGAAATCAAAATATTGCGATGTCTGTATCATAAAATATTGAGTGCGGCGGTTCGAACAACGTGCATCCCTGGATTTTCCAACCACAAGCACCAGCCACCTTGATTGTGGTAGCGGATGGTGCCTTTCCAAACTCCAAGTTATAGTCTGGTAGAACTTCTGATTGTGGTCCTGTTAACTCGTCATGGTTCAGTGGGTATATAGTGCGTGTACCTGGGGAGTCCAGGTATGCTAGTTCGATCCCATTTCAGTGCCTCAGTATTTTCCCTAAAGGTTCTAAACATCACAATTATCAACATCAGCATTACCCTAAATATTTGCCTAGCTATACATGTAATTATTATAGCCATGACTATTATTTTCCCTCACTATAACCACTATCATCACATTCATCATTATAGACTAAACATCAGTTCATCGTTGTATGAACTGATGCTCATACAACATATGTTCATACATGCGACACTGTTACCACAATGGAATCGAATCCAATTATGATTTCTTTAACGTTGAAAATTGTGGTTTTGTGTTCTATGGAGTTTTCCGACAGTTTTCAGTTGCAACTTTATTCACTCTTGTGTTCATGAAGATATCCTCATAATGCACTCAAGAGTTTCCTAATGTAGGCTACTGAACATATGGCCCTGTATGACTCACCATCCTGTGTGATGGGGATTTTTAGCATCACGTAGCTAGGTTTTTGACACACTCTGTACCCCTCTTATTATAGTCTAGTGTAGCTGCACAAATGCACATGTACCAAAATGTTTATAATACTACATGTTCTGCGTGTGTGTGTGTGTGTGAGAGAGAGAGCGAGAGAGAGAGAGAGAGAGAGAGAGAGAGAGAGAGAGAGAGAGAGAGAGAGAGAGGAAGGAGTAATTAGAATCTATATTGTCATTATATATCTGCGTTTCTCCCGTACAAGAGTGCCTCTTTTCACCGGAAATAACTCAACTGCAGATGCTGAACAAGAAACAAGATTCTGTCAATAAATCAGAAGTCTGCGTCAGCTGTTGGTGAAGAAGGCGAGCTTCTGATGCCAGGAGGAAAAAAAGTGTCAGCAGCAACTCTGGAGTGCGACATCTTACTGTATGAAGATAACTTTAACCTCCCCAGATACCATTGATGTGCTAAACTGAGTCAGGGTATCGGCAGTAAACAGCAACGAGTAGTCTGAACTTGGGACAGAAATGTCAGTGATCGGGTCATGTCTAGATCGCAAGATGGCGCGTCTAGATCGTAAGTATTGCAACCACAGACCTCTCACTGGTTCATCCTCATGTGTGTGTGTGTGTTAGAAGCATCCTAGTGCGCTCTCACACCAGGATGCGTGGTAGTGTGGTCCCTGCATCCCCCCCTCTACTCTGCTCAAATGTATTTATACTACCATCCTATTTGCGATTTTTACCTCTCAAAAAAAATTGCGAATATTACTTCGTTTCATCAGGTAACAACTAGATACATTTGTCAGAATTATTTTTTAAAGAGTTTCAGTTTCTTGGATGAGGTATACTGGGCACATCTGCCAGGAGCGTTGCACCATTATCACCCCTCATAAATTATAGCAAGTATAGCCAAATCTGGAATGGAAAGACATAATCAGTCCAATCTCCGGAGCAAGAACCAGGATCCTGATAATTCAGGGTCCTCGACTCTGCGAATAACTCTCCTGCAGGCGTCAAGAGTCACGGGTATATTGCCTCTCGCCCACAAAAACACACAGGCTGTGTTCCACCCTCCTCAACTTCCTCCACTCCTCCATAACGCAGTAAAGAAAACACCAAAGAGTTGATGCAAGTTACACAGGAATAAAGGATGATGATGATAAAACATTACATTTTATGGTATTCTAGTGAAATGACTCCAGGAGGAGAAAGGATGATAAGTAGATTGACATCACTAGTAAACTAAGGCGAGTATTGGACATTCACAAAATAAACGGATGAACTGAACACCCGTGTTGTCATCAGCAGATAATGAACTATATAGCTGAGTTAGTATCAATAGAAAATGAAATATAAAACAATGTTAACATCATAGTTTAGGCTACAATGTATATTCTATTGTAACAGTTCAATATAATATGCTTAAGTTGACATCAAAACTCAACGTTCCAATGGGGATTTGCAGTTTTATTTGACATTTCCTACCTTTTCATGAGAGTTTATCAACGAACGTCATATTTAGTTGAATAGTGGCGTTTAATATATTGCTTCTGCATCAGTGCAACATTTCAACTCATAAAATAGATAATTGTTGCAGGATGCGAGTCGTTTATTTTATCCACTATTGCATATTCATGATATTTTCTGTACAATAATAATGTATGCAACACATTTTGCATAGCTATTAGTTGACCGAGTTTGTTTCATTTAGAGAAATGTCGGTAGCCAGAGCCATCAGTTTAATTTTTGTAGTAAATCTAGCAACGGCTGACCAATCCAAATTACACTAAAAACTATAAACGTTAAGGAAATTATTATATTTTATAGCACGTATCATTTCTGTTGTCGGGGACACCAAGTCTGGGTATTCACCTAGTTGTGTTTGCGGGGGTTGAGCTTTGCTCTGTCAATCAACTGTTTTTACTAACTACTATTTTTTCCCCACACCACACACACACACCCCAGGAAGCAGCCCGTGACAGCTGACTTACTCCCAGGTACCTATTTACTGCTAGGTAACAGGGGCATTCAGGGTGAAAGAAACTTTGCCCACTTGTTTCTGCCTGGTGCGGGAATGGAACCCGCGCCACAGAATAACGAGTCCTGAGCGCTATCCACCAGGCTACCAGGCCCCCCTATGGGTGTGTGTGTGTGTGTGTGTGTGTGTGTGTGTGTGTGTGTGTGTGTGTGTGTGTGTGTGTGTGTGTGTGTGTGTGTGTGTGTGTGTGTGCTCACCTATTTGTGCTTGCAGGATCGAGCATTGTCTCTTGGATCCCGCCTTTCCAGCCATCGGTTGTTTACAGCAATTACTCCTGTCCCATTTCCCTATCATACCTAATTTTAAAATTATGAATACAGTTTGCTTCCACAACCTGCTCCTTAAGTGCATTCCATTTTTCCACTACTCTCACGCTAAAAGAAAACTTCCTAACATCTCTGTGACTCATCTGAGTTTCCAGCTTCCACCCATGTCCTCTTGTTCTGTTACTATTACGTGTGAACATTTCATCTATTTCCACTTTGTCAATTCCCCTGAGTATTTTAAATGTCCCTATCATATCTCCTCTCTCCCTTCATTTCTCTAGTGTCTAAGGTTCAGTTCCTTCAGACGCTCTTCATATCCCATCCCTCGTAACTCTGGGACAAGCCTCGTCGCAAACCTCTGAACCTTCTCCAGTTTCCTTATGTGTTTCTTCAGGTGGGGGCTCCATGATGGCGCGGCATACTCTAAGACTGGTCTCACGTAGGCAGTGTAAAGCGCCCTAAAAGCCTCCTTACTTAGGTTTCTGAATGAAGTTCTAATTTTCGCCAGTATAGAGTACGCTGCTGTCGTTATCCTATTTCTATATGCCTCAGGAGTTAGATTAGGTCTTACGTCCACTCCCAGGTCTCTTTCTCGAATCGTTACAGGTAGGAAGTTCGCCTTCATTGTGTACTGTCCCTATGGTCGCCTATCACCTGATCCCATTTCCATAACTTTACATTTACTCAAATTGAACTCCGGTAGCCATTTCTCTGACCATCTCTGCAACCTGTCCAGGTCCTCTTGGAGGACCCTACAATCCTCATCTGTCACAACTCTTCTCATTAATTTTGCGTCATCTGCGAACATTGACATGTAGGATTCCACTCCTGTAAACATATCATTTACGTAAATTAGAAAGAGGATTGGTGTGTGTGTGTGTGTACTCACCTATTTGTGCTTGTGGGGGTTGAACTTCGGCTCTTGGGCCCCGCCTATCTCAACTGTCAGTCAACTGGTGTACAGGTTCCTGAGCCTACTGGGCTCTGTCATATCTACATTTGAAACTGTGTATGGAGTCAGCCTCCACCACATCACTGCCTAATGCATTCCATTTGTGAACTACTCTGACACTGAAAAGGTTCTGTCTAATGTCTCTGTGGCTCATGTGAGTTTCCACCTGTGTCCCCTTCTTTGTGTTCTGCCCATGCTAAACAGTTTGTCTTTGTTCACTCCTGTTAATTCCTCTGTTAATTTTGTAGGTGGTGATCATGTCTCCTCTAACTCATTTTGCCTTGCAGAGACGTAAGGTTCAATTTCCGTAGCCTTTCCTCGTAATTCATACCTCTCAGCTCTGGGACTAGTCTGGTCTAGACATTGTGTGCACTTACCGCAAGGTAACCAAGACTCGTATCATACCAGCGGGTGTCACTTGTGTCCTCTGTATGTATCTGTATTACCACTGTGTCCTGCAAGTATCTACATCTAGTGTCTACCACTAGGGTCTACCACTAGTAGTCTACCACTAGTGTGTACCACTAGTAGTCTACCACTAGTGTGTACCACTAGTAGTCTACCACTAGTGTGTACCTCTCGAGTCTACCAGCCGTGGGTATAACCAGACAACATTCCAGGGTAACAGATGGTGTTTACATTAAGGAGAGGAGTTGTATTGACCTCATGAATCCCCCTCAGTTTTTCCCTCCCAGGTGTTTGTTCCGGCTCCCCACGCCTTATTATAATATTTAATGATCTTCCTAGAGGCCACTTTCATATACTCGGTCTTTATGCCCTCTTTGATTAGCATAAATTTCTGAAAAGGGGTAATTATCACGCTTTTTAGTATCCTCAAGAGGGTTTCTGTTTACCGGCAAGCTCCCGAATGGCATAATACTGAGCAAATTGGATAGTAAGTAGTTAACCAGGCAGGAACTCTTAGCACCAAACATTTGCATATTTAAGGCTGGTTTTGAACTACAACTCATTTACTAATTTCTATGATAGGTACATTTATATATAAAATATGATAACAAAAACTCGATTGAAACATCCAAATACCCTTTAAATTAAGCTATTTAAACATAATTACTTTGATATTGCAATATCGACTCTATGCATATGCATAAAATATTTCAACAAAATTGCAAAAATATTTAATATGGAAAGTGTGCTTGCTTATGACATCTTTTACCCTCACCCTAGCAACATCTTCCTCACTCATCCTAGGAACTCCTTGCTCAAGAACATTAAGAAAGATCCTAAGACTTGTATGCCTATATAAGAATTAAAACCAAGACAAAAGAATGTAGGACCCCTTAAAGAATGAAACCCACCAAGTTATAGTTGACAAAAAGACTCTCAACACTGAATATTTTATATGTGTTCAACTACAAAGATTAGGTAACATCCCGGTACCCAAGGACATGTTTGAAGCAGGGGAAGAGAATGAATTAAGGGATTTTCCCATGTGCTAAATAATCAGAAACAACATTAAAAAATAATGGACTCTAAAGCCCCACGTGTGGATGGAATTCAATCCAAAAATCGTAAAGGAACTTGCCGAAGAACTGTGTGTACCATTGAAACTAGTATTGCAGAACTTATTATAGTCTCTGAACCAAGGAAAATCCCTCCTAGATTAGAAATAAGCAAATGCCAACCCCCTTCCCCCATCCCCATCTTCAAAAAAGGCAGAAAGAGCTCAGCAGAATACTATACCGACCAATCAGCCTAAACCTCACATAGCTGCAAGCTCACGGAGAGAAAAAGTCTAAGGGAAGGAATCACTCACCATCTTACAGTACACAATCTAATAAATCAATGCATCATGGATTTTTGTTAAAATATATCCAACCTTACTAATCTGCTCACATCTTTGGAAACGGTAACCAGCTATCCAGACAAAGGACTCCGGTAGACCTAGGTAGACCTAATGACTTTGGGGGGTAGAAATAGCCTAAGCTACTCTATCCCTTTGAGATGTATTTTTTCTTGTCTCAATAAACATACTTGAACTTGAATGACTTCTCTAAAGCTAAGGTACCACATGAAAGACTTGGAAAGAAATTATAACTACATAAAGTAAATGGTATAATACCAGAATGGATAAAACGACGGCAAAAACAAAGAAAGCACAGGGTCATCCTAAAGGGAAATGAATCATCTGACTGGAAAAATATGATGAGCGGGGTACCGCAAGGTACTGTTGTTTAGGAATACCTGCCGGAATGTTAATCAATATGAACTACCAAAGGTATGATAAGGACGAACTACCCGAGTGAGGATCAACATGAACTAGTAGAAATGATGAATAAAAAAAACTACCAACGTGAAGATCAATATAAACTACCAAAGTGAAGATCAATATGAACTACCAAAGTGATGGCTACCAAATTTCCAGAGTGAAGATCATATAAACTGCCAGGGATAATAATAGAAACTACCAGTGAAGATCAATATAAACTACCAGTGATGATGAATACAAACTACCAGGATGATGATCAATAAAATCTGCGAGAGTGATGATCAATACAATCTACCAGAGTGATGATCAACACTGAGTACTCAGCAAACGACAGACAAAAATGAAGAGCTGGAAACACATGTTCCTGTTAATCTTGGTAATGGACTCAACTGTGTTATGGACGAAATAAAAAGGGTTTTGATCACAGGATATGTCAATGCCGTTGTTAAAAGAGATACCAATATGGGTAGAGGATACAAAACGATACAGAAAAAGAAGAAATTGTGTTCAGAAATAGGGCACAGTATGATGAAATAGGGAGAAAGCAATAGGGCATACAAAGGAAATAGGGTATAGAAAGAGGAAGCAGATTTCTGGAGGTGGGAGAGGGGGTGAGGATGATTCTGGAGGTGGGTGAGGGGGAGGTGTCTGGAGAAGACAACATATACGAACCACTGTACAATTAAGGCTGCTGGAGGTAACTTCCCAATTGAAATCATTATTTGCAACGTCACTTTGGGGAAAAAATCATTATATGAGGTGTTGCAAGCCTATTTGTATTGAATTTCCTTGCTATATGCAATATGTATGAACATCTTTCTGGTTAATATGATGCTCAGTTTGTGCACAGCGTTTAAATGATCACATGAATTTTAAAATCTCTATGCTTCCAATTGCCGCAATTATTATTATATAGTAAGCTAAATTATCTAAATTAGTTTCACGTGTAATTTCCTGTCGCAACAATTTTCTGCGTATTGTGGCAAGATGATAATTTGTGCGGAGGTAATTATTTGCTTTTGTGTTGGGATTAAGTAGGCTATTAATTAACCACGGGAGGGTTATTAGGACCACCACATTAGCCTGCTGACCAACCAGCAAGTGTACTGTAGTCCTGGCCACAGTACAGGAGCAGGTAAGGTCATGGTGTATTGTACACCTGGAAGCTGGATACACTTATCCATGTGTATGTGGAGGTCCTCATGTATTCGTCCTATGTATGCAATCATTGACTTACTATACGTTAATAATTATATTAATTTATAACAATCTGAAACATATGTGGTTTCAGGAAGTTAAGACAACATGTGTTTTTCATCAGTTTGACAATAACATGTATCCATCAACCATTTTGCAATGACAACAAGTATGCTTCATCAATTTTGCAATATTCTTCAAAAGTTTTGCAATGTTCTGTTCCTTTTAAGATAAACTCCAGTCCAGGATTGCCTTGCGTTGTCTTGACTTTCTGTATAACGAGAGCCACAACCAACCAGGAAATAGGACATGATACTTTGAAAGTAAACTCACCTACTGGACGAAAACTTGCGAACGTCTTGAGTCAATATACCTTGCAGGTTCTCTGTCAAACATCAGAACACAACGGGTTTTAGTACCTTAAATAGTCTCTAATGTTTCACTAGTTTGACAATAGAAATAGATCTTAAACAAACAGTTATCCATTACCATGTTAATATTAATCAACCGTTCACCATATATAAGAAGCGAGGTAGTTCGCCCTCGCTTCTTACTTCGAGTAACTAACTTCCTTCTTTAACGCACAAACTGACGTGAAAATTTGAAACACATCAGCTAGTCTTATAAGTATTTTATATGTAGTAGTTTTCTTGTAGATAAAATTCACGCAACTCGGGCGTCAGATCAGAAACACGACTTGTTGGTAATGAGGGGTTCGGATGCCATCAAGGCCTGATATACTGGTTAAGAAGAGGGGAAAGTTCATCATCTGAGCGACGGGAGGGCAAGAGCGCGTGGAGCAGTGAGCGGCAGCCCCCTTCCACGACGACGGTTGGCAGACAACTGACTTCCCCCCACACTGCGTATGTTCCCCTTGCCAGGATCCCCTTCCCTGAGGGTTGGTGGTCTTGGCGCCGCGCGAGTCATCCTTTCCCCTCTCACGATGCCTTCATGAAACGACATGTTCCTTCAACGACACCTTCCTTCAACGCTGCCTTGCTGCCATCACCCTCCCCCCCCAGCCCACCCAGACCAAGCTCGTGTGCTGTTCTTCAGCACTGGTGAACGAAGAATTATCTTAATCATCTAAATATTTGAAGTTCTCCATTTATATTCGTAAACTGTCATACGAGGATCTCTTATATAATTATAATAATTAGTCTTTTTCATAAATGTTTCAGCATTTTTTAACTATAACGGTACGTAACTTTGTCGGTAGTTTGAGCAAATTATGTCAACAACAATTATACTAATAATAACAGTTGTAATGGTATAATTACCTTACCTTCGAAGGTAATATTAGCTTGATTTAAAAGCTAATATAATTTGATTAGTTTATAATTAACGTCAAACTAATTGCATTAATTGATACGTTACTAGAGAGGCATACAAATCAGTATTAAGCCACATAACCTTGAACATGTCACATAACCTTGAACATGTCACATAACCTTGAACATGTCACATAACCTTGAACATGTCACATAACCTTGAACACGTCACATAACCTTGAACATTACACATAACCTTGAACATGTCACATAACTTTGAACATTACACATAACCTTGAACAGGTAAATCTTCTCATCGTTAAGAAAACTACTGTCACAAATCCCGGAAGCATTAGAAGAAGAACAAAATGTAAATGTTGTATACGTGGGCAATCACCAGAGAAATCTTAACAAGCAACACAGAAATTATCGATAGATACAGCGACAGCAGGAGACTCGACATCAGCGAGGCACTACACATCAAAATATCAACACCAGCAATCAAATAAATGGATCAGGGGGTATTAGTAGGGTCATTGGATGCTGTGTCTGCGTTGGCTCTGGATCTTGAAGTGGGTAGAACGTAATTATGTGCTAGCTGGTTGTTGACTGCTGGTCTGGACTTCTTAATATGTAGTGCCTCGCTGATGTCCAGTCTCCTGCTGTCCTTATATCTGTCGATTATTTCAGTGTTGCTTGTCAAGATGTCTCTGTTGATGATCTGGTTGTGTGTGGAGATTACTTGTTCCTTGATAGAGCCCTGTTGTTTGTGCATTGTTTAGCGCCTAGAGAGAGAGAGACGTTGTTGTCTTGCCTATATACTGAGATCGTTGGGGCTGACAACGACAGCGCTCAGCAGGTGGTGTGTACCAGCGCTCAGCAGGTGGTTTGTACCAGCGCTCAGCAGGTGGTTTGTACCAGCGCTCAGCAGGTGGTTTGTACCAGCGTTCAGCAGGTGGTTTGTACCAGCGCTCAGCAGGTGGTTTGTACCAGCGCTCAGCAGGTGGTTTGTACCAGCGTTCAGCAGGTGGTTTGTACCAGCGTTCAGCAGGTGGTTTGTACCAGCGTTCAGCAGGTGGTTTGTACCAGCGTTCAGCAGGTGGTTTGTACCAGCGTTCAGCAGGTGGTTTGTACCAGCGTTCAGCAGGTGGTTTGTACCAGCATTCAGCAGGTCGTTTGTACCAGCTGTTACATGAGCTCAGTTTATTAATCTTAAATTAGCTCGACCTCGGAATCAGTAGAAGTGTAACCGGTTTTCAATTTGCTTAAATTAGTTTTACTGGAATTCTAGCCTCTTGTTCTTCCGTTAGGCTGGTTATACGGCTACAATATCAGAGGCGCTCTCATTCTTGTGGCAGCTTCTGGAGTCTGATCTGAGCATTAACAATTTGAGCATTGTTATTGCTGATGCTCAGATAAATTCCCACTGAGAGCTTTATATGAAGTGAAGCTTCATATAAAGCTTTTGGTGAAATGTTGGCAGGTACGTCAACTCCCTGTACAACTGTCTGTACAACTCCCTGTACAACTCAGAGGAAAAAATGTGTTAGTGTAAATGGTGTTAAGTTAGAGTGGGAAACCGTTTAAACCTCAAGCCTATTTCCTTCCCACGTCCATTCCCCATACGTTTATCATCGAACAATTTAAACCAAACAAACTTCACCAACCACAGTTTCCAACGAATTGGCAGAGGCAACAACCCCAGCCCTAGATAAATGAACCCCCATCTCGAGGATACATATCATCCCTTCCATACAAGTGTTCCCAGTTATCAATTAATGATATTGCATTTGATTTTCAAAATTTGTCTAGCCGGCAATGTCCACCTCGGGCGCCATACTCTGGCGACGGAAATTTACCTCATTTCTTAACAGAGGTGAAACGCTAACCCTTAAATACTTCATCAGCTTGCAATGCATACTTTCCATTTCAAACACTAAACAGATGTTCCAACAATTACACCCTCTCAATACGTTTGAGTATATATGTATGTGTATGTGCAGTTACACTCAAGAGTATATCTTCCTCAACCCACAAATAAATAAGTCCTCTCCTAACCCACCTTCAGAACGTGTTGTCACGCCAAATAGATATTCGTGAAATCAAGTCAAGCAACTAAATGAAAGCTCTTGCCTACAGATGGCGCAACATTCACATCTGTAACCAATATCAACGTATCTTAACATTATATGAAGTACACGAGGGAAACGCTAAGCCAGCAGGTCGGAGTTTGTTCCATGAACGGTATAAACTCTCATCCATAATTATGTAGAGTTTTTCCGTGTTGGAGTGCAGAGAGAGAGAGAGAGAGAGAGAGAGAGAGAGAGAGAGAGAGAGAGAGAGAGAGAGAGAGTCATAAACATAGACAAGTAGACAAACATAGAGACAGACATATGTAGACAGGCACAGACAGAAGTGCTGAGAGCAAACTATGAACATCCACAGCACCGTTCAATATGCCAATATCTGGCATCGCTGGCACGGGTAATATCATTGTCTGTATTATCGGTTCAAATTTCCGCTCTAACACGAAAGTCAAACAAAAAATGCCCCATTTTCATTCATTGTTGGCAAGAACCGAAATTACATGAAAACATTTGGTTGACTTTAAAACTGTTTCCAGTTAATAATAATAAACTATAGAAGAAGAATTCTAGTTAATTATTCTTTTAGTTTACCTAGAACAAAGATGATATTTGGAGAAATCCTCTTCCAATTAAACCAAGATGCAAGAGCACTAGTCAGAGGCAGCAGACGTTCCTTTAAGCATACAGTATTTGGTTAAATATGACCTCAGTGCTGATGTTGTTGATGTTATTGTATAAGCTTACATATATTGTATATATGTAATATATAATATGTATATATATGCTTACATTCTTGCAAAGCCACTAACACGCATGGAGTTTCGGGCAGATTATTAATAGGTACATTGCAGCAAAATTTAAGTTCAACATAATAACTCAGCCGTCCTCCTAAAGTTTCCCAACGTCTAGAAACTGTCGTACTAAAGTGCCCTATCCTAACCAACCAGAGGACCCAAAACAGAAAACGTAACAGTATATCAATTTCGCGAGCCGCTTCCATTTTCTAGAATGAAAATTTTGGCTTTAGATAGAGTATACGTCAAAATACGACGTTCTGTTGGGTGGACAGGTTGAATAATTACAATATACATTGATGAAAATGATTTAACTGGTAAAGTTGCATGTCTTGATAGGTAAAACAATTTGTTAATTCATTTGGGAGTGAGTTCCATAGACTGGGTCCATTTATTTGTTTGGAGTGCTTGCACAGATTTAGTTTGAGGATATCAAAGAGATATTTATTGTGTGGTGCTTATGGGTTCTATTACATCTATCAAGGAAGAGTTTCAGAATGGTATTAGCATTTAGGAACAAGGTTTTGTACACGTAAATAGAATGTGCGAAGTAAGTGCATGTTTAGCATGAATAGCGATTTAAACAGAAGGGGCTGTGTTTTGTCTGAAGACATAATTTGTTATAGTTCTGATAGTAGATTTTGCTGAGTTATAATGGGTTTGAGGTAATTTACAGTGGTTGAACCCCATGCACAGATACCGTATATCAGATAGGGATAGATTAGCGATTAGTATAATTGGAGAATAGCTGGGGAACGTAAAACTTGATTTTAGAGAATATTTCAACACTTTTTGATACTTTTTTGGCTATGTGTTGTATGTGGGTGCTGAAGTTTAGCCTCTTGTCATGTATAGACCAAAGAACTTTCCAACATTTTTATTGCTAATGTTAACATTGTCCATCTGAATTTGAATTTGGTTTGATGACTTCCAAATAAAATGTAGTAGGTCTTTTCTGTAGCAAGCCTAATAAAAAAATTGAACCAATAATCGTTCTCATTTACGTGACGGATAAATACTTTAAAATATCCTCAATTCCTCCACTGGAGGCAAATTTGAGTTAATTTCAACTTGGACTAACAAACAGACGCAATCGATAAACTCATCATTAGTTTATGTGTGGGTGTATTACTCCCGGCCTCTGTTCCCAGAATTCATTTAACCGATGAGCAGTATGCTTTAGTGGTGCGTTCCCGGGGTCTTCCCATTACGATAATAAGTTAAAGTTAACGAGGCGTCAGCGCCCCGTAGCAGCAAATTGTGTAATGAGCGGTTGGTTCGGACGAGCGCCTCCCCACCTTAACCTTCACTTATAATTTAAGCGCACCATTGCGGCTTTTCCTCACGGCCTGCACTTGAATATTCGCTCCAATAAGTATGCGAGCCGAGAGGCAAGGTTAAAGGGCGCCACGTAAAAACTATTACCTGTGGGAAGCTGCATATTCAAAAGTAATTTTCTCCCTGGATGTCTCGTCTGGACGAAGGCTTTGAAGTGGTGGTCTCATCTCCCTAGCCTAGCGGCCGAGAAACATTGTGCAGCCTTCAGTGTGCCTCGCCTGTATCATATATACCAGCTTATCTATAAATACTTTAGCCAGAACCATTGTATTGTATCAATTCTTGCCAAATCCTCCAATCAACAAAGATTAATTGTAATGGAAGTGCTTTACTAACAGTGTTTAGAAATGTATTCAAGTGATTTAGTAAAGAACAAAATTTTGTTTGTCTTTTTTTTTTTATTTTAACACGGTATGAGATGCTATATATTTTTAATGATTAAACATTGACTTATTTATTATTATTAACATCTTTATTGACAAAATTAATTACAAAAAAAAAACATTGACTGACCCTATTTTCCTCTGTGCAAGTTGAGGCGGATATGCCTTTGGTGTCTTTGTTACGTCCCCCCATGTACAGTGTAGTGTATCCCATGTTCAGTGTAGTGTATCCCATGCTCAGTGTAGTGTATCCCATGTTCAGTGTAGTGTATCCCATGTTCAGTGTAGTGTATCCCATGCTCAGTGTAGTGTATCCCATGCTCAGTGTAGTGTATCCCATGTTCAGTGTAGTGTATCACATGCTCAGTGTAGTGTATCCCATGCTCAGTGTAGTGTATCTCATGCTCAGTGTAGTGTATCCCATGCTCAGTGTAGTGTATCCCATGTTCAGTGTAGTGTATCCCATGCTCAGTGTAGTGTATCTCATGCTCAGTGTAGTG
Organism: Procambarus virginalis; assembly: GCA_020271785.1. Classification (NCBI taxonomy): domain Eukaryota; kingdom Metazoa; phylum Arthropoda; class Malacostraca; order Decapoda; family Cambaridae; genus Procambarus; species Procambarus virginalis. The sequence continues at coordinate 46,263,080 of WNGS01164437.1, read as the reverse complement.
TATCCCATGCTCAGTGTAGTGTATCCCATGTTCAGTGTAGTGTATCCCATGCTCAGTGTAGTGTATCCCATGCTCAGTGTAGTGTATCTCATGCTCAGTGTAGTGTATCCCATGTTCAGTGTAGTGTATCCCATGCTCAGTGTAGTATATCATATGCTCAGTGTAGTGTATCCCATGCTCATTGGTAGTGTATCCCATGCTCAGTGTAGTGTATCCCATGCTCATTGTAGTGTATCCCGTGCTCAGTGTAGTGTATCCCGTGCTCAGTGTAGTGTATCCCATGCTCAGTGTAGTGTATCCCATGCTCAGTGTAGTGTATCCCATGCTCAGTGTAGTGTATCACATGCTCAGTGTAGTGTATCACATGCTCAGTGTAGTGTATCACATGCTCAGTGTAGTGTATCCCATGCTCAGTGTAGTGTATCCCATGCTCAGTGTAGTGTATCACATGCTCAGTGTAGTGTATCACATGCTCAGTGTAGTGTATCCCATGCTCAGTGTAGTGTATCACATGCTCAGTGTAGTGTATCACATGCTCAGTGTAGTGTATCACATGCTCAGTGTAGTGTATCCCATGCTCATTGTAGTGTATCCCGTGCTCAGTGTAGTGTATCCCATGCTCAGTGTAGTGTATCACATGCTCAGTGTAGTGTATCACATGCTCAGTGTAGTGTATCCCATGCTCAGTGTAGTGTATCACATGCTCAGTGTAGTGTATCACATGCTCAGTGTAGTGTATCCCATGCTCAGTGTAGTGTATGTGTACTCACCTAGTTGTGCTTGCAGGGTCGAGCATCCTCTCTTAAGCCCCACCTATCGACTATCACTGGTTCAATGGTGTGACTGATAATTGACGAGGGAGACATCTCCTGTCCACGAGGCTCACCATAGCCCGTGCTTCTTGCCTAGCTCCTGTGCCAGATAAGTTACGGGCTCACCATAGCCCGTGCTACTTGGAACTTGTTCCGAGTAGCTGAATCTATAACAACAACATGATAATTGACAAAGATGAAGGAAGTGTCACCGTTTCTTTAATTTCAGATATGTGGGTTACATCTTCAGACACGTTACTGTTCCTCGTTGTCTGCAATGGCTTGACTCTTTTCACTCGTGTTTCTTGTCATATTTACATTTAAAGTTGTGTATGGAATTGGCTTCGACAACCTCCTCATTTAGTCCATTCCATCCAGCGGTCGACCCCAAAGACTCATTCATCAATTTTAACATGCTGTTCATTCAAAATAGGAATTTCTCAAATATATATTAATATTGTTATATATTAGCATACTGTGCATATTTAGGCATTGGTTAGGTTAGGTGTTTAGGTTCTGTTGGCGATTATTTGTATTTGTAGTACGTGGGTGAAGCATATTTACATGTTCTCAAATGTAAATATTAATTTACATTTGAAAAAATTCCTATTTTGAATGAACAACATGTTAAAATTGGTGAACGCGTCTTTTGGGGTCAACCGCTGGATGGAATGAACTTAGTCTGAGGACGGGTTGCAGGATGAGGTACGTATACATAGTATCTGATTTTAGAGAATGCCTGCTGTTTAGAAACTTGTATTTTTTTATTCAGTATATGGCACTGGAAATTAATGTTATCAATGTGAACTCCAAGGAATTTCTCATCTACTCTGTTCAAAATATGGGTATTGTAAATTCTTGGGTTAATTTGACTTGTGGAGTTGTTACCAAGCAATATGTCAAACTTTGTCAATATTAAAGGAGAGTTTGTTAGCAGTTACAGCCGCAGATGATTTTTTTAGTTCAGTATTCACCGTGTCATCTGGAATAAGTGGGTTAGCATGGAATAAAATGAAGATTAATCATCAGCAATTAGAATTGACTTCAGGTGTTAAATGGCATTTAGAAGATCATTGATGTAAATGAGAAAGAGGTGGGGAGAAAGTGCAACACCGGGCAACAAAAATCATTCCAGAACTACGTCAATTCTCATACCAGAAACGGTTGAGGGCCACAGGGCTAACAACACTGCAAACCAGACATAACAGGGCGGATCTCAAATGAACTTTTAAAATATTGAACAATTTAGAGGATGTTGATCCAGACAATTTATTCACAAGGTCAGACGTAACACAAACAAGGAGCAACGGTTTCAATTTCAACAAGCCACAATGTAGGACAACACGGGAATGCTTCTTCACCCATAAGAATATGTGGGCAAAAAACTTTTGTTATCAGTCCAAAATTGTGGCTTGTTGAGCTATAAAACCGTTGCTCATTGTTTGTGTTACATCTGACCTTTTGAATAAATTATCTTGATCAATTATCTTCAAATTATTCAGTATTTTAAAAGTTCATTTGAGATGTGCCCTGTTATGTCTGGTTTGGAATATTGTTAGCTCTCTTACCCTCAACTGTTCCTGGAATGAGAGTTGATTTGTGTTGAAAGAGAAAGAGTTGTGTACTTTCTCCAAAGCATCTATGTCATTCTAAAGATGAGGTCTCCGTGCTTGTATGTAGGGTGGGGGACCTGGCCATCCAGGAGAGTGGTGCATACTCTAAGATATGAGCGAATTTGTGCTTTTCATAAAGCTATGAAACCCCCCTGCAGTCGATGAGGCAATTAGCCTTTAAAATTCCGTGATACATTAGTTAAGTTAATTTATTATGCACCACACAATGCACTATCTCCTGTGGGAGTGCATTATGCGGGTGAGTGGGAGGACATTTTCCACTGCCTCCCACAGGAGGAAGTGGAAAATGTTATAAAGGTACATAGTATAATGGGCAGCAGGAACTGAACCCAAAAATTCATTTCGCTAAACAAGTCAGTCATGATAAACAGTTAAACAGTTTAATGAATTATCATGTCAACAATGAGTTCGAAACCGACCGCAAGTACGGTACCCTATGTGCGGGTACGAATCCTCCTTATGATTATTTTCCTACTGATTTTTCTCATTGATACAACACGTTAATGTATTTCATTGTGCACAAGTACGGTCTCTAAGCTAAGAAAACTTTTATGCTGGGAATTATAATTTCATAATCTAATTTGCACTCCAGCCTCCAGCCAGTGGGCAGCGTTGGAAAGGTTAGTCACTCGCATTTACTACCTACAGTTGGTAAACTGGGGATATTTGGCTAAAATTTCTGTTAGTAGATAATTTGGAATGAAATATGTATGCATATAATAATAATAATAATAATAATAATAATAATAATAATAATAATAATAATAATAATAATAATAATAACATGATTTACCTTTAGGGCCACAAACCCTGGTGGTCTCGACGAGGACTGGAAGCCCGCGGCTTGTCGAAGGTCCTCCCCATTTGCCTTGATGATCTTTTTCAAGTATATTTTAAAACTCAATGCAGTTTTGGCAGTTACGGCACCGACAGGTAGGCGATTCCATTGTTTACAACCCATTGGGTAAAAAAGCATCTCCTGTTCTCAGTCCTACATTGTGGTTTGTAGAGTTTGAAACCGTTGCTCCTTGTTGGTGTTAAATCTGATCTGAAGAAAATGTCCGGGTCAACATCCTTTAACGTGTTCATTATTTAAAAGTTTCATTGAGATCTTCCTGTCATGCCTGGTTTGCAGTGTTGTTAGCCCTAGTGTGACCTTCAAGCGTTTCTGAACTTATGACTTAGATCGAGGACTTAGAGATGACTTAGCTCTGGAATGACTTTTGTTGCCCGGTGTTGCACCTTCTCCAGAGCAGCTATGTCCTGAAAATAACGTCTCCATGCTTGGATACAGTAATCCAAATGGGGCGCACCAGAGATTTATACAGTTGAATTGTTACCTTCTTTTCCTGATGATTCATTGTTTCGGGAGAAAAGAAGCCAGGTCATACATACAGGTAATATATATTGTTGAAGATGACCGAAAAGGTAAGAATAATAATTCTAACACGAATTTTCTCAATATATCTTATGTTTCTCTTTACTGTCGAGGGTAATTGAAATATCAATTCTCCAAAATTCATATTTTATTCTTGGTCTGATGCGACGCCTGAACGCGTTTCATAATTCTTATTACATTTTCAAAGATTTAGTTTACACATAAAAAATCATCATACTTATACTCGCTTTGGGTGAGGTGATATGGCACAAAAGTTTTGGGTGAGGTGACAAACACAAGACAGAACACGAAACAATGGGTATGAAAACATAAGAATGGAAATAACTGCAGAATGCCTATTGGCCCATACCTCCTCTTGCTGCCTCTATATTGGTTCGGGGTCTTGAAGTGGGTAGAATATAGTTGTGCATTAATTGGCTGTTGATTGCTGGTGTTGACTTTTTGATATGTAGTGCCTCACTGATGTCGAGCCTCCTGCTATCGCTGTATCTATCGATGATTTCTGTGTTGTTTGTTAAGATTTCTCTGGTAATGGTCTGGTTGTGAGAAGAGATTATGTGTTCCTTGATGGAGCCCTGTTGTGTATGAATTATTAATCGCCTGGAAATAGACGTTGTTGTCTTGCCTATATACTGAGTTCTTTGAGGCTTACAGTCCCCAAGTGGGCATTTGAAGGCATAGACGACGTTGGTCTCTTTTAAAGCGTTCTGCTTTGTGTCTGGAGAGTTTCTCGTGAGTAGTTTGGCCGTTTTTTGGATTTCATAGTAAATCGTCAATTGTATCTTCTGATTTTTGTCTGTAGGGATAACGTTCCTATCAACAATATCTTTCAGGACCCTTTCCTCCGTTTTATGAGCTGTGGAAAAGAAGTTCCTGTAAAATAGTCTAATAGGGGGTAAAGGTGTTGTGTTAGTTGTCTCTTCAGAGGTTGCATGGCGTTTCACCTTCCTTCTTATGATGTCTTCAACGAAACCATTAGAGAAGCCGTTGTTGACTAGGACCTGCCTTACCCTACAGAGTTCTTCATCGACTTGCTTCCATCCTGAGCTGTGGCTGAGAGCATGGTCGACATAAGCGTTAACAACACTCCTCTTGTACCTGTCTGGGCAGTCACTGTTGGCATTGAGGCACATTCCTATGTTTGTTTCCTTAGTGTAGACTGCAGTGTGGAACACTCCGCTCCTTTCCATGACTGTTACATCTAGAAAGGGCAGCTTCCCATACTTCTCCATCTCGTAAGTGAAACGCAACACAGAATCCATAAGAAATATTGAGAAAATTCGTGTTAGAATTATTAATCTTACTTTTTCGATCATATTTAATAATATATGTCTACAGGAAAGACTGCTACCAATATATATATATATATATATATATATATATATATATATATATATATATATATATATATATATATATATATATATATATATATATATATATATATATATACATTTTGGTAACAGTATTTACATACACTAAATAATGTTGTTAATAATGAACTAAAAAAGTCCACTTATGGATGTCAACCAACAAACTAACACTTAACATAGAAAAGACCTACTACATCTTATTTGGAAGCAAATCTACAAATGCAATTCAGCTTCAGATAGACAATGTAAACTTTAGCAATAAAAATGATGGAAAGTTTCTCGGCCTATTCCTAGACAAGAGACTCAACTTCAGCACCCACATACAACACATAACTAAGAAAGTCTCTAAAACAGTTGGTATACTCTCCAAAATCAGATATTATGTACCTAACTCTGCTCTCATCTCTCTATATTATGCACTAATCTATCCCTATCTTAATTATGGTATCTGTGCATGGGGTTCAACCACTGCAAACCACCTCAAGTCCATCATCACCCAGCAAAAATCTGCTATCAGAATAATAACAAATTCTGCTTTCAGACAACACTCAGCCCCCTTGTTTAACTCCCTAAACATGCTAAACATAATCTCACTCCACAAATTCTCTTGTGTCAACTACGTTTACAAAACCCTGTTCTTAAATGCAAATCCTGCTCTGAAACTCTCCCTGGACAGATGCAATAGGACCCATTATCACCACACCAGAAATAAATATCTCTTTGATATCCCCAGAGTCAAACTTAATATCTGTGTAAACACCCTATTCAAATAAAGGGACCCAGTCTATGGAACTCACTCCCTATTGAATTGAAAAGCTGTCCAACTTTTGCGACATTCAAAAAAATACTAAAAAGTACCTAATTTCATCTTCATAGTTTTTTACCATTTGCTTTAAAATTGCACTGTATCTATTGCTACCCAATCTCCCAATCATTATGTACCCAATCTGAACATCTTTATCATTGCTGTCTTCTTATATGTGCTGTCAATCTGCTGTATGGTGTCTATTAATCTTGTTTAAATTACCAATCAAGCTGTCAATGTAATCAATCAGAGCTTTAATATACCAATGTGCTTTAATATACTTACTAAGCTCTCTCATCTCATTTTTTTTCTTGCAATGTATTTGTTATCATTTATTAATTCTGATAGAAATTACCTACTTAAAATTATCTGTTAGATTAAGGACCTGCCCGAAACGCTGCGCGTACTAGTGGCTGTACAAGATTGTAAATAATGTACTATTCAATGTATTCTCACAAACCCAATGTATCTTCTTGTATATATATAAACAAATAAATATATATTACATATAGTAAAAGAAAACGGGAGGCCTCGTCATATTAGAGAAGACGAGGGCGTCCACTCGGAAGATAAGCGACCTTACCATTCATGATGTTGGACAGTTGCATCAACAACAGCAGTTAATTTATAGAAGAACTGGTGTGATATTATCACCCGAGGATTATTTCGTGCTACAGGAGGTAACCAGGAGGTAGAAACGCTGAGCGGGGCCAAGTTGTCCCTAGAATTTAAATTGTTCTAAGTAAACTTGAGATTTTTGAATCTCAGCAATCTAAATTAAAGGGCTTCGATTCAACGAAGTGAAAGGTTATTTATTACAGCAGCTAGAAAATGTATATTTCCTAGATAATTATACATTTAGAGTAGACAAGGTATTTATCTGACAGGCAGCAGAGGTGTGTCAGCAATGTTACATTGGTGTAGCAGATGGCTGCTGCTGCTCCTGATATCAAATACATTTGCGTACTAAATACATAATAAAACTGACAGTTATGTTCAAAAGGAACTGAGGCATTTACACGGGTTCTCTTAAGTCATTGTATGTGGGAAGAAAGAAGTGATGCTCTACACTAATCAAGTGATGTTGAAATCTCTCCGTTATCAGAACTGTTTGAACAGCAAAGTGTCATTATAATTTTAACCGAGTTCAAGTGCTGTGGCACCTCCATGGACACAGCAGGATTCAAAACCTGTATTGGCATTAAAATTTCAATATCGTTGTGATGTCACACACTTCGTGCTCATCACATCAAGCACAACATTTTGATCTCTTATTTTTGTTAGATTAGATTAGGTTAGGTTGGGTTGGGTTTGTTTAAAGAGCAGTGATGACATAGGGATTCCATACATTTCCCAGGTCTCAGACCCTGCATCATAAACCAGCATCCAACAAATTCCCCAGACTCAAATCCTGCAGGTTAGGTAACAGATTCAATGTTCAGAAAATTCTGACTTTGGCCCAGATTCAGATATTTCAAATATATTTATTTTTGCATTTTCATTCAATTATTCTTAAAGATTAATAACATATTCAACTCGGGTAAACATAGACATTCCTTTGTATGCTTTGTGTATTTTTTGCTATGTACTAAATTTGGTATGTTGCAAAAGTATAATATTCATGATTTTTTTTCTTTTTTTTTCATGGCAAATGTATGGTATTTAGCTATTGCTAGGTAGGTTAATTAGCATAATCCTAGGCAATGTTATTTCCTCATTGTCTTTGCAAAATTACTTTCATTACATAGGCCTTTTGAACTCGGCATTTTTTAAAGTATTTATATAAAAATTTCCTGTGTCACTTTTATGACCAAATTTATTTTATAATTATTGGTGCAAATAATAGATCTCACTTTTATGAATGTTTTGAAACAAAAATGACTAATTTTTTTTTTTCATGTTGGCACTTCATGTCTCAAGGATGAACCCCCCATTTTTTTTAAACTATTATGCAGTACCAAATCATGGCAAGGCACACCAAGCAACATCAAACTGAAGTCTTTAACACAGCTTCTAAAGAGGAACTAGGATGGTTACCCACTGCCCTTCGATCAACAGATGGGACAATTGGAAGAGAGCTCTTATCTCCAGTAAATTTAAGTCGGTAGAGTTTTGCTGGGTTCCCAGCCATGTTGGTGTCTCTTTAAATGAGCGTGCGGATGCTGCCGCTAAGGAAGCTATCCACACTTGTCCCATCTCCCTAAAGGTATTCCTTATTCCGACTTTTACCCAGTTATTCATTCCCCATCCTTGCCCGTTGGCAGGGTTGTTGGTCTTCTGTTATTGGTACAAACTGCGTACTCTTAAGCGTAGTGTGTCCTCGTGGCCTTCCTCCTGCCACCGTAACCGTTGATGGGAAACAGCTTTGGCAAGGTAGTTTATTGGTCATACTTGCTTAACTCACGTCACTTAATGGAGTGCCGCCTGCTCTTATGTCCAAATCATTGTCCCCTCTTACAGTCGTGGCATACCCTTGTTGAATGTCCTGACTTCCAGGACGAGCGTGTGTCTTACTTCTGACTGTCCCCCAACGGTTACTTGTTCCTCGATAAGAATTCTTGGTGAATCGGATACTTTTGATATCGTTCGCCTTATGCGTTTCTGTTCTCATATTGGCATCTTTGGTGATATTTAGCGCCCTCTGATTATTCCGCACATTTGATGGTGCTACATAGCCTTCCTGGTTTGGTGCCTTCTTTTGATAATTACCTTACATTTGAACGAATGAGAAAGATTTAGCTGCTGATTGGCAAGAAGTGGCGCTCTGGAAAGTCCACTGGACAAGGGCAGTTGGAAAGAGGCTGAGAACCAAGGAAAAAACACCTACAAGATGTTAAGATAAGAATATAATCCAGACTATTTCTTAAATGGGCTATCATAATGCACACAAGGGGCAACAGCTTCAAGCTCAAAACCACAATGTAGGACAGAAAACAGGAGAGGTTTTTCACCAATAGAGTAATAAACCCACAGTATAGCCCATCTACTGGAGTCTTAAGTGCCAAGACAATACAATACTTGTACTAAGGAGCTTGATAATCCAAATTTCGTTAACCCAAATCTTCAGGTAATCCAGTGTGAGAGTACTTATGAAACTCGCTAATCCGGACTATATGGGAAGGACCCTGTCTGGATAGGCCGGTCATTTGGATCAAAGGATGTTTTACCGGGGAAGTCCAAAAGTGAACATTTCCAACAATTTTTGTACCACAACCAACATAATTTGAATTTTCACACACTATAATTAGAGTGTGGGCCTGGGTGGGTGGTTAGCTGCCTGGTGGGCAGGTGGGCAGGGCAAGTGGGCAGGCAGCCTAGATGGGTGGATGGCAGGCAGATGGGCTTGGTAGTTAGCAGGTGAGTGGGCAGTCAGGTGGGTGGGTGGATGGCATGCAGATGGACCTGGTAGTTGACAGGTGAGTGGGCAGGCAGGCCTTTGGCAGTGCACTAGCCATGATAGAATGGACATAAATTTATTTTTAAAGCATTTGTGAGGTGGAAAAAAAACTCTATCCCAGACATTTGGAACCTCCCACATAGAGATTAAAAAATTAATTTATGCTTCAAAAACATAGAGTAAACGGGACCAAAGAGATAAAGCTCAACCCCCGCTAGCACAATTAGGTGAGTACCTAACTGAAATTTAGTACCTGTATACAAATGTATTAAAGGGTATAACAAGGTGAATATTAATACTGTGCTAAATTTATCAACACAACTAGAGCATAAAATAATAGATACATATTGGATATGTTTATGTTCAGGAATGACCCAAGTAAATACTGGTTTGGAGGTAGGGTTGTTGATTAATGGAATGAATTGCACAGTAACATAATAGGTGTCCTTGGATCATTTCAAGCATTGGTTAGATAAGTATACGAGTTATTATTGGATGTAAAAAGAAGTGGCACTGCATGAGACAATAGGCATTCTTTAGTTTCCTTTTCCTTGTCCTTTTACATAAGCCTAGAGACCCCCTGTGCAGTAATATTTTGGTACTGTGCATTCAGTGCTACCCACTTTGAGGCTCCGTTGATTGGGTAGATTGGGATATTTAAGGCATTTATTCCAAGAGAATTAGCTGTTAATAGAATTTTTATAAAGATAGGGATTGTATTTTTGTTTTCTGAACTATTTTCATATGTTTACAGGTTGGAGAAGCTGTGAATTGTTATTTGTTATCTTCACTGCTAAACTGAATATTTGAAAATGATTAAAAGAAATGATGCTATCAAGGATCAGCTAGACTCGAATCAAGTTATGTCCCTATAATACACTTATCATGGATGGTTATAAGTATGTCCACTGAACGTGTAAAGGACAAATTTAGAAGGGGTATGAAGTGATGTTCATTGAGATTTATACAATGAAGTATACACAAGATGATTTTATAAGGGATGGTGTGAAAATGGAGTGGAATCCGTAGAAGGAAAGTGCTACTCCTTGATAGAAAACAACCCAAGTCAAATCTTCATCATTGATTGGTACGGGTGCAGCAGTTTTAACAACACCATCAGGGATCGAGGTATGTTTGTTATGTTGATTTAACTAATCTTAAGATTTATCAGTATTTTGAGTTTAATAATGTTTATAGTTATTACAATTGTTCTAATTTTTCTGTGTCTTGTAGGTAATTTTTTACTGAAAATTAAGGTACAATTATCAAATTTTATAATGGAAACCTTAAAGTTAAAGTAATGAACTTGATGATGATGTCAAATGTGAATGCTAAATGCGACTGGAATCATCACGGTGGAAGCATTTGAAGTATTTTGTCTGTGTTCACCTCAGGAACTCTTCTGGAAGGTGACAACTCTAGCAGGAAAGCTTCTTGGGATCCATGTTTAGTATAATCTTTCATCATTTAACATAAATCTTACTTCATGAGATTTATCTCGAGCACAATTTTCCAATTTCCCTCTCCATGATGATGTTTATATATGCATCACTTTAATTCTTTATACTTTTGTGTATTTTCTGTGCCTCTATCCATCACGATCTCCATATACTGTATTGAAATCTCTTGATTATCTCGTTTCTCCTACGTCTGCCACTCAACATCTTCACACTTTATCCTCAACATCTTCCACACTTTATCCTCACTACTTAGGAATATCATGGGAATTCCTTTTATAGTTAAACACAATAGACTTAAATTTTGATCTTTATTATAATTACTTTCCATATCCAGGATTTTTCTCCCATAGTTGTGTGCTTGATTGATTGGCCATACTGTTATCTAATACTTTCTTCACATCCACAGTTTTTGAAGAGGCTGACTGCCTCCCAAAGATTTAACTTTATTGTTTTTAATGACATTGAGTTTTGTTGTTGATTTTATCAGGAATGTATACTCCCGCTCAAATAGACTAATTGGGAACATTGACATACTAAGCAATTAAATAGTAGAATTTGGCACCACTGTATTCACTTTATAGTTTGAAAAAAATAAAGCTAAAAAACAAACTTAAATATTCTTAGGCCTAGTATAGCACATATATGTACAGTATGTGGCCTTGAATATTGTGTATTAGGCTTAGGAAGGTTAGGTTAGGTTAGTTTAGATTGTTTGTCCAAATTTTTTGGGGAATTCAAAATCCAAATTAGTTTCGGTTATTTGTCCAGTTTGTCCAAATTCAGTTACACAGATTTATACTTTCTAATTGTGTTGTACGACGATATACATAAGTGGAACCTTGACTTACGAATGCCCCTGCTTACGATTTTGTTTAGTTACGACCCCAGTTTTGTCAGAAAATTCGACTCGACTTGCGACCTTTGCCTCGATTTGCGACTTTGTTGATACACGTATGGGTTCCTGGTGGCACGGACAACCCTGCTTCAGTTTACCAGACCGCCCGCTTAGTGACGATCATGCTTGAATTCTTGTGGAACTGAATTGTGTGGAACGGATTAATTCAATTTACATTATTATGGAATAATTTGTTTCAAGTTACGAATTTTCGAGTTATGGCCTGTCTCTGGGGAACAGATTAAATTTGTAAATGGAGGAACCACTGTATGTACTATGGTCCTCGTCGTTACCATAAGTACGTTCTACCAAAACAGGAGAATGGGCTGGAATGTTGGTATCAAGGGCATCTTCAAGTTTCATAAAAAAAAAAAATTTAATTAAAAGTTCAATTTTATCTTAACTACTACAGCTTTACTAATGGTGCTACTAGACAGTGTTTTCCTATTTAATGATAGTACAATGTAATTAAAAATAAATAAATGGCAGGCTGCTCCAAGCAACAGCCTGGTGGACCAAACTCTCACTAGTCAAGCTTGGCCTCGGGCCGGGCTTGGGAAGTAGAAGAACTCCCAGAACCCCATCAACCAGGTATCAACCAGGTATCAGAAGGCCTTCAGAGTCCACAGGAATGCCAAACTGTAACATTCAGCCTAAATAAATTATGACAGGCACACTTTATAAACACGATCAAGTCCAGTAGGTATTTCTAAAAAAAAAAAGTTACATTAAATATGTCTTACATATTACAGTACTGTACTGAAATTTTGAGCAGCAGCTATATTATATTTTATAATAATAATAATAATAATAATTGCTCATACGTTTTAACAATACTGTACAGTAGTTTAGTGTACGATACCTTTATTCTAGTACTGTACAGTATATTTCATCCATGCCAATCTCATTGAGTTATGGTCCGAGATAATGCCCATTGGTTTGGGTAGGAATTTAACAAAAATGTCTGATGCACCTGACATTGCCCCACAACATTTTGGAGTAGAAAAGATAGCTTCTGGTCCAACTGGAGTTACAAAGGAATGAGTTCTGCTTGAGCGGGAGTACAGTACAAAATAATAGATATATATACTGTGTGTATATATAATTATTTATTAATATATTTATTTATATGATTATTTATTTGTGTGTTAAATAGGTAAAGGGGTGGGGGGGGGGTGGTAGAAGATGAGGATATAACCTGCATTATTTGAAACTTACGAGATTCTCTTGAATGTTTTGTTCTTTTTTCCTAGGTTATTAGTTCCCATTTTAATAATAAATAACATTAATTTTATTGTGATATATATTTTTGGGAGTGTAAATTTGGCTCACCTTGAATTTGGAAACAAAATTCAAAGAAATTTATTAACATGGTTTAATGCTCACCAGGTGGAGTAATTTTGAAAAATACTAATAGTCAGTAAATTGCTTGCCTGGGTTGTTGCTGTAGAATTTTCTCTAACTCGTATTGACTAGGTTTTTAACTGGAATGTGTTGGTGGCAGTGGCATTTCAGGCTACACATAATATACTGTAATGCCATTCATCTGGTCTGTGTACCTGGTCAAGCCAAGGGGAATCAGGTTGATTTTAAAGTACTGTACAGTACAATAATATTTAAACCTCAGGAATTTTTATGTACATTATCTTAACAAGTTGCACAACAACATTCTCCAGATGCTTGTGTAGCAGGACACAATTTTAAGATTAACATTTGCTACATATTACTTACGTTTTGCATGAGAGTCTAAGCTAACCCTTGCTAAGTGTAAATATATTACTATGCAGAAATGTGTTGAAAATTATGTAATTTTGTCATGTATCTGACCAAATGAAAGTATACTGTGCAGTATTATGCTTTGAAAGTTGGGTATTTGTACAAAAAATAAGTTTTATGTTTAGAAAACAAATTATCATGCATCACGGTAACTAATTTTATAAGATTGTGTTTTTTTAATTTATGTATTGTGTAAATAAGCCACACTAAATTTATTTAGAAAAAAACGCTTTAGGTTGATAGAGATCTTTTTCGTGATCTCTTCAGCAATACTGTACTTAAACTTCCTTGTACAGTACAGGTGCTGTATTATCGAAACACTTCCGTCAGCTATATTTATTTCTGACATTCAATTGCAGAGCTGTGTTTATGATAATTATAATATCCAAAAATACTATAACTGAAAAAGCAGGTTAACTGGTGTAGTGTGTAGACTGTAAATATAAGTCCATGTGCAAGAAGCAGTGTATGCAGACCAAGCAAGAGCCACTTAACTGTTGTGACAAACTGTTGAACACGCTTGCATTCCAGTCATGTGCTAATAGGTCATCCGCTACATGATGATGTATTAGTATTGTACAGTCCAAAATATCTTAAAATTGTTTTATGAATCATCTGGATGCAACTCAAGTACTCAATATTGATTATTATTATTTACAGACTATACATAAAGATGTTTCCTAAAGACTATTCATTTCCAAACATTTGAATAATCAAATACATATTCTAAGCAGATAAATGGTTTGGAAATAAAATTAGTATTAACTGCTTAATGTATTGCACTGCCTGCAGTATATGACTGCTCACGAATTATATTGTCTAACTTTTTAAACATTAATTAACTAAATATTATTCAGGCAATTTGTTCTATCTACAGTGATATTTCAATAATTTGCACACATTCACATGTAAATTGAAAAATGTTATCTGTAGTGTGGTCAGCGAACTACTCATTGGTCCTGGAATTGATCCCAAGTAGGGTTAGATGCATAGGCATGTATCTTGGAGTTGGTCAACTGTTGTGGGCTGCCATTGGCAGTCATTGATTAGGAGGATCTCATTAACTCTAACTTGTCCTGTCTCTGACAACTGGAAACCAAATTTGATTCTTGCGAGAAATATTTGACTTTTGTTTAATCTTGGTTTTGTCTCGCTCACCTAATATTGGTTATCTATTGTTTTTTCCAATTGGTTTCCTGTTCACCTGATCGTGTCCATCCAATTTTGTTAATCTATAATCAGTAATACTAATATTGATTTACAGACATTTTCATTTCCTAATCAATGCTCAAACCCTGTAAATAGTTTGTAAATACAATTAATATAAACATTTGATAGTTTTCTGAGCAGTTGACTGAAGAGATTACTGTACCCCAGCAAATATGTACTAAGCCCTGGAAAGCAAATATTGATACTATATTTAATGTTTCAGTTTCTTCAATTTAACTTAAAATATCGATATTATAAAATAAGACACAAGACTTGCAAAGCACTGCAGAGGTTCTAGTTGTTGGTTTATGGTATATAATTTCTTTACTCTGTGGTATTTTGAACATTTTAAAAGTGTGTACATAATTTTATTCTGGTTATTGTTCAATGTTCTATGCAAAAATGATTTTACTTAGCAAATTTTTATTTTGAGATACGATACTGTACTGTGTTGTATAAAGCATTTACTTGATTAATGAGGGAACAAGCTTATTTCATAAAATTTAGTATGTCTCCTGTTATTTTCTTATTTAACCCCATAAGATGCAGCAGTGCACTGGAGTGACAGATTGAGCAATTGATGCAGCTCACTACACTGGCCACAGTCAGCTTAGATGTTATTAGAAAATTATGATGAAAATAGCTGAATAAATATATTCATCAAGAGTAACATGCTGTATTCACTATGTTGTCTGCCACACCTGTGCCTTGCTCCATAATTTGGGGTTAAAGCATATTTTTAGTTTAACGTCTTTCAAGGCAGCTGCTATATCTAGGTTAGAATGAGTATAGATAACTTTTACTGTTAATAAAAAATATGAGATATTTGAACTAATGTGATCACCTTAAAGAACTGGGGTTGTTCTCTTTGGAATCTGTAAAAGAAAATTATCTCAAAATTTATATTTGGAAAAGACTGTACTTGAAAATATATTCTGCACACAAAGTATGAAACAGTTTAGTTTATTGGAGTCAAGAAATGTAGTAGGTGGTGTGGAATGTACCGATTAAAAATGCATTCATGCCATAAATATAATTATTACAACAAATGTAAGATATATTGATGGAGTAAATAAAGTAATTATCAAGATGGAACTTGACATGATCATGCTGAACCAGATCAATTCACTTATAATTGCTATTAGGGTTGCATGCTGCAGGTAACGTTACTGAAGCTGATACCACAAGGATTTGTCCTCTGTATAATGTCCTGTATTATTTTTAGGTTTAATGATGCAAATTTTGAAATTCACTGATGTGAACCTAGGATACGAGTTGCTTTAAGAAAAGGCCTACATTGATACCCAGAAAGACCTGGACAAGGTATCAAGATTGGTTGAATTTTGGCAAGTGAATTTCAATGTGGAGAAGCTCATAGATATCTATATTGAAAACGCCAACAGAAGAAATACATGGAAGGAAGTAATGGGGGGCGAATGATCTTGAGCTAGAATCGGTGATGATTTCAAGTTCCTAAGCCAAAGTGCAGCTGCAAGTCAGTGAGAAATAAAAAGTTCCTTTACATTATTGTAAGACACTTGAAGATGCAAAAGCATACTTAGATGTTTACTCTTCACTTATTAGATCACACCAAGGGGAAATAGTGTAATTTTGATCAAACTACATTGAAGAAGATAGACTTGTGGGCTTATTAATGAAGGCTAACTTAAACTTGCAATGTTTGATAAGTAAACGATCTTAAGGAAATCTCTTGTCACATTCCTTAAACAATTTTATTATTGAAAAGTGTTTTCACCATCTTGAAGAAATTTTATATTATGGATAGTAGGTTTTTTTTTGTCCCTAAGAAGAGATGATGCTCAGCCAGAAATACAAAAAATAAATTGATTACTATAAGCAATCAAACAGACGAGTAAATTTGGATTTAGAAATATGATTATTAAACATGATTAAATTGTCGGTGAATGCAGTAAATTTGAGCTCATTTTCATTTCTATATAGATTGGGCACTTTCCTTCCAATCAATAATCTTTTTAAGCGAATGCAAAATAGAAAATCTCCCTAAATTTTTATTGTAATTTGGCATCAGAAAAGCTAGGCTGCAATAGGCCAACTCTTTACCCTTAGACTGCGATTATCGTCATATAATGATTCATGGGGGTCATACGGTTATCATCATATGATGATTAAAACAATTCTTGTCTAACATCTATGATGTAAATAAGGATTTAATAGCTCTCTGTGGATGTAATAGAGTTTACCTTGACCCATGAAAAAATTGTTATCTTTTCATTGTTATGTTACTATGTTAATGTGGTTATCTCACGAATGTTACTTGGTGAATGCGGTAAATCTGCCTGTCCAAATGTCAGTCTATTGCTTTCAAGTTGAAGTCCTTCAGTACCAACAATCGTGATTATCTTTATTTGCTTTTACTATAATCTCTCTCATGACCATTATGAGGCCCTCTCATTTGTCATCTAGTTCCTCATTTATCCATGTGTTGCTTGCTGGTGGGCTGAAGGCATTTACGATTATCAGTTTATCATCCTGATTCTAGACCTGCAATGCCATTATGTACACTTCTCGAGGGTTTTCGATTATTAACTCTCTTACCTTCATATGTTCTTTCACTAGCATAGCCTATCCTCCCCCCCTTGTGTGGTAGCATATGATAGGCACTCATAGCAGTCTTTGTGGTACCATTTGGATTAATTGTTGTTTCTGTCATCAACATGTTTACCTGATTTACCCGAGGGCCACTAACTCTAATGGCCTCGATGAGGATAGGAAGCTGGCAGCTTGTCGAAGGTCCCTGCATTTGCCTTCATGATCTTTCCAGGTATATTTTGAAATTCAGCACAGTTTTGGCAGTTATGGCTTTGGCGGGTACGCGGTTCCATGGGTTAATAACCATGTGGGGTGAAAAAGCATTCTCTGTTCTCAGTCCTACATTGTGGCTTGTTGAGCTTGAAACTGTTGCTCCTTATTTGTGTTACTGTTGCTCCTTATTTGTGTTATATCTGACCTTTTGAAGAAAATATCTGAATCAACATCCTCTAACGTGTTCAGTATTTTAATAATTTCAATGAGATCTGCCCTGTTATGCCTGGTTTGTAGTGTTGTTAGTCTTGTGGCCTTCAATCGTTCTTGATACGATAGATGACTTAGCTCTGGGATGACTTGTTGCCCAGTATTGCATCTTCTCTAGAGCAGCTATGTCCTTCTGAAAATGAGGTCTCCATGTATGGATACTGTAATCTAAGTGACCTAAATGACCAGAGATTTATACAGTTGAACCATTACCTTCTTTTCCTTATTGTCAAAAGTATGCCTGATTATCCCAAGAGTTTGGTTAGCTTTTCTGACTGCTGCACACCCCTGTTGCACAACTTTTATTGAGTGTTCATCTAGTTGTGCTTGCAGTGGTTGAGTTCTGCTCTTTTGGCCCTCCTCTCCACTGTTAATCAACTACTGTATTACTAACTACTAAGTTTTTTCTAAGTTGAGTGGTTGATCTTGACTCCAAGGGCCCTTTCTTCATCAATTTGATGTAATGTAATGCTATTAAGTTGGTAGTCATGGCATGGGTTGTTATGCCCCCACATGCATGGTCTTGCATTTGTCGATAATAAAAAGCATTTGCCAGTTTTCTGACCATTTGTGGAGTTCATGTAGACCTCTTTGTAAGGCGTTAATATCGTTATCATTTCCCACTTTACCATAAATCTTTGTATCATCTGGAAATTTGATGATGTGGTTTGTAATATCCTTGTCTATGTCATTGATGTATATGACAAAAAAAGATAGGTCCCAAAATGGACCCATGTGGCACCCCACTTACCACATTTCTCCATTCAGATTCGTTTCCATTTAGCACAACCTGACCCTAGTGTACTCTAATAAATGTAGAGTACTCCAATATATGTAGGGCATATTGGGTCGAAGATACAGTTGAACATCTTGGAATTGATAAAAGTTTTTGTAGGCACCTAACGTAAAATTAAAAATCTCAGTGGAGATTCGCTTTCATTTCCTGAATTTACCTGAGGGGCCACTAATACTCTAGTGGCCTCGACAAGGACAGGAAGCCGGCGGCTTATCAAAGGTTCTCCTATATGCCCTGATGATCTTTACCAGTTGGATTTAACAAGTGTACAGAATTTTTTCATTTATGGCTTTGGCAGGTAGGTGGTTCCATAGGTTTATAACCCTGTGGGTGAAAAAGCATCTCCTGTTCTCAGTTCTACATTGTGGCTTGTTGAGCTTGAATATTTTATTATTTCTCATTAATATTGTAATATTAACTCATTACTGGTTTAAATATTTTGCCAGAAGAGTTGAATTAGACTTGGAATATGTACTGTACACTTACTTTACATTTTACTTTTTCATGTCATTGTGGTATTAAAATGTGATATGACAAAATAAATACAGTACTGAATGTGGAATAAAAATTATGGAATAAAAAGTAAATTTTATGTTTTTATTTTTTTCATTCTAGTTTTATTCCATTCTAACTACCACCTGGTAGTTTTATTCCATACCACTATCACTTCGTAGAGTTTTATCCTGTACCACTACCTCGTTGAGTTTATTCCAGTCGTCTACCACACTGTATGTGAATAAGCATGTAATTCACATACACGACTTAAGTTAAATTAGTTGTGAAATATTTGACAATTACTGTACTATAATTACCAATGGAGGATAACTAGACATTAATTATTTAGTTTTAACAGATCTTTAATGTATTTACCACATTAAATGAAAAATAGTTAAAATAAAATTTAAGTTTTGAGAACTGCCTGGTGTTATAAGTGAAGGATGTGCTACACAGGAAATCTTTATCAGGTGGCAGGTCTCGTGATAATGCTGATGACATTACAAAATTGTGTTTTGTGATGTAAGGTTCATAATTGTATACCAGAAATATGTGAACCTAGCCTTACATACTTTATTGTTGCTGCATTATATAATATGGCATCGCATGTGTTGACGTTGTTATTGTATTAGTTTAGGTGGAGTTGTTGTTGTTTCAAGAGCTCTCCATGACCTAACGATCAGAATGTGATATCAGTAAAATATTCTGTATGATGCAAGTGTGGCATTGTGTTCTCATCGCTTTGATAGAACTGGAAACAAAATTGAAAAATCTGAAATTAGTTTACATCATCATGGAAAATATGTTGGAAACTGAAAGTTATTATAGAGAAAACATTTATGCAAGTGATGAGTTTTAAGTGACAATAATGGTTACTGTACATCATTTTTATTATGCATAAACTAAGAGATTTCCATGGAAATAATTATTATAATTTTTGTCTGCAAGATGCAATAAGATTGTAGAACATGTAATATTGATTTTCTGTTTAGATTAACTAAAAGGCTCTGTATCAGTTGATGAGCATAAGGCTTAAGTTATACAGCACACACTGTAATTTGTTTTTTATTACTTCATGGAATGATGAAACTACAGCACTAAAGACACAGGGACCTTACTTCAGAGGCTTGTGATGTTTCTTGTTCTCAGTACTACAAATAGTACTCCTGAGTACTTCGCTGGAATATAAAGAATGAGGGAAATGTCAGCAACAGTACTTTCTTTCTTTGGAAAAAAAAATAGATTTCAGTGTTAGAAGGACCACTTCTGTGAATTAAACTTTGATATAGAATGTTAGTACTATACTGTACTGTAAGAGCTCAAGAATCCAAATTCCAGTAATCCTTTGGGTAACCTGAATAAATACGAGTTAAAGTTTTTGACTGCTCAACTTGAATAAAAAATTGGGTTACTGTACCAAGATTTCTTGTGAATGAAGAAGTTAAATTTTTTTTATGTTTGGACTTTCCAGATAAAAATTCAGCTACCTTGAATGTCCTGATAACTTGAATGGGGTGGGGCCCTGTATAATTTGGATTATCGAGCAGAAACAGTATTGGAGTTTTTGACAAATTTATATATCGGTTAATTGTATTCTATGTAAAATACAGGATTTCAAAAGCATCATTCACAAGGGCATTACAATCATTATTTTGAATTGTAGTTATGGCAATGTTCTATAACTATGCTTGGGTTGGAATAACCAGTATGTCATCCTGCTTGACTGTTATGATAACTAACACTATTCCGAGACTATAAATCTTACCTTAGGGAGCAACTAAACAAGATAGATAAGAAATGGCTAAGAACTTTAAATATAAGAAGAAAAGAAGTTTTGCAGAAGAAGAAAAAAGAATGTGATAGAACATGACATGTAATTTAATTAATTACTGTATATAACATATAATTCCTCTAGTATAAGAAGTAAAGAATATCAATGGCATAATAAAAAGAAAATTATTATTATGGAAATGGAATGAGTAAAAAATGGTGAACAAAAACCATGGCATGGTGAGAGAAAAGGGATGAATGATAGTAGAGAATGTATGGCGTGTAGAATGTCACTTAAAGATAAGGATAGTATCTTTTACAAGAAGATAAAAAGGACAGTGACTGGTAAATAGGAATGAAGGTATCGAAAGGAGGAAAAATTAGCATGAAACTATACAACAGTTGAATGTATGTGGATTGTATGCTTGGTAAGTGGGCAATATTTGAGTGTTGAAGATGTTGGACAAACCCGTTAGTGTTCCACTTTACTACAACAATAGGAGGAGCAGTTAGTTCAGATCTAGATAAACAAACATGTAGGATATCCCTAGCAAAATGTATCATAACAGTATGAACCTATACAAAAATTCCTTGTAAGGGAGAAAGGAAACATTAAGGTAGATATATTATTTATTGTTACATTGATATGCATATTATGTGATATATACAATAGTAGAATTTCATTATTTATAAATGTTATATTATTATGTATTATTACATGTTTGCTGCTTACTGCTGGCCTCATCATTACTTTTTTTTATTTTTTAAGCTGTATTCTATTTAAAGATTTTTAGGAATTTTATTTACTAACATCAGTGTGCGGTTGCAAGTAGCATACCCATCACGGCACATGATGGGTCACTGTGGCATGCTTAGACATTTTAGAACTGTAGGCGTATTCACCAGTAATAGTAATGTAATAAATTGTACTGTAGACACAATGGATTCCTGCTTGAATGGAATGATTAGTCCCAGAACCCTCGGTTCATGCTGTCTGATTACCGCTGAGCACTCCCCCTTTTGTCCACAATCGGTACGTCTTTATTTGGGCTAATAATATAGTAGTATTTGTATAAAGAGTATTTGGATGGCAGCAAATGCTTCGGGAAAAATATACTTAATAAATAAAATACGTAATTTTTTTTTTTTTTTAATTTTTGTGACTAAGTTCTCTAGATTTATCTTAATTATCACGTTTAGAATCCTTTTGTACTTCAAAAATGCTTCAAAATCCATTCATCTGCTTGTTCATTAGACTAGGTTCCATTAGAGTTGGGATCCACTATTATTCTTCGTGCTGTAGATATTGTTGCTTGTCTGCAATGTGAAGGTTGAATCAAATTTACCTCCAAGTAAATTTTAATATAGATTTTAGATTGGACAGATCTTGTACAATGAAAACAAATATTTTTTTAACATTTCTGGACATAAAAAGTGTTATAAATAATAATGGATGATGAATAGATCTGCTAAGCTGAAGATAACACAAAATGGGCTGATATAAACTTAAAATTTTATGTATTGGTAATAGTAAAGGGAATTATTATGTGAGCCTGTTTAGACAGAAATAGTTGGTAAATGATTTACCGGGGTATACAGTATATTGGCATATTATTGTACTGTATCTGTCTTCTGTCCATATCTGTCTTCAGTGTCATAATTTTTTAATTACATTACAGTAATGAATAAAAGGCATACAGTATATTTAAACAAATATTGATTGCAATGTATGCATTGACTGTTTTAGAGGGTTGCTGGAGTTCAGTGAACTTGTGATTACTGTACAGTACTTATAAAACTGCATACAGACTATGTAAAATTTTGTACTGTTTGTACAATGGTGGTTCCTTGTACGTGATAATTATTGTTTTGTTCTACGCAAAGATGAGGAAGACAAGTTTACACGAGGCTTTCAGTAGGGAAGAGTACTTGCCTGGAGAAAGGTCTGTACGGAGACACACTGTCAGTGTCCCCAGCCGTATTGATGGTAAGTTGGTGTGATGTATAAGCTGGTGTAATGCTTTTTGTAGAATAGTAAAGCTCTTGAAAGAATCTAAATGCTCTAATGTAAATAAAAAAATTCTTCGGTTTACTTCTTGGTGTTGGTATGTGTGTGTGCGCGTGTGTGTGTGTGTGTGTATGTATGTATAGAGTAAATTTGTGTGTGAGTATGTGTATATTTGTATGTACAACCTTCAAGTGAATTGCTGTATTTGGGACCCATAAGCACAAAGAAGAAAGAAAGAAAGAAAGGCAGTCCCTGTGGTGTAGTGGTTAAGACATTCACCTGGTGTTCCGCAAGCGTTTTGTCCTGGGTTAGTATTCTGGCTGGGGGGGGGAGGATTTACTGGGTGCAAATCCTTAACTGCAGCCTCTGTTTAATTCAACAGTAAAATGGGCATTTAGTTGTAAAACGATTTTTCGGGGGGTTCTATTCTAGGGAACATAGGATTAAGGTCTTACTTGAAACGCTACGCGTACTAGTGGCTATACAAGAATGTAAGAACTCTTGTATATATAAATAAATAAATAAATAAAATATAGATAAACACCATTTAAGAGCACATTAAAGGTTCTCATTGAATATATAAGAATACTGGTTCTACCACTCCAATTATATTTGATTTAACTCTATATAGTGAAGTATAGTCAGAAATCAAAATGAAAAGGTAAAGGTTGTGATTTTTTTTATATTTTTTACAAGATTCTTGAATGTTGGGTTGGAATTGACCAGGAAGCTGGCAGCCCTTTGGTTTTTAGTTGTTTCAGTGAGCTTTGAACTACAGTCATTGAAAAAACCTAGAGCTTTTGCCCCAGATTCCAAGGATATGTGATCCTATTGATAAAAAATGCCATTTTGGTGCATTCCAATTTATAGGGGGATCCCTGACTTACAGGCATCCATTCTTGCAATGCCTTTCAAATCCCCATTTTAGCATTTTGATCAGCTTCTATGAATCTGTTCCATTGTGGGTCCAGTGAACATACTGACTTTAACCCATAATTATACATTGATTCACACGGTAATGCATTTATCATTATACATTGATTTAAACTATTATTGCCTAGGTTTTACATGAATGATGCTAATATGGATATAATAGCTCTTATGGATGTAGTGGAGTTTACCATTATACAAGAAAAGCTCCTGATATTGTTTCATGATTACCTTACTATGTAAATGTGGTCATCATTGCAAATGTTATTATGCCAATGTGGTAATCATGATGATATAAAATTCCATTATACTGTAATTACATGATATGTATACCGATCGCGTTCATATGGTTCATAACTCATATGGTTGTAATGAAGTATGCATACCAGGTCAACCAATCATCATTTGAACATACTAATAAAGGAACTACAGAAGGTCTTTTTGACCCATACGAGGCAGTTCCTATTTATATGAACGATATAAATAGGAGCTGCCGTGTATGGGCCCACGTGAGGCAGCTCCTGCATATATGAACCCTATTAACAGGAAGAGCCTATTTATATCTATTTATATCACTCCTATTATATATTACGACTGATCCAATCATCTAGGCATCCAAGGTCAATTTTGAGAATGTGTGGCTCGCGGCAGTGTACAGTATTTCACTGACAGAGCTCTTGCAATGACAGATAAGGAGGGTGCCATGGGCTGCCATATGCTGAATTTGTGTATGCAGTGCAATATATGGTTGTAATGAAGTACACCATATGTTGAAATGTATTAACCCTTAAACTGCACAATACTTACATACAGTACATATATGATTTGACAACATAATTTAACACAAGTTTTTAAAACTTGCACAAACACTTTCCAATTTTTTGTGCATAATCAACTAGGCAAATGCTCCAGCTTTGTCTAAATGATCACAACTTAACTTGAAAAACAAGAAAATCAAATTTAATTTTAAAATTATTATTGAAAACTTCAGATTTTCAATTCAGAATAAAAAATATGAACTATCACCAATTGTTCATTTAATGTTATTATTCTCTCAGAATAGCATATGATCTTCATTTTCATCAAATTAGAATATAAGTTTTCAGTGTAGTTTATTGTAAAAAAAATCGTAAATAAGGCATTTGAAATATGCGGCAAATTTAGATAAAAAATAATATAACTCCAAATGTATAAAGGTTATGAAAAATCCATTCTGAAGGGATTGTAGAACAGACAGCTGAGCACACAATATATCAAAATACAGTGGCACCTCGATTAACGAGTTTAATCCATTCCGGCACCGAGCTCATCATGTGGAAAACTCGTCTTGCGAAACAACAACAAAAATGTCGCAAAAGGTGTCCAAGAACCAGCGGAAACGCTCGTTAAGCTTGTTAGTAGAGACAAATGTTCTGCGAGTGGCTCGCTCGTTACTTGAAATGCTCGTAGATAGAGCCGTTCATTAATCGAGGTGCCACTGTAGTGAGAATTGGTCAAAAACTGGAATTTAAGAAGCCACTCAAAGTTGAAACTCTAGTTTCAGAGATAATTGAAGTTGAAGTTATCAACAATGAATAAAGGTAGTTTTAATTCGTTAATTTAATTGTACAATTTAATAAACATTATTTGGCTTTCGTACTCGAATATGTGAAAGTTGTAGATCAATATGTGTTGAAATGAAGTCGAGAAAAAATAACCCCAAAAAACAAAATATTGGGAAAATTATAATAATTATAATGATTTAGGGGATATTTAGGCTGTACTTTATAGAAGGGAAAAAGCCCTAATATGGTCCCTAATCATCAAAACAACCTAAAGAGACAAAGAAAATAGAGTTTGAAATCAGAGAAAAAATCAGCCCCAAAAAATTAAAAGTCCCAAGTTTAGCGAGTTGTAACCGATTTATTTGTTGACCAATTTCATTCTATCTTAACATAGTTAGGGAAACATATGCACTCTCCAAGATGTGAAGGTTACAACAAAATCAGATAATAAACAAAGGAAAAACTAAAATCTTAAAAAAAAAATTCCTCTAAAAAAAATTTTTTTGGGGACATTGATGAAAGTAACATATATTAACATTGGACAATGTATTTATATGATATATAACAAATAGAGCATATTAACATAGTTATTCATTATTATTTGTGTTACTATGTATTACTCAGCAATGATATAAAGGCACCAGCTGCATATCCACTTTGTGGACACTTCTTACTACTATTCTTCTTTGAGCGTCGGACAGGTGCTTGCATCTCTTTATTATTGCATTATCCTTCAGTTCCAGTTAATAGGAGCTGTTCTCCTTATCAACAAAATGTTCTTATTTGTTAAAAATTTGTCTAAAATAATTTTCTGAAAATATTTTGATGAAAGTCTCATGACACTGAAGCCAATAAGTTGGAGATTTGTTTAACATTTTTAAGTAATTTTTACATAATTTGAATATTTTTCTCCTTACTCGTCATACTTAAGGTGTCCCAGCAAGGTCATGATGTTGTTGTAATCCTCCTTGAGGTGCATTTAGTGGGCCAGAGGAAGAGACAGGTACTTGTTCCCATTATGGAGCAGCACAGCTTTGAAGCTCTTGGATTCACTGTCTAAGAGGAGGCAACACTCATTCAGGTTACAGGCAATTCCGATTGCCATAAACAGGCACTAAAACAAAATTTATAAGGAATAAGAGGCATTTTATAAACTTGGAAAAATAAGCTACTGTATTGGGAAAAATCTATCCAGGAAAAATATATAATTTGCTACACAGTGTAATGGCTGATAAGAAGAGGATGGGATGGTGATACATCAGTGCCAAGGAAGAGTTACCCTTGAAACAAGCTGGAGATAGTCAAGCATACTGCATGCTTTCCAGTAGCTGATGTATGTATATACTGTATATAATCTATTTTGTATACCTGAAACCCGTCTTTGAATCTACTATCTAATTGCCACTTACGTCAATATACGTATGATGATCCTCATTGTTACTATAAATACTGCTTAAACTGGAGTATGGGCTGGAATATTAAATCCAGTATTGAGAGAACATCCCCTTCCCTCATTCTCGTGGCCTGCTTAATATGTTGAAACATAATGTCTCCAGGATGACATTTACAGATCTGCCTGTCCAAATGTCCTCAGTTCTTACCTTGTAGGTCTTCCAAACTATTGCTTTCAAGTTGAAGTCCCCTAGTACCAACAATCGTGATTTGCCTTTATCTGCTCTTACTATAATACAAATTATTATCATGACCATTATGAGGCTCTCGTGTTTGTTATCTAGTTCCTCCTTTGTCCTTATGTTGCTTGCTGGTGGGCTGTAGGCATTTACAACTATCAGTTTATCATCCTAATTCCAAACCTGCAGTGCCATTATGTCATCTGTTTTAATTAGTATTAGTACTGGGAACAAAAGCACCAAGTTTTCATCATGGATGGCATAAACCCCTACAATCCCTACTTGGTATTTATGCAATTATTTAATATTTATAACTTCAGTACTTGCCTTAAGCTTTACTGTGGGTGATTTGTTTTCTAAATAACTTGCTATTTATAACCTCCCAGAAATAACTGGGATCCATAAATCCCAGAAATATTATGGCCCTGGTCAACGTTGAACGTCTCTAGCTTGGGCTTTGTATTTTGCTGACTGAGCGCTCAAGTACAGTATTGAGAGATGGGACTGGGCTGCCACAATTGCCTTGTGGTCAATTTGTTTAGTGCACAAAACAGGCTACACTGTAGATATTCTGTTTATTTTCCCTTTTCTGTACATTTTACATCCAAATTAGGCATTCTATAAGGGCAAAATATATTATCTATTTATTTACTGGTATTTATTTATTTTTTCTTCAAGGCAGACATGTATCTAAATTGATTACATTTTGTTAGGGGTTAGGCGTGTTTGATCTTCAACACTTGGTATCCTGCTTCAGCTGACTTCTGCCTCTGGTGGTAGACCTCTGGTTTGGCTGGCTTCAGGTTGCTTGGCATCTCATTCTCAGCTGTTTCGATCTGCAGGCCCCAGATGGTGTATCCTCTAGAGTTACTCCCTTTGGGCATGTGATGGAGGCTATGGTGGGCCTAATGTCTCTTTTAATGTCTTTGTCTCTCTCTCTGGGATGGGTCTAGGGATTTGGCCTTTTGTGGGGTTCATGGCTTTCCAGGTTGATGCCCTGTCTATTCTGTCTGGAGACCTGTCTCTGATGATAATTCAGGCTCTCATTCTGGTTCTTCCTCCTCTGCAGTGGGAAAAGATTATAGGGTTCTTGAGATTCCAGAGGAGTGTCTGTGTGATTGCACTTTCTCCTCTTTGGAGTTTTAGTTCCTGGTTCTGAGAGTTTGTTGTTTCCCTCTTCCCTGAATCCCCCTCTCCTCCCATAAACATACATGTACATGTGTTTTCTTATCCCTAGTCCTGTTCTGAACTTGATACCACCTCTGCTGCTGCTGTAGGTGAGTTTCTAGGTCCCAGTTCATGGCCTGGAGTTCCCTCCTTTCCTCTTCAGCTTCACCGCTTTCCCACTATCTTCCCACGAGTGTGACCTGACTGGATTTGCTTTGGAACCTGCTATGATGCCGGGACTGTATGTTTCACTACTCAAGATGACTCAAACTACTACTAGACTAGATAAATTCACAAATTTATAACAATAAGTACAGTACTATACTCAGTACAATAGTTAGGAACTCTGATAATTACTTGGGCAACACAGCAACAACACAGTACTGTACATGCAGGAAAGAAAGAGAATGTAGTAGAAGGTGAAAGTGATAAATAAGAGATGCATATGTTTGAGCAAGTGATGATAGTCATTAAGTATTGGGGAATACAGTATGTGCAATGCATTTGCAGTGATTTTCTGCACAAGGTAATGTGTGGAGAATATTTTCATCAAACTGCTTGCATTTAATTTGCATCAGATGGCTGTTTAATTAATGCAGATTTGGTGTTTTTGTTACTGTAAATTGAAAGAAGAA
>WNGS01164437.1:46211840-46225963 GCA_020271785.1 Procambarus virginalis | reverse complement strand
ATTATTAAAAAGAATACTTATATGTGTAGTGTACAATCACACAGCAGCCATACCTGTAAGGAAGTTCTCGTTCCCTGTACGGGTGGTTGGCAGGTGGAATGCATTGAAGGAAGAGGTTGTTGAAGCCAATTCCTTACACAATTTAAGAAAATAATATATGAAAAATTTATGTTGAGAGAGATAATTAGTGCATCAGGTATAAACAGTAAGGAGTGTAGGGCATACAGAGCTGCTCACTACTGTAGTCATCGACAGGTAAGCAGCTTTTACACAATGGATCATTATTATTATTATTATTATTATTATTATTATTATTATTATTATGATTATTATTATTATTATTTATTATGTATCATCAGTGATAAAATCACTGAGGCATTAGAAAAAAACAGAATGCAGGTGTGGTATTCATGGGCTTTGCAAAAGCATTTTATAAATGTGACCATGGAGTGATAGCCCACAAAATGAGGTCAATAAAATACCATAATTTATATAATTGTCATCCACACATATGCTAATGCTATTATTAATAATATATTGAATGAATGCATATGATTTTTTCAGGAATTGTACAAGAACCCTCTGGCTTGGGTGAACACAGCTGTTTTTGACTACAGGAATCAATTGAAGACAGGAGCAATGTCTTTGTATGCTTGGAAGATTTGTGAGGATCAAACAGGAGATGTTATGCCCAACCCACTGGGTACTTTGGTCAGCAACCCTAATCATGATCAAGCAGTCACCCTTACCATCACTTTTCCACGTTTCAATTCAGCCTCAAATATTATGTTCCCGTCTAAGGATAAGATTATCTCGACTGCTAAGGAAAACCCACAGTGTGATGAGGTAGGGCCCTATGTGGGTTTGCATTTACATACTTGTTTAGTGCCAATTGAAGATCTTGCTTTAGTTGCTTTAGCACTACGGCTCGCTTCATAGATGGCTAGACAGAGACGCGTGTTCCTAGGAATGTTGCACACAGCTATGGCGAAGGTAAGATCTTCATCCACATACCTGTCCCATCACTTATGTTAATTTCTTGTGTGGTTTTTGTCTCACAAAGTGCCCGACTACCATGATAAAGGCCACCTTCATCACCACCTGCAAAAATAATTATAAATATATATTTTTCATTTATCTATCTAAACTTGTACACAAAACTTCTAAACATAACTTTTTCTATATTTTCAGCAGGATTATAATGTATAATTCTACTTATAGTATGTCTTAACATTTTCACACTTTAGAAATGCTTCAGATTGTGACACAACCATAACGTATTACACAGGGGTTTGGTCCCAGAAATTAGACACTAATCAGTGCAATACAGAGTCATTTCAGTATAATCTATAGTACAGGACATCCTTCAATTATGATACTATTTATTGCAACTATTCGGTCAATTGTAAAAAAAAATATTGTTGGACCCAAAAGAAATTAACATTTTACGTTACTGAATTAGCCCAAATGCATACTAAGAAATGGAAAAGTAGCTAAAGAACCTTTCCTAACCTAGCTCAACCTGTCCAAGCAATTCAAGGTCAAATACATGCTATCTCTGGCCTAATATAGTACATACATGTTCTATACCAGGCCAAAGAATGTTTAAGTTTGGTTTTTTTGCCTTTTTTTGTGCCCTCGACAAAATGAATAGAATAAACATCAACATTTTGGGGGCAACAGTCCAATTTTGTACACTTGACCAAATAGTTGGTATAAGACCTATAATGTTGAGTCACGGGTTGCCTATATTAACCCTTAAACTGCGCGTCGCAACCAGAGTTGTTTACAGGTATAGTGCAAGATTTTTGCAATAAACCTTACTGGTGATGGAAACTTAAGGGCCCCAGCAATTGGTAATACTTATGTGCTAACAGTAATTGACTAGTATTCACACTTTCCTTTTGCATTTTCATTCTCTAAAATGCACACGATAACTGTGATGAAATGCCCTGAAACAATATTTAGCCTTTGTGGAATCTTGAGGTTATCTTGAGATGATTTGGGGCTTTTTAGTGTCCCCGCGGCCCGGTCCTCGACCAGGCCTCCACCCTCAGGAAGCAGCCCGTGACAGCTAACTAACACCCAGGTACCTATTTTACTGCTAGGTAACAGGGGCATAGGGTGAAAGAAACTCTGCCCATTGTTTCTCGCCAGCGCCTGGGATCGAACCCAGGACCACAGGATCACAAATCCAGCGTGCTGTTCGTTCGGCCGACCGGCTCCCTTAATGCTTATGTTATTCATTCAGAGGTACCTCCTTTATGTCCCAAGAGCTCAAGGCATATCTTTTCTCAAAGGGGGTATCACAACAAGCAGGACAACACCCTACCACCCCCCAGGAAATGCACAGGTCGAATGGTGTAACAATATCAACTGGAAGGCTATACATTTAACATTAAAGTCACACAATCTAGCAGAAGAACATTTAGAACTTGTGCTTCCAGATGAACTACATTTCATTAGATCCCTTTGTATCTACTTCAACCAATACAACGCCACATGAGCGCTTTTTTTAGATTTCAACGACGCTCAATTCATGGAAGTTCGTTACCATAGTGGCTCGTGTCTCCTGGTCCAGTGCTGCTTCCATGTTCTGTTCGGTCTAGTATGACTGACCCTCTTGTTGACCAGGTTAAGTTCATTCAACTTATGCAAGTATTAGGTATCCAGATGGACACAAATCTACATTATCTATCAATGATTTGTCTCCATCTCGAATGAGTCCGACAACTCCAATGAAGTCAAGTCCAATGAAGCAACATGATGTTGGGTCTTATCACAAGAATCAACCCTCACAAGCAGCACTCACTGCCATTCACATATATAGCCCTTACACACAGCACTCACTGTACTGAACAATACTGTGATGGACTTTCATGGAATGAAGAACTATGCGAGTGGCATTTATTGATACCATATGTTATGGAAAATTTGCAGGCTCAGCACTGAAGGCTGTACTAGCTATGAAATGAACTAATAACAACAGCAGAAGTTTAACAAAAACCAACTTACCACAACCTGGTCATCAGTAAAAAGGTTCACATTTGAGATGTTTCCAATTCGAAAGTTAAATTCATCTTCAACTGTCCAAGATGAGACAAACTTTACATTTTTCTTTTACTTAGTGTCATCCCTGAGAAAGAGCTCCGTAAATGCTTCACTCCAAAATCTTCAATTCTTTCATATATATTTTCAATATCAACTGTGGACAAAAGAATCGCTAATTAGTAAAAATATTATTATTTCCCTTTAAAAATCTGCAGAATCCTACAAGGCAGATAATATCAATGTAAAGATCACATATTACAGAGATAAATTTCAACAATTGCTATAATACACATTTGCATTATTCATGTAAGTGTTTCTATAAATCATTCAGTGACAGGAATATTTGGTGAGTGAATGTGTTTAACCCTTAGAATGTGCATACCATCTTAAGATGTTCAACCCATATTATGCATGTCACCGCAAGATGTTTTAGATACTTTGTAACACATGAAAATCCCACTGATACACGGTGGTGTTCCAAACTGGTATTTGAGGCCTCCAGTAAACACCTGCCCTCTTGAAAAGTGCCATATTTTAGGGACAGCACCAGAAGGTGCTGATGGTTAGAGGAGCCGTGTCTAAAATCAAGAACAGCCAATTTACATTGAATTAGAGACCACAAGACAACATCATTATAAGATGGAAGTGCAACCGAGTCATCAAAATATAAGGAAATTCTTGTATCCTTTATAGGTAGTTGGCAAGTATTCTAATATACCATCACATACTGCTGTAACAAAGACTGACATAAATGTGATATCAAACGTCAGAAGACTCAAAAAGTCCATACACAAACGATACACAGAGAGCTGCTAACCATCCTAAAATTGCTGGCTGTTGACCTCCTGAAAGAGATGTAGCTTCTGAAAAAGTCCTGGATGTGGGCAACAGGAAAGGACTGGAAACAAGAGCTGAACTGGCCATATGGATGTCAAAAGAATGATGCCACTGGCGAATGTCTGAGTACCGGATGGTTAGATATTGATCCTCAGAACCATCTCTAGGTAGACTCAAGGTATAGATTATAATACCCACAGAATTTTGAACCAAGTCCTAAAGCCTATAAGTTATCAGATTGAAAACTCATTACCCTCAAGGTTTTTGGAGAAGCTATAACATTTATGAATCTGTTAAGTCATGGGATGAAGTTGAAAAGATGAGCATGAATAATGTGCAGAAAACACTCCTCTTCATTTGTAAATGATTTAAAGGGGGTTTGCTGAATAAATGAAGGTGACAAATAGCAGTGTGCATCCAATATAGAAATTGAATCTGATCGTTATCTTGATGAAGAGAATGTAGAAACTTGCGGTTTCCTTCAAAGATCTCTCCAATGGCTACCTTTATGGCATTCGAGTGAGAAGAGGTCGAAGATGAGGCAGCTGCAAAGGTAGAAGATGAGCCACCAACCCAACCAAAACCACTCCTGAGGATTGAGAATGGCAGAAGATTTTAAGAAGATTGATGTGGGTTTGGCAATTTTGGAATAGCGAGCTCGCAGCTCCAAAGAAATTCAAGCAAAAATATTCCAGACTTTTGTGGTATTTAGCAAAATACATTGCACAGAAATTTTAAAGAGAAAATTCATTTAGCTTTTCAAGATTCACCAACAAATTTCTACAGAAAAAAAGCCTGATCCAGAACCTGTAGAATTATATCAAGCCACCATAACTTAACAGCATTTTTCAAGTTGATTGTAGCTAACTATCAAACCAGTGCAACTTCTACAGTACATTCAAGTTCAACCCCAGCATCACATACAGTACTACCTTATTTTGCATGTGTCATTAATGTTATAGGTCATCAATCAGTATTATGACCAATAAGCAAGGCTAATTCCAGAATTCAAGGTAAATATTACAAGTCTTTGTTTATTTTTCACATAAACTTCAGTAATTATGCAAATTTTGGGTCTTGGGAACGTAAATTCTATATATATAATTAAACCTCTACAGTACAGTATATTAAAGATGGTTCTGAGGACTGAATAAATTACTTGTGAATAGTTCTCATGGGCACATTGAGTTTGTTAGTTGAGAGCTCCTTGTATGTGTAGTTGAACTAAAATTTTGACACTGCTTTTTCATCATTATCCCTATTCTCACATTCATGAGAAAGGGTTTATATCTAGAACAAGTTTCTCTGATCTACAAGGTTCATACTGAACTACTTTAAACTATGCAACAAACTTTAGTATAATAGGAGAGAGATAGCTACAGAAATGGTCTCTTACCTTGAATAGTTCCTCGATGAACAATGACTAGAGGTATTGATGAGAACTCATCTTGGCACACATGTTCGCGAATATACATATACTGGGAGAGCGGCACATCGGCAATTAAATATTCTTCTCTGCCTGGCGTCTTCAAATATAACAAGTATTTGAGTCAGTATTTGCAGAAAAATATATAACTTCAGTACAGTATATTCAGTTTATTCAATATTAACCAGGCAGGAGGCCTGATCAGAGACCAGGCTGCGGGGACACTGATCCCCCGGAACCTTCAACAGGTAATATATACAATTATGATAATTGAAGATAATAAGCATAATGGTGATAATAAGTAACAATGTGGCTGAAAATTAGTAGCCCAACCCACACAAAAAATAAATGTAAATGACGACATTTTAGTTCATCGTGAACTCCTATAAAGTCAAAATTTTCTGTTCATGTGTGTCATATGTGTGGGTTGGTTACTAATAAGAATGAGTAATGGCTGATAACAATTAATCCATAAAAGAAAACTATGATATAAAAAAGTGATTATTCTACCCTTAATTCTATATATAAAGTTGAGCAGTAGTAGTGGACAATCTGAAGAAAATGTGTGTTGTTGGAGATGAAAAGAATTAAAATGAATGCAAGAGTTTATTAGTAATCCATAACTCAATGTTTCACTCCTAAGGGAAACTAAGCTGATAATGGAAAATAGCAAATATAGTATCCCTTATAAATCAGGTGATAGTGAAAAAGAGTAATCTCTTGGCTTCAGGATTGTCTCATTCGCAAGTATACACAATAAAATGTTTGAAAAGGTCATTAGAAAAATGTTCATAAAAAGTCAGGTTCCCTGGTGGCTTCAGGGACGTCTATCAGTTAACTCCCCCAGGACAAAAATAAGACATACAGTGAGATGAATTTAAAAAAACAAGGAAAGTGCAAGAAAACTACAGTACAATCCAAATAGATCATCTTGTAGAGTCCAATAATCAAAAGCTTTTAGTAAATCCATTCAAAGATTAAGAAAAATACAAAACATGAGATTGATACTGCCCTAAAACAGCAAACCAAAACATTTTTGGAGAACACAGATTAACCAAATCTGCACAAAGCTTACCTGAATCTACACAATGAAATAACACCAGTAGAGTAAAACTATTATTTGATCTATTATTTGACACACTTAGAATAAACATGTGCCTAAACTATGTTTATCTTGTAAGAAGTTACAGTCATCAAAATCTTACTAATCTTACCTTCTATGCATCTTACCTTTAATACATAATTTTCCGGAGGTTCGTCCATTACAAAAGTAATTGCTAATTTTGCAAGGCCCATATTCAAAAATTCTCTTGTTCTAATATCAGGCTGAACTCGAAAAGTAAATGTCGGCTGAACCTGAAAAAAAAATCAGAAGATTCTTAAACATTGAGATACAGTATCAATGAAAGCATCATCATATGAGCAATAAATGTATTTTTATTAAAAAACATTCACATTTCAGATGAACATCAATTTTGTGATGGATGCATTACAGGAAAACCTTTGCAAATTGAATTTAAGATATAGGCAAAACAGATACATTCCATACCTCTAAAATTCCCACGCTTCTATTCCTATCTCAATAAACATATACAGTATATTACAGTATAACAGGTAATACAGAATCCTATTCTCTGTTGATTTATTTTATAACACTGGTGTTATCCCATCTTCACTATATTCCTTGCCAAATAAGGTTTTGAAGCTTTCAATTGTTTAGCCTTATACTACCTTGTTATTAACGTTTTATTCCATCCATTTACCACTATTTACCTCTAGAGAATTTATGTATATTTTTGGGAGGCCTTTTTTTATAGTTTGAATCAAGAACTTCTTGCTGTCAATATTGCAAATTTCAAGAAATCATCTCAATAAATTTTATTGATTTCTGTTATAATTTTGTATGCAGTGATCATATCTTCTTTCTTCTCATTGCAACTAGATTTGGCATAATTAACACATCTGACCTCTCTTCATATCTCGTGTTTTTTAGGTCTGCGAGCTAGGTCTTTACACCTTTCTAACTGAAGATTTTTTTTTTACACATCAGTACAATACAACTGGTGCATATTCTAATTTAGGTTTCACATATATATTGCAGTTAATCCTGACATTGGCCAGAATAGCATAGTCTTCTTTGACTATGTTCTTGATGTGACAGCCAGATGATGTTTTGTGACTGTACACTACTGTATATTAATGTTGCAAGTGGTGGGACACTCGGGTCTGACTCCACTTCCAACTCATCGCCAGCACAAGTTTTTGCATGTAACACACCAGAATTACACAGGTAAGGATGATTATCTCTTGGAGCCCACTTCTCAGTTTCCTATGACTGTCCTATCTGCTTTCGAAGTTGGTGGATTGTTCTTATCCTGTTCACTTAGATTTTGTAGACCTTGTATGAAACCAATCAATATTCAAATACCTACAAAAACTCCAAATGTTGTTGAAAATTTAGATCTATATTAAATGTTGCTTCTCTGTCAGCGTGTGTGAAAATTTCATGCAAGCAATCCATGGCCACCTCATGTTGTTCCGTTCCCTTGTCATGCTCGATCAACTTATGAACAGAATCAAAGGATACATAAGAGTTCTTTATATATCAAACCTATAAAATCAACCCTCACTATTTCTGACTTCAATATTTGTGAAATACAATGTCCACAGGGTAAGAAAATTAAGCAAAACTTCACGACCTTGAGCTGGGTTAGGCATTCTTAAAGTTGGTGCTGCTTTTAGTGTGCTTTACTGACGTTTTGCATTACATTCATACTGGTTTTATTATGTTTAGCAAACATTTTGAATTACTTTCTTGCATTATGACATCTAAATGTGCTGCAATGCCTGCTGCACCCCATGAAAATGTTTACTCTCATCTTCATAACTGATGAATGTGCAAAACTACCTGGAAAACTAGGTCCCAAATGTGTACCATAAATATAAACTAAATACACCAAAAGATATGGTAGGAGATGCAAAACAGACCCAGTGAAGAGTAGAGGTGCCATACCTTGCGATGACCTTGCAATGATTTCGGGGCTTAGCGTCCCCGCGGCCCGGTCCTCAACCAGGCCTCATAGGCACAATCAGAAAATACCATGAATATCAGAAGTCTTCGACTCATCAATATTATCACCATAAATATAAAAAATAATTGCTGGAACAAAAAGTGGACACGTTCAAAAACTAACTTAACAAGCTCCTCGAGGAAATGTTGCACCAACCAGATTATAATGGATAAGAAGTCCTGTGGACTACTCCAAATGACAGACTTTTAGATCAATTTATCACAAGACAAGCCTGACCCCAGTCCCAGGCCCCAAGCCCCAGGCTGGGCTTGGAGAGAAGAACTCCCAGAGCTCACTCCAGGTATAGTGCAGGGGAATGCAAGATCAACTGTACTACAGTGGCCAGCAGTAGGGTCACAACATTCCTAGCTGAATTAAACATACAGTATCTCAGGAGTATCTCAGCAGATGGTCAATACTATGAATACTCTCGACTTTTCAATTACTATACTCTTCTTATAATGGAAATTACAAATTATTGACTGAATTTTAAATAGTTCTATTTTACACAGCTAAATGGAAATTTAGACAAAGTTCATCTTGCATAACCTAATTACCTCCATAGATGTATCAAACTGGACTGACAACAAAAGTTGCTCATCGTGTAATCTGTCCGTGATGTATCTAGGCAGATCGGTGTTTGTAGCAATACGTGCTGGATATTGATACTGCACCTATAACAAAGACAAATACAAAAATTTAATGTCACATACAGTACAGTATTGAAATACAACAACATTTGTAAATATTATTTTACCTAATATACTGTATTTATAGACATCAACATGCAATCCAAATTATGCCAATTCTGACATCCTGTCACCATATTGGTTTAAAATACAAAATATAAAAATGATGATTCCCTTGAAAGCTTATAGAGAAGGATGAAAAATCCCTGGCATTAGGCACTATCCTAACAAAAAATATTAAGCTCAATTTACATTCTCAAGAAAGGTGAAGAATAAGGAGAAACATAAATGTAGAACTGTTTATAAATGGATGAAAAGGTGCAAGACGCAGGATATCAATGTAATACACGTATTATATATATCAACACAAAATAGAACACAGAACAATGAATGCAAAATAGATAAATATATGGAAACAATCTGAATATATTTTGATTAAAAAACGCCTGGAAAGAGAGGCATTTAACGATGCATAAGCAACAGGGCTCCATTAAGGAACATATAACCTCTTCCCACAACCAAACCATCACAGAGAAATCTTAGCAAACAACACAGAAATCATTGATAGATACAGCAACAGCAGGCGGCTTGACATCTGCGAGGCACTACACATCAAGAAGTCAACACCAGCAATCAACAGCCAATTAACGCACAACTATATTCTACCCACTTCAAGACTCCACTCTAATATAGAAGC
This sequence comes from Procambarus virginalis, assembly GCA_020271785.1. Classification (NCBI taxonomy): domain Eukaryota; kingdom Metazoa; phylum Arthropoda; class Malacostraca; order Decapoda; family Cambaridae; genus Procambarus; species Procambarus virginalis. The sequence goes on along the minus strand of WNGS01164437.1, from coordinate 46,216,192 downwards.
ATCAAGAAATATGGGCCAATAGGCCTTCTGCAGTTACAAATCTATACCCATTGTTCCGTGTTTTGTTGAAAGTTTGTTTTTCACCCCACTATTGTATTACATCACCTCACCCAAATGCAGGTATAAGAGCCAATGCTGTTCAGTCATAAGTTGTGTGTGGATAAACTAAAGTCTTTGAAAATGTAATAAGTTTTACGAAACGCGCTCAAGTGTCGCGTCAGACTAGAAATAAAAATGAATTTTGGAGAATTGATTTTTCATTTACCGTCAACAGTAAAGAGAAACATAAGGAAGATCGAGAAAATTTGTGTTAGAATTATTAATCTTACTTTTTCGGTCATATTTAATAATATATATATATATATATATATATATATATATATATATATATATATATATATATATATATATATATATATATATATATATATATAATATATATATATATATATAAATATATATATATATATATATATATATATATATATATATATATATATATATATATATATATATATATATATATATATACACATATATACATACACATACAACATACATACATACATACATACATACATGTATGTATTGTATCTGGTTCAGGGAACCAGATACAATAAGAATTCCAGAGAACAACATAGAGCACATAGAGGTGTCTAGAGACGAAGTGGAAAAAATGCTCAAAGAGCTAAATAAGAACAAGCAGTTGGTCCAGATGGAGTTTCACCATGGGTTCTGAGAGAATGTGCACCTGAGCTCAGCATCCCTCTTCAACTGATCTTTCAGGCATCCCTGTTTACAGGAGTTGTAGCTGATGTGTGGAAAAAGGCTAACATAGTTCCAATTTACAAGAGTGGAAGCAGGGAAGACCCCCTTAATTATAGACCGGTATCATTGACAAGTGTAATAGTCAAAATATTGGAAAAAATAATTAAAACTAAATGGGTAGCACACCTGGAGAGAAATGATATAATATCAGACAGACAGTATGGTTTTCGATCTGGTAGATCCTGTGTATCGAATTTACTCAGTTTTTATGATCGAGCAACAGAGATATTACAGGAAAGAGATGGTTGGGCTGACTGCATCTATCTGGACCTAAAAAAGGCTTTCGACAGAGTTCCACATAAGAGGTTGTTCTGGAAACTGGAAAATATTGGAGGAGTGACAGGTACGCTTCTAACATGGATGAAAAACTTTCTGACTGATAGAAAAATGAGGGCTGTGATCAGAGGCAATGTATCGGACTGGAGAAATGTCACAAGTGGAGTACCACAGGGTTCAGTTCTTGCACCAGTGATGTTTATTGTCTACATAAATGATCTACCAGTTGGTATACAGAATTATATGAACATGTTTGCTGATGATGCTAAGATAATAGGAAGGATAAGAAATTTAGATGATTGTCATGCCCTTCAAGAAGACCTGGATAAAATAAGTATATGGAGCACCACTTGGCAAATGGAATTTAATGTTAATAAATGTCATGTTATGGAATGTGGAATAGGAGAACATAGACCCCACACAACCTATATATTATGTGAGAAATCTTTAAAGAACTCTGATAAAGAAAGAGATCTAGGGGTGGTTCTAGATAGAAAACTATCACCTGAAGACCACATAAAGAATATTGTGCAAGGAGCCTATGCTATGCTTTCTAACTTCAGAATTGCTTTTAAATACATGGATGGGGATATACTAAAGAAATTGTTCATGACTTTTGTTAGGCCAAAGCTAGAATATGCAGCTGTTGTTTGGTGCCCATATCTTAAGAAGCACATCAACAAACTGGAAAAGGTGCAAAGACATGCTACTAAGTGGCTCCCAGAACTGAAGGGTAAGAGCTACGAGGAAAGGTTAGAAGCATTAAATATGCCAAAACTAGAAGACAGAAGAAAAAGAGGTGATATGATCACTACATACAAAATAGTAACAGGAATTGATAAAATCGACAGGAAAGATTTCCTGAGACCTGGAGCTTCAAGAACAAGAGGTCATAGATATAAACTGGCTAAACACAGATGCCGAAGAAATATAAGAAAATTCACTTTTGCAAACAGAGTGGTAGACGGTTGGAACAAGTTGGGGGAGAAGGTGGTGGAGGCCAAGACCGTCAGTAGTTTCAAAGCGTTATATGACAAAGAGTGCTGGGAAGACGGGACACCACGAGCGTAGCTCTCATCCTGTAACTACACTTAGGTAATTACACTTAGGTAATTACATACATACATACACACCACACACGTGTATATATATATATATATATATATATATATATATATATATATATATATATATATATATATATATATATATATATATATATATATATATATATATGTCGTACCTAGTAGCCAGAACGCACTTCTCAGCCTACTATGCAAGGCCCGATTTGCCTAATAATCCGAGTTTTTCTGAATTAATGTATTTTCTCGAATTTTTTTCTTATGAAATGATAAAGCTACCCATTCATTATATATGAGGTCAATTAATTTTTATTGGAGTTAAAATTAACGTAGATATATGACCGAACCTAACCAACCCTACCTAACCTAACCGAACCTATCTTTATAGGTTAGGTTGGGTTAGGTAGCCGAAAAAGTTAGGTTAGGTTAGGTTAGGTAGGTTAGGTTGTCGAAAAAACATTAATTCATGAAAACTTGGCTTATTAGGCAAATCGAGCCTTGCATAGTAGGCTGAGAAGTGAGTTCTGGCTACTAGGTACGACATATATATATATATATATATATATATATATATATATATATATATATATATATATATATATATATATATATATATATATATATATATATAATGACAGAAATTGACTAAATTGACAAGAGGAATTCCTGAAACCGGGCAACTTCAAGAACAAGAGCTCATAGATTCAAGCTAAGGAAACAAAGGTGCCAAAAAAATATTAGAAAATTTTCTTTTGCAAACAGAGTGGTAGACACTTGGAACAGGCTAGGTGAAAAGGTGTGGAGACCAAAACTGTCAGCAGTTTTAAAGTGTTATATGACAGTGCTGGAAAGACGGGACACCACAAGCGTAGCTCTCATCCTGTAACTACACTTGGGTAAATAAGTACAGTATGGGGAAAATACTTACACTGTATAGGAAAATAAGCCTTCTACAGTTTTCACTTTTCTTATATTCCTATACATAATAAAATGCTACAAACTCAACTTACTTGTTCAGACCAGGTAATTATTTCTTGCAGATACAACTTCGTCACACACTGCCTTCATCTTCCACCGAAATTCATTCACCTCGGGATTTTTAAGTGCATCAAATTTCTGGAGCTCTGAAATTTTATTACAGTACATTATTAACAAAATTATGAGATGGTTTGGGCATGTTGAAAACATAGATGATGATAGACTGGTGAAGTGTGTATCTGAATGGTAAAGTAGTGAACAGTGTACTGTATTTGAGTCAAGACTGATGTACAGTACAGTATATTTGGGGTAATGACTGGTAAACAGAATATTTGGGTGATAGACTGGTGAACTGTGCATTTGAGTGAAATTGAGGGTAGTGGGTAGAGCAAGGCCGGGAAGAAGGGGAGTGAACACAGTTATCGAATGCGAGAGAAAGTGAAAGTGCAATATGCATGAGAATTGGTATGGAAGAAGTCTGCATGGAAGCAGTTGTAAGGAATAAGTGAATCTGTTTGTTTGTATAGAGTATGACAATTCATGAGCACTATATTTAGCTGTAAGAAATGTTGGGTTGCTGCTGTTGTGGATGACCGTGGTAGTGGTAGGCTTCGTTACTCATTCTTGTTATATAATGCAACTTGCCCCATGGTTACCTTGCAGTGGTTCTGAGGATCAATGTCCCTGTCGCCCGGTTTCTGACCGAGCCTCTTGGTTGGTGGTCAGGCCAACCAAGCTGTTAGATACAGCTACTCACGACTCGACATATGAATAACAGCTTGGTTAATCAGGTACCTTTTGGATGTGGTTATCAATTTTTTTTGCTAGTTATGTCCCTAATGTTTAGAGGAAAAGTGTTGAAACGTCTTAAGTTCAGACTTGATGTTGATAGACTTCTCTCTTAGCACACCTACTGCACCTCTGCTTTTCAACAGATCTATTTTACACTTCATGCCATACCTCCTGGTCGCATGTGGTATTATTTCCATGTGCAGATTTGGAATGAGTCCCTGATATTTTCCCCAAGTATAAATTATTCATATCTCTTCCACTGTAGGGAATACAGATTTAAACATTTTAAGTAATCACAACAATTTAAATGTTTTATTGAGTGGATTCTGCAGTAAAAGCCTTTTGCATTTTTTCTGGGTCAGTAATTTTTCCAGATTTGAATAGGGCTGTTAGTGT
>WNGS01164437.1:46187560-46207860 GCA_020271785.1 Procambarus virginalis | reverse complement strand
GGCACCGAGCTCGTTATGTGGAAAACTCGTCTTAAGAAACAAATTTCCCCATTTAAAATAAAGGAAATAAATTTAATCCGTTCCACTCCCAAAAACATCCATACTTGTATGACATTTTATAATGTAAATATAATACTGCACATGTAATTATAAATGTTTTGTTGTACTCTTTTCATGTTTACTTTACCTTATGAAGAGTAGTTGCTGGCTTGAGGGAGACGATGGGGAAGTGGGAAGGAGGAGAGGGGTTATGGTGTGGAAGGAGAATCCCCCTCTGAGTCAGGCGGGCTCTCTCTTCTTGGGAATTTCACCCCACTGGGACCGGGTTGTGGTTCACTATCACTTGCTCTTCTTTTCTCTACTTTTGCAAAGAACGTATCTATTGACAATTGCTTTTGTCTATGTTTTAGGATGTTCCTAAAACAAGACAGCAAATTGTCATTAAACATGTTCGCACACCGGGTTGTTACTGCTTTATCAGGGCAGCTTTTCCAAGAATGTGGTCATCTTTTAAACATTCCCAACACTTCCCTGATCTCACTGGAAGAGGCAGCATCCTCCCTTACCTCCTCATCCCCCTTACTAATGGTGCAAATTGTTGATGTGGCCCTGCCATATTCCCTTGTGAGATCAGTCACACAGACACCACAGTCATGCTTTGCTATAATTTCCTTCTTCAAATCCACAGTAATTGTGTCTTTCTTCATCTTGACAACAATATCTTTAGCAAGCAGCTTCTTTGGCGACATCGTGCGTTACAAATTGTAGTCACAAAACCACAAAAAAAACAAAGAAAAGCACAAATAAATCCAGAGGGATGCTTGTCGTGCACGATACAACAACAACACTGGCGTCGGAGGCGTCCGAGAATTTGCGAGAGCCCGTGAGACGCTTGGAAGCACCATGTGGTTTTGCTCGTTAATAGAGATGAAGCTCGTCAATAGAGACAAATTTGCTGCGAGTGGCTCGCTCGTTACTCGAAATGCTTGTAAATAGAGCCTTTCGTTAATCGAGGTGCCACTGTACTGTACTGCATTTATAACACTTAATAGTTTACTTACCAAAGTTTCCTTTAAATAATTGAGATCCTTTTCACTCTGAAGTTCTGGGAGTCCTGTAGATATCATCATTGCAAGAGAGAGATAATGAAAGAGCCATATTTCCGCAGAATTAAAAATGCCTGAAAAGAATAGAAAGAATTAATGTTACTAAGCATTTATAGATATTTCAATGATACAGTATACATTTATTAGAAGAACAGGTCAATATAGTATGCTAGATGAGCACAATATAACTGAACAAATTCTCCCATCCTGTGGTGTAAGCTTTAACAATGTATAAAGAAAAATGAAGGGCCCCAATACAACAACAACAAGACAGGTTGATATACACTGTCATGTCAAAAATGATACAACACACATGACACACACTACAGTATGCCAACAATTAAGAAAGCTTGGTATGAATTTCACATTATCTGTATTTGTGATATTGATCTTTGATTGATTAAGTTTAAATGAAACTTGAACTTTATCAAGTTAAGAGCCTCGATGACAAAAATGTGAGAGGAAGGATAGGGAGATAAAATAGCATGTGAAGAAGTGGTGACTGTGTGTGAACAGCACAGATAATAGAGTGGGACACATAGCCTGGCTAGTAGGGGCCTTGTAGCCTGGTGGATAGCGCGCAGGACTCGTAATTCTGTGGCGCGGGTTCGATTCCCGCACGAGGCAGAAATAAATGGGCAAAGTTTCTTTCACCCTGAATGCCCCTGTTACCTAGCAGTAAATAGGTACCTGGAAGTTAGTCAGCTGTCATGGGCTGCTTCCTGGGGTGTGTGTGTGGTGTGGAAAAAAAAAAAATAGTAGTTAGTAAACAGTTGATTGACAGTTGAGAGGCGGGCAGAAAGAGCAAAGCTCAACCCCCGCAAACACAACTAGGTGAATACAACTAGGTGAATACATGGCTGAGTATCAGCAGCTACGAGGAGCACAGTACACTTTGTCCTAAAAACTTTAATGGGTTAATAGAGAGAGAGAGGCCTCGCTTATTGCATTTTGGTACTTAATACCCGATGGTCCAGGTGGTTGAGCACCATTCCTTCCCAGCGTCAAATCTCAGATTCTTTGTCTTCATATCACTGCCAAGTGCTTTATAGTCATACTGGTTTAGTGTTCTCTCTTCATAACTACCTAACCTGACCTTATCACCAGAAGTGATGTGGTGCTGCTGTGGATAATTTTCTGGAGTGCGATGGAGCTTGTTTATACTTGAGGATACATAGTGTATGATAAGGTGAACATGGTAAAGATGTAATGATGATGATGATGATGATAAAATCCGTATGAGCCATAATGAGGGTGCGAACCTATGCGGTGGGTGTTCCCACACACATGCTCTAGATGACCCATCACATAAGTTCGAACCCTCGTCACGGCTCCTACAGATTTTCTCACTGATGCAGTCACATTAGTATGATTACTCTGTGTAATAATAATGATGATTTTGTATAAAACATTATTATTAAATTATTAAAACAAAAATATAAATTTCTTGCTCACCTTCTCACAGTACCCTTTAAACTGTTCAAATTCATCAGAGCGTGTCTGTCTTCCTTTGGTAATGACGTTGATAAAGTCATGCGTAAGAACAAATGGTTGACGTTCTCGCCTGATGCCAAATTTCTCCTTGAAGTGACCAAGGATATGTCCAAAATCATTGTGGAAGAGTTGTCCGCTCTTCATAACCATGATATTGTCCGAGTGACGATCAGCAATACCCAATACATAAGTAGCAACACAGTATCCAGCACAAGAGAGTGTAAATTCATGAATTGCTTTGTTAAGCAAAGCATCAGTAGGGTTGTGATCCTTCAACCAGGCTGTGAAAATTATGGATAACAATTGTGTAAAACTTTAAATCATTTATTACATACAATTCAATTATTTTATCAATTATTTTATTTTAAGTAGGGTGCTTCATTTTAGGTTTGTGATCATAAATGACTTGCACAAGCAACCGCATAGCATACATTTTTTTATACAATATGTATACCAAATATTATATCTATGAAATCAAATTACTTTAAAACATTTCATGAAATATTTTCGAGTATTCAAAAATAGATTAACTGCTATAGACTCATTCCCTGAAATACTATGCCACATAATATCTTTATATAAATCTTTCAGGCCTTCTTTAGTTAAGATGGAGGGACCCAAATCAGAATCATTTCCAGATATTTTAACTGCCTTAGCCCTTAAATGGCTCAGCTAATTGAAAGTCTTATATTGTGGTGTGCATGACAAAGAAATAATAGTTCACAAAACTAATGTAAAAAAAAAGTAGCATTTGGTGATTCGAGCACAGTAGGTAATCCCAGATAGTGATTGGAGCTTGTAAGGGTTAAAAACACAGAACTACTTCATGAAGAGGTTCTGTGGTGTGGAAATCACACAGCAGTAGCATACCGGACGTGCAGTAGGCTGTGGTGGATATGTGGGCCTGTGGGCCGTTCCAAGCAACAGCCTGTTGGACCAAGCTCTCACAAGTCAAGCCTGGCCCCGGAGCTAGGGTTGGGAGACAGAACAACTCCCAGAACCCATCCAGGTAGCTATGTGCACTTCAGCAGCCCTGGTGAACCTTAAATACTGTAGTGCAGAAAGCTGGATCAATAACTCTTAAGCTTATTAAGCCTAAGCCAACAACCTTATATTATTCACTAAGACTTCAAAGGGTGTAGATGCATGGCCACTGCAGCACCTCAACACAGGCTATAGGGGCCTGGTAGCCTGGTGGATAGCACACAGGACTCGTAATTCTGTGGTGCGGGTTCGATTCCCGCATCAGACAGAAACAAATGGGCAAAGTTTCTTTCACCCTGAATGCCCCTGTTACCTAGCAGTAAATAGGTACCTGGGAGTTAATCAGCTGTCACGGGCTGCTTCCTGGGGTGGGTGGGGGTGTTTTTTTTGTGTGTGTGTGTGGGGGGGGGGAACAGTAGTCAGTAAAACAGTTGATTGACAGTTGAGAGGCGGGCCGAAAGAGCAAAGTTCAATCCCCACAACACAACTAGGTGAATACATTATTGAAGGACATTTCCTTGACAACACTTAAAGTGCATTTCAAGCACTGTAATGTAGGAACTCCAGGACGGGTTCATATATAGGAATGAGGGGCTAAAATAGGGACTGGGGAGGCCAATTTGTGAATAATCATACTGAAAACCTCATGAAATTTTTTAGGTAATGCACAGATCGAAATCAAAAGAAGTTTGACAACCTTTGGAGAATAGTAGAAGCAGTGGTCCCAAACCTGCACACAGAAATAACATCACATGAGACCAGAAGGCATGGCAGGATGTGCAGAATACCATTGAAAAGCAGAGGTGCAACAGGTACTCTGAGAGAGAACTCTATCAACATCAGAGGCCCGAGACTGTTCAACACGCTTCCACTACACTTAAGGGGCATAACTGGCCAACCCCTCACAGTGTTCAAGAGAGAGCTCGACAAGCACCTCCAAAAGATACCTGATCAACCAGGCTGCGAGCAGCCGCATCTAACAGCCTGGTTGACTAGTACAGTAACGAGGAGGCCTGATCGACGACCGGGCCGCAGGGATGCTAAGCGCCGAAAACACCTCAAGGTAAGGTAATGTAACCTGAGAAAGCCCTAATTGCCCCAGAGTCACTGGTGGCCAATTGTCATTTCATTTAGTGCCAGGGAGGGAAACCACTTGTAAAAACATACTGAAACAGATTTCAAGATCAGACACACAATGAGCAGTCTGTCCACTCGAATAATGCATCACATTTTGACGTTAAAATCCCAATGAACAAAATATTGTGTACATAGCGGCTCACAAACATTCACATTTTCGATGTGTGTGTGTGTGGGGGGGGGGGGTCTTTTGGTTAGGTTAGATATTGCTGTTTTAGTACATCATTTTGTCCGTAGTGGCAACTCAAGAGGACAGGCTACACCAAGAGGTGACTCCTTCAGATATATTAACAGTACAAGTTAATATAGTATTGATAAACTAGGGTAGGCAGGAAGATCAAGGTCATGTTTCCACACCTTACCAGCCAGATAATTGACTTCATATGTTTAATTTATATAAATTCATTTCAATTTTCAATTCAATTTAACTTGACAATGTTTAACTAAGGCTGGCCACAATGTATGCACTATTGCATTAAGTACATTTGGAGTTGTGCGGGTAACCAGTTTCATGCTAAATTTTGATATACACGTGCAAAATTTGTTGCCCATGAAAATCAAAAGCCATCTGTACAGCAGTGACAAAATATATGCAAATGTTTGGTAAATAACCCTCAGATTAAGGCCTTTAGAAATACGTTTTCCAAGTAAGGTATTTAGCAATAAAATGAATAACATTTCTCAAAGGTTCACAAGAGCTTACTGTAAGTTTACTGTTTTATTTTCATAGTTTACTGTAATTGTAGTCAGTGCTCTTAATAACAAACAAAATAGGGCTAACATTAAATGAAGACTCCTTACCTAAGAGAGATCCTTTTCTAAATGCACAAGTTGCCGAGAACATGCCTTTCTGTCTTTGAATGTTGGCAATAGTTTCAGCATTCAATACAACTTGAATGATGCCTTCTCGATTGTCAGTCGACATACATCCATAGGGATTCATTCTGTGAGGTGGTAGAATTATGATTAGGTCATAACTGAAATAAATGAAATGAAATTCATTTCATTTGTTTGGTTTCAATAATGCTCGTTTACAAATGATCACCTATTATATGCTGTAGTCAAAATGAAGAATTTAATAAATAAATTTTTGTGAATATTTATACCACGACTGATGTTGTGTGTAAATCCTGGTTATTATGTAATGTTTGCACTCACCAACTGTCATATAGTTATGATTTGGATTTGGAAATGTTTGCCAGTGATTGCTCTATCATATGCCATGTTCAATATGATAAATACATAATATATAAATTTTTTGTGATTTTTAGTTTAATAAAAAGTTAAAGGCAGAAGATAAATGTTATAAATGTTGTCTACCTTTATACAAATTTGTGTGGCAGTAAAAATATCTTGCTATTGTACATACAGCCTTACTTAACAAATGGTGATTACTAATATCACAATATCACCTGCAGCACTTCAACATTATATGGTTATCAATGACGATATTTTGTCCCTTAGTTAGCTAAGGAGACGGAAACTATCAGGAGAAAGTGCCAAGGTATATAGCACTTGGAAGGGATCAGGCTACAGATTTTGGATGGGATGGGTGAGGGGGGTAGGGTTTATGGTGCCCAACCACTTGGACGGTCGGGAATTGAACGCTGACCTGCATGAAGCGAGACCCTCGCTCTACCATCCAGCTCAAGTGGTTGGGCAAGCAAAGTATTTAGCTAAGCAAATTAATGCTTGCTGTTGACTTACCTAAGGTCCATTCCATTATCCTTCCAAATTTTATCCATAACCCGTATCATCTGCAGAGTGAGCATGTCCTGTCGCAGATCGTCCCCATATTTGTAAAGAAGATATATGTTTTTGCCATAAGAATCTCCATTTTCGAACACAAGCCACAAGGGTGCCATTTTACTGTCCTTGTGTTTACATTCATCTGACCTAAAATATATAAATTAGCATTTATAATATACCCTGTACTATAATTATAAATGTTGTTCATAACAGTGTTTGCATAACATTTTACACAAATATATTTTCAAATGCCATTTGAACCATCTTGGCTCTTTCCTTATAAACCACACATCAATTTTATGCAATGACTTAAAGAAACATTGTGTAAATTTTAAACAGATTGGGCATGAGTAGAAAGTATTTCTGTGGAGCTGGCATTTTTTCTCTTTGTATGTTCCTCTCTTATACAGTACATACATACATTACTGTTAACCCCTTGCATTATGCAATGGTTATACCAGGCATTACCTGTATGCACATATAAAAATAGTACCCAGAACAAGGTTTTTGTCTTTCTGTATTGAAACTGATCTTATTTGTACTGCTAAAAGCCATGTCCTCAGCATAGGAACAATTTCCCAAAACTCCTAAGTCACTTTTCAAGATGGCTAACATTTACTGGAGGCCTCATATACTGATTGGAAACACTGTGAACCAGCAAGAGTTTTAAACGTTGTAAAGAACCTAAAACATCATACAATGTGATGCTCACCACTGGTCACACATCATATGTCGTCATGAACAGAGCAAGAGTTAAACATGGTAAGTAAAAGTGTATGTAATTGCCTAAGTGTAGTTACAGGATGAAAGCAACAGTGTCTTGTTTTCACAGTATTCACTGTTATATGATGTTTTAAAACTGCCGACGGTTTTCACATCCACCGCCTTCTTACTTAACTTGTTCCAACCGTCTACCACGCTGTTTGCAAAAGAGAACTTTCAAATATTTTGTTGGCACCTTTGTTTCTTTAGCTTGAATCCATGACTTCTTGTTTTTCAAGTTGCAGGTTTTAAGAATTCTTCTTCATCAATTTTATTGATTCTTGGTACTATTTTGCATGTAGTGTGATCACATCACCTCTTTTTCTTCTTTCTTCTAGCTTTGGTGCATTTAACACCTCAAGCTTCTCCTTGAAGCTTTTGTTTTTTACAATTCCAGAATCCATTTAATGGCATGTTTTTGCACATTTCTAGTTTATTTCTCTACTTCTTGAATTAAAAATGCCATACAACTGCTGCATATTCCAATTTTGATCTCAAGAAAGCATGAACAATTACTTTAATATTACACCACTCATGGATTTAAAAGCGATTTTAAAGTTGGAAATCATAGCATATGCTCCTCACACAATATCCTTTATGTGGTCCCCTGGTAACAGTCTACTATTTATAATAACCCCTAGATCTCTTTTTCTGTCAGTTTTTTAATGTTATTCCACATAATTTGTAGGTTGTGTGTAGCCTATTTTCTCCTATTCTGCATTCCATAACATGGCATTATTCAAATTGAATTCCATTTGCCAAGTGATGCACCATATACTAATTTTGTCCAGGTCATCTTGAATGGTATGATAATCATCCAAGTCTCTTATCTTCCCTAGTAGCTTAGAATCATCAGCAGATTCCTATAGTTCCGTATTCCTTCTGGTGGATCATTTATGTAGACATTGAACATTGCTGCTGGAAGAACTGAAGCCAGTGACACTCCACTAGTAACACTTTTCTAGTTTGATAAATTGTCTCTGATTAGTCCTCATCTTTGTCAATTAAAACCTTTTTCATTCAAGTCTGCAGTCTGTCACCTTCCCCAGCATGTTGTTCCAGAACAACCTCTTGTGTTGGACTTTATTAAAAAGCCTCTTTTAGGTCCACATAAATAAGTCAACTCAACCACCTCTTAGCTGTAAAATCTCTGTGGCTCTATCATAAAAACTAAATAGATTTGTTACATAGGATCTTCCTGTTCAAAAGCCATACTGTGCCTGTTACTGTATCATTACTTTCCATGTATTCAGCCAATTTGATTTTAGCTATTTTTTCTAGTGTTTTGATTGCCACACTTGTCAACGTCAATGATATGGGTCTATAATTTAGAGGGACTTCTCTGCTACCATTTTTGTAGAGTAGAACTACATTTGCCTTTTTCCATATATCTGCTAAGATTCCTGTACATAAAGGCGTATGTGTGTGTGTGTGTATTTGAGAGTATGAATTTGTGGCATGTGTTTTAATACGTGATGCATTCTCTAAGCAGAGGATAAAGAAGAAGAATCTAGACTCAGGTGTTATAAGGTGTGGGTCACTGGGTCACTGAGCCCTTAAGGCACTTCACTGGGTCACTGACCCTTGCCTTACAATGTGTTATATTACTTAGGTACCTTTCCAAAGTGATTGATATTTATGTGTGCAAATGCAAGTTACAATCTATTTGTAGCGGGAAAGGGGCAAGATTATTAAATAATCTTGCTATTATTGTTCAGCTATATTGCTTTGTTGAGAAAAAGTGAAAAAACTAAATATTTTGAAGGTCAGAAATCCTAACACTATTTTCCCATGTACGCTCCAGATTGAGTTGTGCAGGCTTTGCTCTACACATGATCTACAGGAATGAACCTAAATCACAAAACACTGACTAGCAAAACATATATTGGGTTATCAGTTTAAAATTTGATCATCTGGTATTCATCAAATCATTTAGTACCAAGGAATGTTTGTGATACCTTAGGTGATGTCCTGGCAGGAAACAATGCAATGGGCAGTGGCATTGGAAGGAAAACAGAGAAACTAAAATGTAATGAACATTATTAAAACAATGATAAAAACACTTACTTAATGGTGCTAATCCTATACATAGGATCAATTGGGTTGAGAAAATGAGACAAGGCTGCTCTGGCATGTGGTTTTTTCATGAAGTCCTTCATGAGCTTCTCGGCTCTATCTCTCACAGCACGATTATCATTCACTATGTCTCTCACCTCTGAAACATATAAACAAACAGGTTCCATATTAACAACTTATATTTATAATAAAAATACTCAAAAAGGAGCAATATATGTAAATTTGAAGAAATAAGTTAATAATTTAGCTGAGAAGTTTATGAAATAATATTTCTGAGTAGTATAGTCAGTCACTCACTAAGACAAAGCTTTCATGTCCCCGGACTTGTTGGGACCAGACAATATTACACACTAGCTCAGCAGGAAACTTTTCAAACCGTCCCTGTCAGAATGTACTGGTGATGGGGAAAACTGGAGAGACTATTCAACCTGCAACATAGGCAGGAAAGTGCACTCCATAACTAAGAGCCTACCCCAGGCGCAAGCTGACTACACATTGTCGAATTGAACCCTGATAAACAACTTAACTACTTACTACTAGTTTATTAACTACCTATTTCCACCAAATGACATTGTTACACAACAGCACTGTCCACCCACCCTACCACCTCATTTCATCCTGCACCAGAAGTTGAAGCACAGAGAAACCAAGGAAGGTTAAGAGGAAGTGCTGAGTGTACTGCTCAGAGAAGTATGTATCATAAACACAAGCTAGATTCTTGAGGTATCCTGTAAGTTGCTCTCTAGAAAAAAAAAGAACAACAGCCACACACACCTCAGTACCAACCCTGCTTGGGGTTAAAAGAAGAGCCTGCCAAAGATGAAACCTTGGCAGTAAAGGTGGGGAACCCTAAAATATGTATCTAGAGGTAAACATTCGGGTGATTTTCCATAACTTCCTTTCTGAGTTATGATGTCAGCACAGGATACTGCAGAAAGGTGTCCCTAGGATACATCTGGCTGCCTCAGCTTAATCAAACAATCTATGAAGTAACTAGGAGATACCAGTCTCAAGGATTCAAAATGAGAAAATTTGCATAGAGTGCTAAGAAGCCAGGAAATAATGGTGCAGAAAACCCCCAGATCACTGAATATGTTGCATCAAAGATCCAGAGAAGTTCTTGGCCAAAGATAAAGGGTTTAGAATAAGACACACAAAAGTGTCTCCATGAGTAAAATAAATAACTTCACTCCCAGATGATGAAGTTGTATGGAATTCACTTAACTGATTACCTATCACCAAAGACTTGCCAAGAGTAGGTCTTGAAGGATTGATCCACAAAAGAAAGACATACCCATAACTAAAGAAAGGAAAGAAAATCCAGCACTTTATCAAGGGATTAAGCTAGCCCCAAATATGGATGCAAATTAGGGCTAAGGTTGTTTTCCTCAATTTAATTTATTTCCTTCAAGTCCTTCATGACTTGAATGAAGGACTTGAAGGAAGTTTTGTTTTGGTATGTTAGCACTTTGCTACTAAAGGTGCCCTCTCAGAAACTTATTAATGTTTGCTATGTACAGTAATTGTGAAAGTAATGGCAAAAGGGTATCAGTTAAAAATCACTTCTGTTTAAGAGGGACTACATGCACATTGTACTATTAAATATTCTGCCCCTATATAATATGAACGCAGTGTTCGTTATCTTTTTCACAACTGCAATTATTAAATTTCTTTATCATTACAGCTGCCTTTTGTATTTACAAAGCAATGTATTGATTAAATATATTTCAGATAAAGATTGTATGAAGGAGAGTATATTAATTTAAGATACAGCAATATGCGTAACTAAATGTTGCTTAATTATATAATTATGTGATTGAACACCTACCTTTGAATTTACCGAGAGCATCCAACTGTCGGAGAAGAATCTTCATGTGCTCTACAGATCCGCGGCAATAGGCTTCCAAGATAAGCCCAAAACGAATTGAAACAGAGGGCACATGCATTTCTGACCTTTTAAAAGAAAAATATAGATAAGTAATCTACATTAATACATAAAACAAGATTTATAATATTTCAGGGAAGCAATATACTGTACTGTACAGAGGAATCATGATAGAATAAACTGTTCTGAACCTTCAAGAATTCTGATCTATCAATATTTTTAACCATTTTCACTATTTATCCCAATATTTTGTGATTTTTTTATCACATAAGACAAGTTCACAGAAAGTTTATAACTGACGAATGCATTCTAATATTAAATACTGTAATAAGAATAAATTAAAGCTCTGAGCAGAATCATTCGGTTACCTCAAGAATGAGAATACATTGTGTTCTTGTATAGGATCATGCACAGTCAGGCACTCACACCGACACAGGAACCACATACAAACATCTGTGAGGGTCTTTGTAGTATTTTTTGGCAAGAATTATTCTTCACAGGCCCCATGCTTCATTTATAAAACTAGTACTGTACTGTATTTAAGGAGATATGGGCCAATATTCAACATTTACTAAACAAAGCTCATCACTTAAAATGAAAATCAGTCATATGGATGAAAATGATATATCACATGGTGAAAGTTGTCATATACGGGTTACGAATTCCAATCTACTAGGCCTAAAACTACCAAGGAGTCATGCAATAGAGGCAACATTAACAAGAGTCATGCCCACAACGTTAATGTGTGATAGACACGAAACCCATGTGGACATGAGCTGAAGCACCTACCCAGAACTATGGAGACCAAGAGTCCAGGCTATTATGGCACACAACTAGGGCACGGGGTACATACACAAGCAAGTGCAGCACTCACGTCTGGTGAACTGAGGTACTCTCTAGAGGGCACATGGTACTCAACAGAAATCCAAGATCCCATGGATCTGGTACAAATTATTTGTTTGGAATTTGTACATTTTTGGCGCATGGGCAAAATGACCATTTTTTTTCATAGCTGCTGTCCAAGGGTTAAAGCAAGATTGAACTTTTCTACAGTGCCTCCCTAGTGCTTTATATATGACCCAGTGTGGACTTGTGACAAGATCTATGCAGCGGTGACTAAGTATCATCCTACCTGTGTTCGAGAATCCTAACTATGCGTTAAGGAGCAACCAAATATACATGTTTATAGAGGTGCTTTACCAGTTCAAAGCCTGATGTTTATGCACAAGACTCATTAAATTACCTGAGATGCCAAAAGAAGAAATGGCCAATTCTCATATTCCTGAGGGCACGGTTGAGAAGAAACTCGACCAGGTGACAGTAGAGATAATTTTCGTGCTTAAGAGCCTGAACCAACTGGAGCAAGTATAACAGCAGGTCATCATCACTGTTGAAAATATATAGCTTATTAATAATACAAAAGGAGCACATTATCACACATTATTGTTTAAATAAATACAAGTTCATACATACATGACAGCTATGAGTGAAGTGTACTTGTATACTGCACTGTATAATGAACATACGTATACGGGATACAAATAATAATAATATAATAATAATAATAAAAATAATATTAATATTAATTTATTTGCAAGAATGTACAATGGGTTGGCGAGATTACATAATTTTTTTTTTTACATTCGTTCAAAGCCACTAACACACACAGCGTTTCGGACATCATGCATATACAAATGCATAAAATTGCCACTATACAATTTTAAGAAATAAATTAACAAAAGAAAATCATTATAATAAGAAAGTAATTATCAAACGAAAGCCAGTATACCAAAATAAAATTAATAAACGTCGGCGTTCAATCCCCGACCGTCCGAGTGGTTGGGCACCATTCCTGCCCCCCGTCCCACCCCAAATCCTGACCCCTTCCCAGTGCTCTATAGTCATAATGGCTTGGCTCTTTTCCTTGATAATTCCCTCCCTCCCTCCCTCCCCCCCCTCACAGCCTATTTAATACACGGTGCAAACACAGCCCCTACGTCCCTCCATACCCCTATAAACAAGGTTACTCAGGTGTACCCAATCACTAAACAGTTATGGTATACCGTACAGTAAAGCCTCACCGCTAGCAGTTCTCACTTGCAGTTTTGTTTAATATACGACTGGTGGCCAAGGCCCAGCATTTGAGTTATGACACATATTACATAATTTAAGTTTTTAAAGACTACATTAAAATTATAGGCCAGCAAAAATGCATTAGCTGATCTTTCAAATGCAGGAATACTCTTACTTACTGTAGGTATCAGCAAAGAAGATTGATTAAACCATATTGGTACATAACTTACCTGATACGGACTAGGCACTCTATGGCATAACTTCTGACAGCTGGTTCAGCATATGCATAATCTAGAAGTTCCAGGGCTCGATCTGGAGATAACTTGGGCCACACTTCCAATAGTGATATCATTTCTGCTACCTAAAATGTTTGAAGATTAAGATGCACTTGTAATGAAAACCGGATGATAAATTATTATTCAAATGTACAGTATTCCTAATGAATCAAACATCATAAACAATTTTAGTCTTTCACTGTGAGCCTGTGGAGACTGCAACTTTTAAAATTAAAAGTAGATCACATTAAGGATGCTGAGGGAAGTATTCTTTAGTCTCCAATCCCAGTATCTTTCACAATCCTGTCCAGAGATTTCTGAACTACGGTCCCGTGGATGCTCCAATAGCCAAAACTTTGATACGTTTACACTTCATATCACCCGCCAGGCTCTAATGACTTTAATTACAATTGTCACAGGTATCTTTGCAACTGCTTGTGTGGTCAGGAAGACTGAAACCTAATATATAGAACAAAAAGTCCTTCATAGAAGGCTAAGCAGTGTGAACCAGGCATGGAAAACTTGAAGTTTGATGTAATAATAATTGTGGAGGCATCACCTGGTTCCCTTCTAATTTGAGGGAACATTGGATACAATGTTCTCTAATTAGAGAATTGGTTAATTCTCTAATTAGAGGGGAATGAGCCAATTCCCTCTATTGGGAATAATAAATGTATCCAATACAGAACTGGATACAAGGCAGCCAACTGTCCACTGGAAGATAAGATGTATTGTATGGTAGCCAGCTGGTCTAAGGAAAATTCAAAGTGTGGCCTAACTCAGTTGGAGAAAATCTTTGAAGTAAATTAGTATGTTCTGACACAATGAAATGCAAACTCAAGTAAGTATAGAGGAGAACTGATCTAGAGCCCATGGATAAGCAGCCAAAAGTGGACACTATCTGTGTTGAGCACTTCTCTGGATGACTGCTGGATTGTGGGGGGATGCTCGTTTGTCTATGATGATATACACAGTACTGGTAGTGTGAATGATGCAATAAATAGATGTGCGATATTTCCCTCTTAATATTTATAATCTTCCGTCACTATATTATCAGTTTTTTCTCCAGGATGATGCCTCTCTACCCAATGGAAGTAGGAAACAGGGTCATGAACATGAAGACAAATGATGTATGTTTGTAACCCTGCCATTTTATTTTTGTTTTCAGAAAACAATGATCAATAAATAAATTAGACAGCTCCTTACTTCAGATTTATTATCCCACTCTACACACTGCAACAACTTTGGGAGAAGGTGAGGGAGTTCTTTAAGGCAGACATTTCTTAAAGACCACAACAATTTGCGTTCCTGCTCATGAAGCTCTGTCAAAGGGTCTCGGTCTGCTATCTGACGAATCTCCTCCATTGCACTTGGGGTTGGAGTGCCCTATGCAAAAAATTAATATATTACATGACTGTATAAAAAATAAATTAATAATCATTCTTATGTTTTTCTCAATAATTAAATATAATGAACATTTAAAAGCTGTAAAATACATTAAACCTACAAGCACAGTGTGCGAATTTTGCACACAATGAATTTAGCCATTTTTTGGCTCTAGACTCAACTTCGCTTCAAGTAAATTTAGTCAAATTGATTACAAGTTAATTACTCTTGATTAATATTTATTATTTCTTAAAGATGTTGAAAATTTAAATTTTTTTCTCTATAGGATTCAAGGGAAAGCATAAATAAATATGGGTGAGGTGACTAAAAACAAACACAAAATGGTTTCAAACTTAGTTACTTTTGTTGAAATATTTTTGGGTGCAATAATGCACATGTTCTAAAATCTTTTAATTAATAACCTAAATGTAAAATATCAAGGTTTATCTTTTCATTAGGTAATAATTGTTAGAAAAGTGTCAAATCTTGGCAATTATAGGGATCAATAAGCAGAGCCCTATACAAATTCTCAAAGGTTTCTAATTTAAGAAACATAAATTAATGCAAGCTGCATTGCTCTTGGATAAACTCTTGTGCATACTGTACTGCATGTTAATGAATGCTGTTGTCTAAGGTTGAAGGCTGCCTTTTGTGGCCTTGGCTTCCAGTGGTCATGCTTGTGAGCTTCATGCCTTGCACAGAAGCACAATTTCTGTTCTTTTGATCCTGGAATTCATTTCATTTGTGTTCTGCCTTCTTCAGGAATTTTTGGCTAACAAAGCAACTTCCACTTCCACCTTTTAGAAGGTTGTTTTGGTCATTAATTCTTGATAGGTCTGGCAGGAGGTGCACCATAATATTTGTCCTGTCACTTCTGTGTGATGTTATTTCTCCACCACTCGCACAACCCGGGTAGATATTTTAATCTGTATATTAACCCCAATGTCTTAAATCCCTTATTCAAGGCCCAACTCTTTCAGATCATCCAGAAGGTACTATAGTTCAATTTAGTCAGTCAGTCCTTGCTCCTATGTGCAAAGGTATTCTGTTTGGGCAGTATTCTTTGCTAACATGTCCATTAATAATATCCGAGCTTTGGGTTTTTGGCAGTCTAACGAGATGATGGTCACATGTTATCTATTGAATGTTGTTGCCTTGCTGCACATATGTGACACTTGGGAGTCTGATGTGTAGCCTGGTATTTTTTCGCTTCTCCTTTTTCAGAGAAACTGCCCAGCGATATACCTTGCTGGATTGGCTTTCTCAGCATCTCTTCATGTCTTGACTTTCTAACTCAGGAATATTATTATTTTTTGGCCCATAGGGGGCTAGGTTACTGGTTTCTTACCTGTGCTTGTCTTCCAGGAAGTAGCAGGAAAAGTCTTGGCACTCATTTCACTTCTAGCTGTCTTTCCACCATCTTCAGTTTCAGTTTGTATGCAGTTATCAAGTTATCGTCTCTGTTAAGTCCCTCTATTTTTCTCTCTACATATTTATTTAGCTACAAGTAGCCATCATGGGGCTTATCCAGAAACCAGCATTGAATATAATGAAATGCCTCTCTGATAAAAGCCCAAGTGGATCCTTGTCTCCCTCCCTTCAGTATTTCTCGGTTCGTTGTGGTGTTTTATCTGCTCCAGCACTGCTCTGATAGCCGACATTGAACCGAGCTCTGGGCTGCCTGGTGGCAGCATGGGTTCTAGCTAGAACCCATTGAATACTGATAGATTCTAGCTAGTTTTGAGTGTTTTCTTTTGCTTGCTTTTAATTGTTTGCGGAGTTGCTTAGCAGATTCATGGCTTTGATGTCTTGTGAACCCAGCAGTTGCCTGTAAAGCTTCACTGACTTCCTGGATGCTTTCTTGATGAAATGATAGAATGTCATTTGCTCTCTGCACTTTGTGTGATGGCTTTCCTTGTTCTGGCGTAGACCAAATGAACTCGTGCAAATGGTGTGGCTTGTAGGTTATAGCAATCTCAGTGATATAGCTACAGGGAGCCATGAGAACTCTACCAGAAAGAGGTGTTTCAATACATTCAGAAAACTGTTTTTTTATATACAGTATTGATTAAAAGACAGCCAATACACAAGATCATTCTTAAGATATCACTTGAAAACCTCAAACAAAATTAACATTGCAAAACCATAGTGATACCAAAATACACGAAATATGGAAAGAACAAATAACAATGAAGAGCGGGTAAAGCAGCAAAACTATTTTGAAACAATCTGATAAACAATTATTTTGGGAGGAATGTCAATGCAAACCCACATAGGGCCCTACCTCATCACACTGTGGGTTTTCCTTAGCAGTCGAGATAATCTTATCCTTAGACGGGAACATAATATTTGAGGCTGAATTGAAACGTGGAAAAGTGATGGTAAGGGTGACTGCTTGATCATGATTAGGGTTGCTGACCAAAGTACCCAGTGGGTTGGGCATAACATCTCCTGTTTGATCCTCACAAATCTTCCAAGCATACAAAGACATTGCTCCTGTCTTCAATTGATTCCTGTAGTCAAAAACAGCTGTGTTCACCCAAGCCAGAGGGTTCTTGTACAATTCCTGAAAAAATCATAATGCATTCATTCAATATATTATTAATAATAGCATTAGCATATGTGTGGATGACAATTTATATAAATTATGGTATTTCTATTGACCTCATTTTGTGGGCTATCACTCCATGGTCACATTTATAAAATGCTTTTGCAAAGCCCATGAATACCACACCTGCATTCTGTTTTTTTTCTAATGCCTCAGTGATTTTATCACTGATGATAATAATAATAATAATAATAATAATAATAATAATAATAATAATAATAATAATAATAATAATAATAATAATAATGAATCCATTGTGTAAAAGCTGCTTACCTGTCAATGACTACAGAGTGAGGTCTAGCTCTGTATGCCCTAACTCCTTACTGTTTATACCTGATGCACTAATTATCTCTCTCAACATAAATGTTTTCATATTATTTTCTTAAAATTGTGTAAGGAATTGGCTTCAACAACCTCTTCCTTCAATGCATTCCACCTGCCAACCACCCGTACAGGGAACGAGAACTTCCTTACAGGTATGGCTGCTGTGTGATTGTACACTACACATATAAGTATTCTTTTAATAATTTACATACTTGTTTAGTGCCAATTGAAGATCTTGCTTTAGTTGCTTTAGCACTACGGCTCGCTTCATAGATGGCTAGACAGAGACGCGTGTTCCTAGGAATGTTGCACACAGCTATGGCGAAGGTAAGATCTTCATCCACGATACCTGTCCCATCACTTATGTTAATTTCTTGTGTGGTTTTTGTCTCACAAAGTGCCCGACTACCATGATAAAGGCCACCTTCAATCACCACCTGCAAAAATAAAATTATAAATATATATTTTTCATTTATCTATCTAAACTTGTACACAAAACTTCTAAACATAACTTTTTCTATATTTTCAGCAGGATTATAAATGTATAATTCTACTTATAGTATGTCTTAACATTTTCACACTTTAGAAATGCTTCAGATTGTGACACAACCATAACGGTATTACACAGGGGTTTGGTCCCAGAAATTAGAACACTAAATCAGTGCAATACAGAGTCATTTCAGTATAATCTATAGTACAGGACATCCTTCAATTATGATACTATTTATTGCAACTATTCGGTCAATTGTAAAAAAAAATATTGTTGGACCCAAAAGAAATTAACATTTTACGTTACTGAATTAGCCCAAATGGCATACTAAGAAATGGAAAAGTAGCTAAAGAACCTTTCCTAACCTAGCTCAACCTGTCCAAGCAATTCAAGGTCAAATACATGCTATCTCTGGCCTAATATAGTACATACATGTTCTATACCAGGCCAAAGAATGTTTAAGTTTGGTTTTTTGCCTTTTTTTGTGCCCTCGACAAAATGAATAGAAATAAACATCAACATTTTGGGGGGCAACAGTCCAATTTTGTACACTTGACCAAATAGTTGGTATAAGACCTATAATGTTGAGTCACGGGTTGCCTATATTAACCCTTAAACTGCGCGTCGCAACCAGAGTTGTTTACAGGTATAGTGCAAGATTTTTGCAATAAACCTTACTGGTGATGGAAACTTAAGGGCCCCAGCAATTGGTAATACTTATGTGCTAACAGTAATTGACTAGTATTCACACTTTCCTTTTGCATTTTCATTCTCTAAAATGCACACGATAACTGTGATGAAATGCCCTGAAACAATATTTAGCCTTTGTGGAATCTTGAGGTTATCTTGAGATGATTTGGGGCTTTTTAGTGTCCCCGCGGCCCGGTCCTCGACCAGGCCTCCACCCTCAGGAAGCAGCCCGTGACAGCTGACTACACCCAGGTACCTATTTTACTGCTAGTAACAGGGGCATAGGGTGAAAGAAACTCTGCCCATTGTTTCTCGCCAGCGCCTGGATCGAACCCAGGACCACAGGATCACAAATCCAGCGTGCTGTTCGTTCGGCCGACCGGCTCCCTTAATGCTTAACGTTATTCATTCAGAGGTACCTCCTTTATGTCCCAAGAGCTCAAGGCATATCTTTCTCAAAGGGGTATCACAACAAGCAGGACACACCCTACCACCCCCCAGGAAATGCACAGGTCGAATGGTGTAACAATATCAACTGGAAGGCTATACATTTAACATTAAAGTCACACAATCTAGCAGAAGAACATTTAGAACTTGTGCTTCCAGATGAACTACATTTCATTAGATCCCTTTGTATCTACTTCAACCAATACAACGCCACATGAGCGCTTTTTTAGATTTCAACGACGCTCAATTCATGGAAGTTCGTTACCATAGTGGCTCGTGTCTCCTGGTCCAGTGCTGCTTCCATGTTCTGTTCGGTCTAGTATGACTGACCCTCTTGTTGACCAGGTTAAGTTCATTCACTTATGCAAGTATTAGGTATCCAGATGGACACAAATCTACATTATCTATCAATGATTTGTCTCCATCTCGAATGAGTCCGACAACTCCAATGAAGTCAAGTCCAATGAAGCAACATGATGTTGGGTCTTATCACAAGAATCACCCTCTCACAAGCAGCACTCACTGCCATTCACATATATAGCCCTTACACACAGCACTCACTGTACTGAACAATACTGTGATGGACTTTCATGAATGAAGAATGAAGAACTATGCGAGTGGCATTTATTGATACCATATGTTATGGAAAATTTGCAGGCTCAGCACTGAAGGCTGTACTAGCTATGAAATGAACTAATAATTAGTTCATTTCATAGCTAGTACAGCCTTCAGTGCTGAGCCTGCAATTTTCCATAACATATGGTATCAATAAATGCCACTCGCAAGTTCTTCATTCTTCATTCCATGAAAGTCC
>WNGS01164437.1:46087904-46183289 GCA_020271785.1 Procambarus virginalis | reverse complement strand
TATACGGACCATATATAGGCGGGGACCAAAGAGCCAAAGCTCAACACCCCCCCCCCCGCAAGCACAACTAGGTGAGTACACAGAATTTACTTTAGTCCTCAACTATGTTCAAGACCACATTGACCTACTTCAGTATTGCCTATTTCTTAAGTCATTTTCATATAAGGTCACTGCAGTTAATATTGTAGCTATCTCATCTACATGCCAAAGTTTGTAGCAAAGAAAATTGTCTGATTTTTAGCAAAATAGGCATGTGAATATTAGTTCTCATCTTTTCCTAGAGTTGTATTGCATTTTATTGTGGACAAGACCATTTAAATTAAATTTGTCTGAACAGTAAGTAAGTATTTACTTAAGAACCTTTGAACATAGCTATTTTTTTTCCTAAATTAAATCGCTTTCTTCCCATTGTCTGGGATCTCACCGACACACTTACCATTATATTTTTATATCTCCGTCACCTACGAATCACCTAGTTAACATCACCTACGACACACAGACTACCACCATCTTCGACTCATCTGTTACCATCATATTTGACTCACCTGGTTGCCATCATCAGCCAGGGCGTTGACAATGCCCATATAAAAGTTCTTGTGGCTCCTAGAAGAGAGAGGTCCCAGGAAGAGGAACTTGCTGGCCTGCCCCACCTGCAGTACGGCGCCGCACGCCACCACCATCACCCACCACTGCATCTGCAGTAAACATTGTTTGGGATCACTAGTGCAGGGAAGCCAATAAGGTTAAATATTCGTTCGTCACAGTTACCTCGACCTATTCTCGCAGAGGTCTTCTTATTCAGTTCACCGTAAATTCACAGCAACATCTTATATGGGAACTCAGCATCTTTGTAGCCGTAGCGACCAGTGAAGTACATTTATATATAAATTATCTATGTTCTTAGCAAGAACAGTTGTGTGGATGTGCCTATGATGTGTGTATGTCTGAAAAAGTAGCTAATGTTAGATGAATAATGCTTCATAGGACCTGCCACAAATTACTCATTAGGTCTACTGTAGTGTTCATTACCTCCTTGTGTCCTTACGGGGGTAATAAATCTGAATTAATCACTGTATCATCAACTGTTTGACACAGAATGAAGAATCACTCTGATACAGCATCGGAATGTTTCGAAAGTAGCTTGAGCGAAATTACCCACTGGTCATCAGTATGTAATCTTATCAGGAGTTTTTGATAGCTCTGGAGATCAAGCAAACGTCTTATCTGCCTTGTTGAACCCACACAACCTATTATAATAGGCTGTTGCTACGCTGAACTGCCTCAGAGCGTAGGCTACCTATTTTAATAGGCTGTTGCTACGCTGAACTGCCTCAGAGAGTAGGCTACCTATTATAATAGGCTGTTGCTGCGCTGAACTGCTGCAGAGTGCAGGCAACCCATTATTTGTTTATTTATATATACAAGAGTTCTTACATTCTTGTACAGCCACTAGCACGCAACGCGTTTCGGGCAAGTTCTTAATCCTAATTTTCACACACACACACACACACACACACACACACACACACACACACACACACACACACACACACACACACACACACACACACACACACACACACACACACACACAAATGAATGTGGCCCAAATGAGCCACAGAGATATTAGAAAGAACTTTTTTAGTGTCAGAGTGGTTGACAAATGGAATGCATTAGGAAGCGATGTGGTGGAGGCTGACTCCATACACAGTTTCAAGTGTAGATATGATAGAGCCCATTAGGCTCAGGGAACTGTACACCTGTTGATTGACGGTTGAGAGGCGGGACCAAAGAGCCAGAGCTCAACCCCCCGCAAGCACAACTAGGTGAGTACAACTAGGTGAGTACACACACACACCACATGACTGATTGACGGTGAGAGGCGGGACCAAAGAACCAGAGCTCAACCCCCACAAGCACAATTAGGTGAGTACATACATTCCCAGGAAGCAGTCCATAGCAGCTGTCTAACTCCCAGGTACCTATTTACTGCTAGGTGAACAGGTGCGTCAGGGGGAAAGAAACTGCCCATTTGTTTCCGCCTCCGCCGGGGACCGAACCCGGTCCTTTAGGACTACGAACCCCGAGTATGCTTGTCTGTTTGAGCCAAGCATATAAAGGTCATCTGATCATAAATAATAGTATTCATATAGTTTATAGACTTACAACCGAATGGTTCTGGGTTCGACTCCCGGACATGACGAGATCATTTCGACACGTTTCCTTACACCTGATGCATCTATTCACCTAGCAGTGAATAATCTACCTGAGAGTTAGTTAACTGTTGAGTTAAATCCTGAGAAAGGTCTGTCATTGGCCTTATGTGATCTTTCAGGTTTTCTGCTCCCGACAAACCAAACATCAAAATAATGAACAAATCCACAAGGGCCGTGACGAGGATTCGAACCTACGTCCGAGAGCATCTCAGACGCTGCCTTAAGACAGCGTATGGGATGCTCTCGAACGTAGGTTCGAATCCTCGTCACGGCCCTTGTGGATTTGTTCATTTGATGCATCACGCTATTGTGATTTCTGTGTGTAATCAAAATAATAACTGATATTAATTAGAGTGCACAAAATTGAGGTAAGACAACGTTCTCCTAGTTCTCTTCTGCAGTATGCCTTACTAGATGTAAATTTTAGGAAATAATCATTAAAAAGAAGTATGAATAATTCATAACCAGAGTA
The DNA here is from genome assembly GCA_020271785.1 of Procambarus virginalis. Lineage (NCBI taxonomy): Eukaryota > Metazoa > Arthropoda > Malacostraca > Decapoda > Cambaridae > Procambarus > Procambarus virginalis. Next base: position 46,180,601 of record WNGS01164437.1, on the reverse strand, counting down.
CTTCAATTACCCAATAACAGCAATATTAAATATTATATATTACCAAAAATGACGTATCTCTAATGTGTAGTAGCGCATGTCTACTGAGCTCGTGCTGTCTGTTCTTGAAGATGGTGACAAGTGCATATTTCCAATCTAGGGGGGGATTTTCCTTTACGATTTTGGATTCAATTTTATTCACGCCTGAGACTTTATATTTATTTAAATTGCCAATCCTCTTTCAAATTATTTCACACATTATGGGAATATATATAAAATATAACACATAACTAGCTCAGCACAAACATAAATTATTTAACTGAAAGAACTTAATTTTGGGAAGGCATTGGGGTTCATAATATATTTACAGTACTAAAAGGCACATTAAGTGTTCAAATTACCTTCGTAAATTGGAGAGTATAAGCACTGTTGGGAGAGTCAGCAAGGCGCTCGGGAGTACAGAGCGGCCTCTGCAGTACCTCAGGTCACACTGGTAACTTTAATCTTTTTTTCACGACAAACACTCATAAGCAACATAATCATGACCGAGCACTTAATATAGAACGCGCAACGCCTTTTCAGGAGAAGTTCGAGAATATTAGATATTTTGAATACTGAGGCGCTGCCCAATTTGGATACAAAACGTTCAAAAAAGAATGTTTTCTATACACTTTCTGTTTTCCGCATGGATATGGTATTTGGATAGAAATAAAAAAATAACATTGTAACTGCGTTAGTATGCCATCGACCGGATAAGGATATCACATCCCTGGTAGGATGATGCAAGATGAATATAAACGAGATATTAACGAAAAAATAAACATGATAGCACAAGAAATGAGTTGACATCTGTAGGAACAGGCAGATACACACTGATGCTTAAACTAATCCTACTAATGTACAGCAGTGTACACTGTAATTAGAATAATGTCTTTCAAAACGGAAATATAGGAAAAGCACGCATTGAGAGTTATGCCTCTACAACGTGAGCAGAGCTTACGGACAATATTATGGTACTATATTAAGATACCTAGAAGGAAACACAATAGTGATATGCACCGATTCAAAAGCCTCATAACAAACCCTTAGAAAAAGCAGGCAAAAAACAGTGATAAGCGCTGAAAGAAAGAGAGCTATAAAGATACTAACCAATAAGAGAAAGGTGATGAAGCTCCCCTGGATTCTCTCCCACGTTGGAATCTGTGGAAGATTAAGATTGAGATGAGGCAAGGAGGGAGGGAGGGAATTATTAGGGGAAAGCGCCAAGCCATTATGAATATATAGCACTTGAAAGTGGTCAGGATTTGGGATGGGATGGGGGAAAGGAATGGTGTCCAACCATTTTGACGGTCGAGGATTGAATGCCGACCTGCATGAAGCCAGACCGTCGATTTACCGTTCAGCTCAGCCTAAGTGATTGGGCAGGAAATCTGGAAATAAACGAGCAGATGTGCTGGCTGCTTAGCATCTGCTGCCTAGTGGATTATCTCGTCACTGGTCATGTCCCTCTAAAGGAATACCTTTTTGTTTTTATAGAATTGCATTTTTACATTTATAGAATTGTGGTTCTAACAGAGGACGTAAGCGAAGCACTTGTTCCGGAAGTGTTCGGACGTCATCAGTTGTGAGTCGTGTGTAAACTGCCTTTCAATCATAAACATGGTGTTTGGCAACTGGATTAACGAGCTTGGATATTTATTTTGTGAGGACGGACTGCTCTGGTAATATTAAGGGTTCAGGTAGGACAGTCGGGTTCGTTCTCGCCTCACAATCTTGAATTTCGGCGAGACAGGGATGGTTGGGCGCGTTTCCTATCACCTAGTGCTTCTATCCACCTAGGTGTAATTGTATACCAGTAAGAGTCAGCATGTTATGGCGTTGTATCCTGGGGAGGGTCAGTAATCCTGAGGGTAGACCTCGATATAAACCTAACATGTACTATATGTATAAACTGGCTGGTTGTCCTAATGAATTATTATTCATTAGGATAAATTGTTGCCCGAAACGCTATGCGTATTAGTAGCTTTAGGTATTGTATGTACTATCTCTATCTATAAATCCAACATTATATTTGTAACTCTTTTACTATATATGTACGTTTACCTGAATAAAAATCTGAATTTGAATTATTAATTATAATGTCCGCCTTGTGTACAGGAGGAAATGTATATGTTTATTTCTCAGAATGTTCGGTAATACGTTTATTGCTTGTGATGTGTGTCTATGTATGTATTAACACGATGTACTGAACGGGGTGAGAATAGCTTGAGCTACCTCATCCCTTTGTGGATTCAATAAACTTATTTCAATTTCATGTCCGCCTTGGACGGTGGTTCGCGGGTCGGGCAGAAGGTGGCGCGGTTGGTAGTGGCTGCTGCTGCCTTGGACGATGGTTCCCGGTGCGTCCGTCAGGCGGCGCTGGTGGTTTGTTTACCATATCGGCGTCGAGCCTGGCGTGACACTCCTTCCCCCGGGCTCACCTCAAATTTGGCTGAGGAACATCTGTTTTGGAGAAGGAATTGAACGTAGGCATCGTTATATTTTGCAGAAACAGTTCAAACTCTCTAAAAGATAATCCTTGATTTCCCTACATTGACCGTGGACTTGTACTAGGACTACAGATAAGAGTCGTGCAAATTTAACAAAATGTTGAGAATAGTTTTGTTTCCTTTTTATTTACTTTTAATAAACTGTAAACTGTAAGGTATGTTGATCAATTAAGTCTTGTTGTACCACTTCCTTACTGGAGAGAGTTTATCTTGAAGTTAAGCGGGTCCAAGCATGGAGACTACGTTCGAAAAAAATAAAATTAAGGTCAAAGTTTAGTTTAGTGACAAAAAATCATACGTTGATGTAAACTATTATTGTCTGGGTTTTACAAAAATGATGTCAATATGGATATATTAATTTTAAATGGATGTAGTGAAGTTTACTTGGCAGATGAAAAAAATCTGCTGTCATTTAGTGATTGCTATGAGATTAGATTCAAAGAAGCAAATGCCAACATAAAAAGCACATGGAAAACCATCTCTAATATCCTAGGAACTAAACAGCACTCATATAACCAGATAAAACTTTAAGCATAGCTATACACCTGCAACTGATTTAGAAATGGCAAATGAATTTAATAGCTTCTTTTCATTGGTTGGTGCTAACCTTGCCAGTAAAATAACTCACAGACTCTGACACACATCAACACATATCTCTCAGGCAGCTATCCAAACTATCTGCTCCTTTCACCAGTTAGCCCGACAGATGTTGTGTCCATCATTCACTCATTAAAAACCAAAGCTGAGAACATCAGTGAAATACCATCCATTGTATACAAGAGTGCCTCTCATGCCCTTGCGCCACCCATAGATCAAATCTTTAAGTGTTCAACAAATCTTTAGAGTGTTATACCTTCCCTGATATCCTTAAAAAAGCAAGAGTAACGCCAGTTCATAAAGGAGGCAATCCGGCACAGACAAACAATTATAGACCAATATCAAACCTATCCATACTATCAAAAATATTTGCAAAAATTATCTACAAACAGCTCTGCTCCTATCTCGGAAAATTTGACACTCGGGGCCCCTGTCAGTTTGGCTTCCGCTCCCAAAAAGAGTACCAACTATGCAATTATTAGTCTCCTTGATATAATCTATTCAGCCCTTGACAAAAATGAGTTTCCGAATGGACTCTTCATTGACCTGAGAAAGGCCTTTGATACTGTTAATCACAACTACCTCTTACTTAAACTCCATCATTATGGAATCCGAGACCATGCCCTGGACTATATCAGATCCTATCTTAGTGATAGACACCAATATGTAGCCTTCAATGATATAACCTCTCCCATTTTTCCAATAACTGTTGGAGTGCCACAGGGCAGCATCTTGGGACCTCTCCTATTTTCTTTTTACATCAATAATCTGCCTAATGTGTCTAAGTTTCTTAAACCTATATTGTTTGCTGATGATACTACCCTCATCTACTAAGACCTCAACCCACACACATTAAATAATGTTGTGAATAATGAATTAAAAAAAAGTCCACATACGGATGTCAACCAACAAACTAACACTAAACATAAAAAAGACCTACTACATCTTATTTGGAAGCAAATCAACAAATGCAATTCAGCTTAAGATAGACAATGTTAACATCAGTAATAAAAATGATGGAAAGTTTTTTGGCATGTTCCTAGACAATAGACTCAATGTGGTTTTCACAACTCGTATGGGCCAATAAACCCATATATGAATGAGTTTGGGAAAATATAAATAGGCAGCAGCTCCTATTTATATCCTTCCAAAGTCATATGTGGCCCTATTGGCCCATACAAGGCAGCTTCTATTTATATCCACAATATAGATAGGAGCTGCCTTTTATGGACCAATAGGTATTTTGCAGTTTCCTTAGTTCTCATTGATTCATACATTCATTCATTAATTGATACATATGTACATTAATTCATTCATTTATTCATATGTTAATTCATTCATTCATTTATTCATATGTTCATTCATTCATTGATACATTAATTGATTGATTCATTGATACATTAATTGATTCATTCATTGATATCTATATTCATTAATTCATTGATACAAGATTGATGTGACAAATAAAGCAAAGCCCAACCCAAATTGCTTCACAGCCACATAAGGAGGAAAACAACAGTGAAGGAACAGACAATAAAAAGGCAGACAGGTTCAGAGAATGACAAGGTGGTGTGTGCAGAACTAAACAAGAGCTTGCAGGTCTTCATCACAGACCAAGAAGAAGTTCCTTAACTAAGAGGGGGGGACATCTAATCAGGCACCACTGGAGGAATTTGAGATACCAGTGGTGAGGTGAGGAAGCACTTGCTTGAATTGGATGTGACAAAGACTGTTGGCCAAGACAGAATCTATTCATGGATACTGAAATAGGGAGCAGAAGCATTATGCTCATCACACTCAATGATATATAACAAGTCATTGGTAACAGAACAACCCAAATTTTGAAACACAGATATTTTAGTCCCATTATATAAGAAAGGACACAGGAGACATTGAATTACAAGCCAGTGTCCCTAACAATACCATGTAAGGTGATGGAGAAGATTGTGAGAAAAACTAGTAGAACATCTGAAGAGAAAGAAAGTAGCACATTACCACCATGGGTTCAGAATCCTGCCTCACAGGTTTAATAGTTCTATGACTAGGCAACAAAAATTAGACAAAAAAGAGAAAGGTGGGCAGACTGCATATTTTTGGATTGCCAGAAAGCCTTGGACACAGTACATCATAAGAGACTAGTGCATAAGTTAGACATACAGGCAGGAATAATAGGAAAGGTATTCCAGTTGAGTAAGGAGTACATAAGCAAAAGAAAACAGCAAGTCACTGCGAGGGGTGAAAATTCAGAGTGGCGAGATGTCACTAGTGGAGTCCCACAGGGTTCAGTTCTTGGACCTATCTTGTTTATCATGTATGTAAATTATCTTCCAAAGAGAATAGACTCATTCCTTTTTATGTTTACCAGTGATGTGGAAATTATGAATTATGAGGAGGAATAAGATAGAGGGAGACAGCAAGAGGCTACAAGACAACCTGGACAAACTAAAAGAATGGTTCAACAAATGGTTTATCTTGACTAAATGTAAAGTAACAAAGCTAGGTGGAGGAAGCAAAAGGCTGGATGCAAGATGACATACCAGATGGGAGATGACATTTTCCACGAAATGGACAGAGAAGGATCTAGGGGTTGATATCACACTAAATCTGTCTCCTGAAGCCCACATAAAAATTATATCATCAGTGGCATATGTGAGGCTGGCCAACATAAGAACTGCCTTAAGAAATTTATGTAAGGAATTATTTAGAACCTTGTATACACATTTGTTAGACCAATCCTGAGGTATGTAGCTCGATCATGAAGTCCTTATCTAGTTGAACACAAGACAAAGTTGGAGAAGGTTCAAAAGTATACCACCAGACTAGTTCCAGAACTATGAGGTATGAGTTATGAAGAAAGGCTATGTGAATTTAACCTTACATCATTGGAAGTCAGTAGAGTTTGGGAAGATATGATTGCCACATACAAAATTCTCGGGGGAATCGATTATAGGGTAGATAAAAACAGATCATTTAGCACAAGCGGTACTCACACAAGCGAACACAAATGAGGCAGTGACATTAGAAAGAATTTTTTCGGTGTCATAGTACCTGTAGTTGTAACAAATTGAATGCACTAGGCAGTGACATAAAGAGATGCATTTTGTTAACATTGTCAAAGGCAGAGTTCGAATGATTACAAAGCTTCTTACTGCATGATATACATCCAAGGATGAGGTGAAGGTGAAGCATCTCACTTAGAGGACCATTGCATCTTGTCAGTCTCCACAAGGAAATGGCCTGAATTAATTTTAGCTTTTTTCTATTACTGTACTACAACAACATTACTTGAAATGCTTAATATTCCATTATTTAAATATTTTATTTCTTTTTTTTTCAGTTTAGGTTTACTAGATAATTCAGTTGGTGTATGTTTTGACTTTCACACACTGTCAACATGAGTGGAGATGATGTCATGAAAGACATGAAGGAACGAGCAAAGTTGCGTCGTCAACTGCTTGCCCAACAGGTGAGGGAGATCTTGACAATCATTTTTACTAATAATGAATTGCATTATGCTTTTAATTTTGCCTTGGAAAATTATTTTTACAGAATTTATTTGGTATTCCTTTTCAGGAATACCATATGGTATTCCTGATGGAGGAAGCATATGATTGCTTCCTCCATCATATGGTAGACCATATGGTATTCCTTTTCAGGAATACCATATGGTCTGCTCAGAAGTGTACTCTTCATATATATTATACACTACACTCAAAGCCTATATTTTTATGTAATGTGATGTAAAACTGCAGATAGACGATTGGCTATTCTCCCCATACATAATTGCCAGCAATTTTTCTGCACTGTATTAGAACCTTTTTATATTTTTGTTATCCAGCTAGGAGTTGCCAGTGCAGACAAGCTGGGTCAGGCCTTAGGCAACATTGGCAAACTTCAAGATGACCAGGATCGCATAAAGAGACAAAGAAGGTCACGGCAGCAAGAAGAATTAGAAGGAGAGGAAGCCGCCAATATGGTGTATACAGACTCCTCTACATTCCTTAAGGTGGGTAAGAGTATCTTTGAAGATCACTTTGTAATTAGATTCAAACTATGCTGTGGAAAAAAAAGACATGAAATAATCATAGTACAGAACTGTAATTATTATTTTGATGTCATTATTTATAATATGGCTTGAATAAAATTGTCTTTTGAATCTTTTCCATTTGTTTTCTACTTAAAGAAAAGTATTTTGCTTCATAAATATGAAAGTGTTTGCTTATAATTTATTTTTAACAATTATCTATTGCAATGACTCCCAACCCATTTACTTTTTTTCATTATCAAATTGTATGGGTTGTTATTATGATGTACAGAGGAATGGACAAATAATACATCTTTCTGCTCTCTTGCACCAACAACTCTTGTGCTAACCTCATGGAACAGCAGAGGTAACTCTGCCCTCAGGCACTATACAGCTTGAAGGCATTTACAGCTCACTTAGCTGCCAGACTTGGCATTCCAATACTTTATCCACAGAAGCTTCTCATAAATAGTCATCCACGCTGAGCTTTCTCTTCCAGGGAATCACTCTGGACACTATACAATAAGAATCTTAACTTACTCTTCATCAGCATACAGGTTAGGGGACCTTGGCTGCAACATAAGCATGCTGCTCCAGTTCAACTCTGCTGCCTCTGGCCATGTCATCCTTGTTGCCTACACTAATTTATCACTATTCACCTCTTGACTTTCAATTGTTAAGTTTGTAAATTTTAAAAGTTGTATCATATAACCCTACTACTTCACCTCGTAGTTTCTTCCATTATTCTTCCACAGACACGTGTACTCGCACACCCCCTCACCTCAGTTTGAATATTCAGCAGTTTGAATATTGAATATTTTTGTATCTCAAAAAGCATATTAAAAAATTAGAAAATGCACAAAGACATGCTGTTAAATACTACCAGATTTGCAAAATATGAGCTAAAAAAACAGAGGCCAAAACATAGTGTAGGATGTAATGAAATGCTCTTTTTTTCCTCATTAATTTCCATTAGTTTTTGTACTAGTATTATTGGCCATGCCAGTTTATATGTGGAGAGCACATGGGGATCAGAGATCACCTCATTGCTGAGATGAACCAACCACAAAAGCATTGAAGAGAAATCACAAGCACTGTCTTCCTCCAAGAAATGTTTTGACCATCACTAAACTATCTAAACAAAGCTTTGACAAATAGCCAACAATCACATTAATGGTTGCAACACATCTGGTGGTAATACAGCCAATCCAGATCCTGGTGAGAACACTGCCTCCCTCTTCAGCCGGTCTAACCTTGCCTACAGCCGTGGGGAAGATGCATGAGACCGCAGAAATGCAGAGATACTGAGGGGCAGCCCAGATAGAGTTGTTTCATTACATTCAACACACTATTTCTTGGTGGCCATTCTCCTCACCACATTGTCTTGTTAGAAGTTATCCAACATTTTGCCCCAAAGCAAAGAAGGCAATCAGTCAAATAATGGAAGGGACTTGGCTTTGGCAGAAGCCCCTGGCAACAGGACTCGGGCCAAGTGCCATACATTTGCATCAAGGACGAGTGGGATGATATAAATCTGCCAACACCCAATTAGAAAGTTGTAAACCCCCAGAGTCTGATATAGTTGTGGTCCTATTTGACAAAAGTGCAGCTAAAGCAGCATATTTGCAAACATGGATCCTAGGGTTTAGTTGAATTGCATGTTGCTACACCAGGATCAGAAGAGTGCTACTTATTCCCTTGTGTGTTCTATAGCTGTTCCCACCACAGCTATGGAACACTTAAGATTCCTATCCCTGTGCTCTTGGTATGGCTTCTAAACTGCTTTTATCTTCTTAAACAGACATTCTGTGTACCTTTTTAGTTCTTGATGGCTTTTGTATTTGAGGTTTGTGTCTCGACTGAAGCTTTCTTCTTTCCCTGCCTTCAAGTGGGTTGAGTGGTACTTTCCTCTTCAGGGTGAGTCAGAGGCTAGTATGATGCTGCTTTCACACTCTGGGGATGAATTTTGCTTCTTGGAAGGACTCTGCAGCCAGCCCCACCTCTTTCTTAGTTGAGGTGGTGGTCCAGCTTAAAGCATCAAGTGAAGAGGCTTCATTTTGATCCACTTTGGTACTGTTCCCAGGAAGAATGGTACTTATGTCCAGACTGGTGAGATTCTATACCTTCCAGTTTTGCTTGAGTTTGGTGCTTCTTCTTTTGTATCTCAAATTCAGTATATTATTTTCTGTTGGGAAGTAACAGTTTTTATGTGTATCTTCAACTTGACTGGAAGGAAGTTCTTCCTATAATATAGTTAAGATTGGGGAAAATTTCCTTCCAGTCAAACTGGAGATGCACATTCAAAGAGGGAAAACTTTCTTCGAGTCAAGCTAAAGACGTACATTAAAACTTTTATTTTCCACCAGAAAATCTTCAATGTGGTGTTGGTGGGAAAATACCTTGCTTTTTTTCAGTAGGGTCACAATATACCCCTATATTGACTGTGGAAGTGACTTCTGGCATGTTTATGTCTAGGAACCTATTGTAGCAGATGTCTTGGTGTCCCCAGCTTAGCAGATGCTATTAATTTCTTTGCCTGCCAGGGGCTCTTCTCTTCCTATCTTCATTCTTAGAAAGCTTAGCTGGGAAGTTTTTAACACCTGCTTTGGTGTTGATGCTTGTTGTGGCTGTGGCTCTGACTATGCTCACTCCTATATTTTGAGATCCAGTTACGAACTTCCTCTGCAGGTTTCACTTGAAGGTATGTGGTGTTAGGCAAGTTCATGTTGGACAATATCTTTTTGCTTCCCTTTCCTTTTCCTTTGTCACAAGGAAAAAACAAGGAAAGCAAGTGTTGGAGGAAATGTAATCATCGTTTCATCCAGTTACCCGGGTGTTTTGATTAAATCCTTCTCCTCCCTCTTCCAGAAGAATTGGAAATAGAGGCTCTCCTTGGATTCTTGCAGAGGCTAGAGAATCTGTTGTACCTCTTCCCCAAATGATTGCAACTGTTCCTTTGCTTTCCTGAGCATGTTGTTTTAATTGCAGTTGCCCCTTCTCCAACCATTTCTAGAAGGATGTTCTCAGTCCATTTATTGCCCTTTCATCTGCATTTTCATGGTAATAACAGATAATGTGACGAGGGAACATCTACAGAAATTTTACCAGATTTAGATCAGATATTCCTAGGCATGGGTAGCATCTCGAGTTGTTACTTATACTTGGCAAAATTTGCCTCCCCCAGGGATTTTCTTGATAGCAGGTTAATGCTTATCTTGCTCCTTTGTGCTTATTTGTCAGTGCTTACCTATCAATGACTACGGGGGTATAAGATATAACTCTTTATGCCCTCTTAGCCATTTATACCTAGCACACTAATTACCCCTCACAATATTAAAATTTTTCGTCATATTTCTCTTTAAAGTTGTGGGTGGAATTGAGTTCAACGACCTTTTTAATGCATTCCACTTTCCCACCATCTATACAGGGAACGAGAACTTTCTTAAATCTCTCCAATTCATTCGGATATCCAACTTCCACTGATGTCTCCTTGTCCTAACTCTTTAATTTAAATAGGCTTCATCTTTCCACTTTATTTGTTCTCCTCAAGATCTTGTATGCAGTTATCACATACTCCTCTCTTTCTTCTCTCCTCTAAGCTGAATCCTCTCAACATGTCCTCATAGGTGATTCCTCTCAATTCTGGTACTAATCAAGTTGCAAGCCTCTGAAATTTCTCAAGTTTCTGTTTGTTTCTCAAAGTGTATGTTCCATGGTGGAGTTACATACTCAAGTAATGGTCTCACATACTCAGCAGTGTGTATAGACTAGAAAGCCTTCTTGTTTAGATTCTTAAATTACATTCTTATGTTTGTTAACTTCTCATTTGCTGCAGTTATTCTGTTCACAAGAGCTTCTTGTGTTAGTGTTGGGATTATGTCTACTCCCAGATTTTTTCTTATTGTTTCATATTCAGAAGTTCATATATGAATCCTGTGAGTTCAATCACCCCTCCTTTCTGTAGTAAAAAGGTTTTCTTCCTACAGGAAAATGACACTTGACTTGTCTGGAGTTAACACTAACATTCCAGGACTGGTTTATCAGGTGATTTCAAGTCACTCATGACTAAAGTGTCTGGATCTCCAGGCTTGGCACCATCCACCAAAGATTCAGGCATTAGTTGAGATTTCAGCTAGGTTATCCCTGCCACTTGGCAATCCCTTTTGGGCTCCATTTGGCACTGGACTTTTCCACTCACCAGAGTGGTTCTTTATGATCAGTATTCCTGGAAATGTGTGTATCATCCAACCTGGTTGACTAACTTCTTGAGGCCCACAGTTTCCTTCTGTCACCATTCAGATAAGTGAATTGATCTCTATTGTTGCATTTCACATTAATGCTGAGGAGAGGACTGCAGTGCTGAGTGTGATGAAATGCATCACTTTCTTGAGAATTTTTTCTCTGTACTGCAATTGTCTCAATAATGAAGTGTGGTAACCAGAAGGACCTTGCTCTTCAGGCACCCCCAACCTGACTTCCTGTCTTGCGCTTCTCACACAGAAGAATGCTGTTTGATATTATAAAAATGCTTTCAGGTTCCCTTCAAAACTTCTTGTATGGACTTTTAGGTTCATTTACCACTGTTTTTATGGGGGAACAGGTGGCATCATTTCTCATTCAACACCTTAGAGCGTCCTCTTGTTGATAGTATAGTGTCGCTTGCCAGGATTTCAGTAGTTCTTTGCAGCCCACCAGTTTTCTTCCTTGTCGTAATCAGGTGTGGGTTTGGGTGTCTGTACGTGGGGCGTCATGGCATGCAGGATGCTTACCTCCACTGCTGCTCCACCTGGCACTACTATGCAGTACAGGTGAGTTGAGCCCTCTTTATGATTATTGTAACAGAGCTGGCCTGGCTATTGCCAAAGAAAGCATCTGGTATAGCTCAGAAATCAGGCTTTGGGTATACAGTATAAAAAAGCTACCTTCTGAACAGGACACCTGGTTACTCCTGCTGCTGCTGCTGTCACTAGGTAATGGTCTTGGGTAGAAGCCAGGCAGGCCAAGTTGAGCTTGGAAGGGCTTTGAGTTTGCAAATGAACCTTCTAAATGTCATTTCAAGCAGGATTGAGCTCACTCCAGTGCCTCCTTGACACCAGTAAGACTTGGTAGGGGATCTGGAAAAGATCAATACTTCATTGGTACAGAATATCAGCCTGCCATGACTGTACATAATCCTGTCCATGGTGCTATCAGGACCTTGTTTCGTGATGTCATGCGCAGAAATATGTTTCTCATGTACCTGTACAGTATACTCTAAAATGTATTATATTGTAGTAAGTTTTTTCTCCCAATAGGGTACTCAATCAGCGAACCCACACAATGATTACTGTCAACATTTTGTGGATACTGGACAACGTCCACAAATTTTATTAGAGATGTTGGCTGGCAGACAGATTTGAAGAATATCCAAAGCTACGAGAACTAATAAAACTTAAGGTAAGGTAGGCACAACATTTGTTTGGTATAAAATGGTTCAGGATTTCCAACAAGATCTATGGAAGGAATTTGGAATGAGTTCTGGAAGTTATGTGGCAAGTTTAAACAGTGCCTTCAATTTGCACAGATGAACTTAGAAAACTGCTTGAAAATAAAAACCAGACAAATTTAATAGTTATATAGTACCTGTATGTAAAAAATAATAACGGCATTCCAGACACCTCCCAGATTCCAATTTTTTGTCATTCAAAATATAGTGTCAAGTGCTAATTAGTCCTTTCTGAGAGGCACCTCAGTAGTTCTCCAAACTTACTTCATTGACCCTTCATAGGCACCCACAAATGCCAAGGGGCAGAAACTTTGAGCCTCCTGGGATCAAGTCCCGATATCTTGCCCCCCCCCCCCTAAAAGAGTAGGGAAGAACATGGGAATCGAAGATCAACTCACTACCAAGGTGAATTGCCCAGAAAGCCAAAAAGTTTTCCCAAGCAATTCTCATCTCTCTGAAAGAGAGAGATTGGGAAATTCAGTGAACTCGACTAGTAGTTGGAGTAGGCAAACTACTCCTATCACATCATCCCTGGCCATCGCCATATCAAGAGATCACCAGATCCAGATCACTCCAGATCACTCGTCATCCCGGCCACTTTTCCCCCTTCACTCAAGATACAGCTTCCACCCCCACCTTCCCTCTATATCCCCAGCCACACGGGGATCAGAGAAGATGGTGAGTATGGGGGTTATTGAGATACCACTGAGAAGGGAATTTCAGTACTCTGAATAATTGTTGTTGCTCAATAAATAACAGTAATTGTTATTAAAATTAAGTTTTCTGATACAGCTGGGCCTTATATCCTCAGTGAGGCTTTATTACAAACAAATTTTGTGTTTGATAGGTCTTTGCAGAGTTATATTATAATAAATTATTTAAATAGTGATATAGAAAAATGTCTTTATAGCCTAGATGTTCAAGATGATGCAGTTAATGTATCATGCGTCTGCATAATGTTGTCTGTAGTGTTTCATACTTTAAATATCTGGCCTAATTCACTTATCTAAACTTGTACTGAAGTATACAAATAGAGTATTTGCAGCGAGTTTTCATTTTTCAGGATGATTTAATAGCTACAACTGCAACACCACCCATGTATCTCCAAACTGATCTCCAAACATTTGACCTGCGTGAGCTACCCACAAAGTTTGATGTGATACTGGTCGAGCCACCACTTGAGGAATATCAGCATACAGGTGTAAATAACGTACAATTCTGGGATTGGCAAAAGATAATGGACTTGGATATTGCACAGGTAAACTTATTGTTATGTAGTAAGTTTAAATGCTGTTGTGCCTTTACAGTTGTGTGTATTATTGAGTGAATAAAGACAGGTAAATATTTTCTTGAAAGAAACGAACCATACGAATATAAATTTTTTTGTGAACAATGTTTCAGTATTTTTTTATCAGGTGAAATAACACTAAAAACACTTGTATGTGCTGAGGGCACACAGTCTGCAGAATTTTTTTGAGATGATTATTCTGCTGATCTTTTCAGATTTTTGGCAGTAGTTCTTGAAATGTAGTCCTATGTCTGTGTACCTACTTTCAGGCTGTCCAGTGCATCCCTGGAGCTTGGGTAGATAGCAAATTTATTCATGCAATATTGTGAAGGGTGGGGGGGTTGAATGCAAGAATTGCTACACTGGTGCAGGATATCTTGTCTGTTGCAAAGGCTTTCTTAAGTAGTTTGGTGCATCATCTCCATGAACACTTTGAGTTTTGTATAATTCTTATAATTGATTTAAAGTAGATATAAGAACTTAAGAGTTTTATATCCTTTGATTTTTGAATACATGTTGATTTGGCTTAGGGACAGCATAATGCCAGTATTGGGAAATAGATGAAAAGCAATAGTAATTCAATAATCTACATAATTATATTTAATATTGTAAGTATATTTGATACAGGTAGGAAGGGCTCCGAGAGATGGAATGGGGGGGGGAGAGGAATTAGGGGAGTAGTTATGAGGAAATAAAAATTGAGAAGGTATTTATTCTTTAGTATTTCATTAATTCATACTTTAATGGCGTTGTGATATTGTGGATGAACATGAAAGAAGACTGCTAAGAGTAAGTGTGAAGAAAAGTAAAGTATTGTGAGGGAAAGAGGAGGTATTTCCATAAGTGAAACAGAAGTAAACAGAGCAGTCTTAGAAGTGGTCATCCATTCTAAATACAGCCCAAGCTCTGTAATTCAGAAAAGAGCAGTTTGTGCAGGTGAAAGAGAGAGGAGAGTAAGCTATCATGCACAAGGCTGCACTTCATAAACCGCAAATAGAGACCTGACCTTTTTAAATTCCGTTGGCTTTAAAAAATAAAAGAATCGCCACAAGCCATTTAGATTAATGGGTACCAACTGCATTGGCACAACAAAGCACCATGAGCTTACCTTTGTTGAAGCACCATCACTTTCATCATGATGAGCATACTTGTGCTACTGGTGCCCATAAAAGCTTGTTGGATCAGCATTATACATTTGCTTTCCTCTATATTAATGCATCACTCTCACTTTGAGCATAACAAGCAAAGATCTGATCTTTTGCCTTAAAAAACTGTTCTTGGGATGCCAGGCTCTGCTTCTTTCTTCAGTTTTAGATTACTGTAATTAAATAAGAGTTACTGGTTGAGTGTAATCATAATCTTCTAGACAGTAAATGAATACCTTCACAAATTTTCAGGTTGCAGCACCACGCAGCTTTATTTTTTTGTGGTGTGGCTCTTCAGAAGGATTAGATCTTGGCCGTCAGTGTCTTCGCAAATGGGGTTTTCGACGTTGTGAAGATATATGCTGGATACGCACTAACATTAGCAATCCAGGACATTTGAAAAATCTTGAACCGAAAGCTGTATTTCAACGAACAAAGGTATTACACAAATATTTTCTTATTTAATGGAATGGATAATGGTAGTCTGATGAAGAGAAAGGGAGTGAATTTGAGGCCAGAGGAGAGGAAGGCATGGATGAAGATGGGCAGGCATGGGATGTGAATTGTGTGAGGATGCAGGGATTGAGTGCGAAATGAGATACACCACGTGCCTCCTAAGGAGCATCATACACCTGCTTATTTACTTGTGAAGTTGTGTAATGTAAATGATGTAACAAATGGACAAGTAATTGTTTCCTTTTTAATGTTTATAACCACCTTAGTATTATTCCTCCCTATTTCATGAAAGTGGGAAATGGTATTATGAGAATTAAAAGGGAATAAATGCATCATTAATATTTAGTACAATGATGTTTTCCACTAACTTTGTTCAGCACACTTTGGTAGACAGACAACCATAAACATTTGGGTAGTACTTTGTCTGTGTCTTGCTTTAATACTTGTAAAGAAAATTGTATTATTAAGGTCATACCTTTGAACTGATTGCTTAATAGTATATTAAAATAAAAAAACACAATTAAGATCAATGCAAGAAAACCAAAGGGGCATATATATAGCATTGTTAGATGTATATGTTAACCAATAAACCTGAGAGTGCTAAACATTTACCACCCGACATTCAACTTGAGCATTCACTGAGCCCACCCAGAACACCCAGTCATCAACCACCCAGTCCATTTTTCTCAAGTTAGAATTGTCATCAGAAGTCTATACAGTGTGTAGCTACATACAGATAGGGAGGAGTAGATAAGGTTATGTATAGACCACCAGCTCCAGGGTTAAGTGTAGCTTCCAGTTCGGTTACTCACCAATAATTGAGCATATTTTTAATGTATTGAAGTAATGGTCAATAATTACATATGATTACATTATATCCCAGTATTTACTTTTGTTTCTTGCTAGAACAACATACAGTGAATAGCATTAAAATGCATCGTGTGCATGAGTTAGGTTTCTAATTATCATAGAGGTATAATACTGCATGATGATATCTTGGCTTTTGTTATTGTCTTCCAGGAACATTGTCTAATGGGAATAAAGGGTACTGTACGTCGGTCAACTGACGGTGATTTCATCCATGCAAATGTTGACATTGATCTTATAATATCTGAAGAAGCTGAATATGGATCGCTAGAAAAACCAGTGGAAATATTTCACATTATTGAACACTTCTGCCTTGGTCGTCGCAGGTGAGTGGATTTAATGACTATTCCAGAGGTAGTTTCCTTAATTTTTTGTTAGAGAAATGTACAGTATAAATAAAAAATACTTCATAGGATTGTGTAAGGCCATTTTGGGCAAGTCTACAACAAGCAGATATAAACTTCATTATGATTTGGATAAAAATGTAATTGTGACAAAAGTACATAATGCTAATCAACATAATTATAACTGATAATACAATGCCTAAGATTGTACTGGTATACCCCTATCAAATAGGGGAAGTTTGTGTTGAGGAAAAATAAATATCCAAGCCGGAAACCCAGAAGCTATAGAACTCAGTTCGATAGTTTCAGGGAGCCTCCGGTTTTGCCCAAAAAATGACATTTCATTTCATTCCAAGTTTTTTTTTTTCATGGAATTGTTCATGTCACTCGCTCATCAATTCCCTATTCATATCTTTTAATGATTCAATTCTAAACTTAATCAGGCTTCTGTTTTCCTTTACTTTTAAATTAAAATTATAGCAGATATGGAAGTAACAGGATATTTTAATAAATACCTATCATAATTATGTATGTAGCATTGGTGTCCATAAACTGTATGGTTAGCCTTGACATAATCCTCCTGCATAGCAGCATTTAATTGTGGATATTTAGTAATCTTTACTGCCTTCCCTCTACATACATGATTGTTGTTTTATTTTGTATATAAATTTCTCTTGCTGTAATGGTGTGATTATTTTTTAATCTGACTTTAGGTATACCTTTAACTAAGGTTAGCAGCCTGACTACCGATGACCCTACTCATGGTTGGATTAGTACACGAGATTCTTTTATTCTTATCTTTTTATGTTATAATATTTACGTGAAAGTCACAAGGTAATACAAATCAACACTGATATGCAAGATATAATTCAGGACAGTTTTAGTGCCAATGGGCCCCAAAGCTTCATTTGAAGATGGTACTGTTGAGCACTGTAGCCGTTTTGAAATACTGTATATCTTTTCTCTCTCAAAGTGAGTTTTAATTGTTTTCGTTCATAGAATGCTGTCACTTTGAAACTCCAGATAAGCAGACTTTTTTCAGTTGGTCATTATTTCTTTGTTTATAAATTGACTAAAAAAATATATATTTGGATTAAGAAAGAATCACTGGATCTCATTAATACATATAGACAAATGGTTTGATTGATAGGTTGCACGTGTTTGGCCGTGATAGCACCATTCGTCCTGGCTGGCTCACCCTCGGCCAGGTCTCACCAGCAGCAACTTTGATCCTGATGTTTATGCAGGCTATTTTACAAGTGGCCAAATTACAACAGGTTGTACCGAGCGCATTGAGGCTCTGCGACCAAAATCTCCTCCTCCGAAGGTAAAAGGAGGACCAGGTGGACGAGGAAGAGGGGAATGTCTTCGCGAGCAAATTTCACCCGTGGGCGAGGACGAGCAAGATAACCAATTCCTCTCTGTGGTTAGAATTTACTCTTGCCACTTGTATAGAATATGCTACAGGTTGCATCCAACATGCCTTTGATACCATAAATAACATTTTTGTTGTATGTTTGAAATTACATAGAGGTTATAATACATGTTAAAGTAATTTGTCTAATTTTATTGATACTTGTATAAAACTTTTATACCAAAGTCTGTAATTGAGCTTCTAGGCTCATGTTGTTATAATTAATATTAATTTATGAGTGTTGACCTATGAATATTGCTAGCTTATGTATATGGACATTATGGCCAAATATCATTAGCAATAGAATCAGGTTTTTATAATTATGCCAGCCCATTAATCATTAGTGGGATCTTTTATAATAATGATTCTTAAACAGTGAAAGCAAACAATGTTTATTGGTCACCTTGTGAAGACAACATACATGTATGTAAACAGTGCGCCCCCATAAACAAGAAATAATTGTTAGTTTTTCAAGACTACCTCTCAACCATTTTATCTACAGATTACAATTGTAATGCAAGCCAATAAATTATACAGTGCAGATTCACTTGTTTTACTAATCAGTAATTTAATTATATTTGTAGCTCAGTACAATATAAGATATGAAAAGTGCTTTGGGGAGGGTTTCTATTGGTGCCTCCTTAATGCTAGCTACCTGGATACCTACACCCAGTTCAATCCATGCCAGGCCCTTACAAATCACTGTAAGCTTACTGGGGACAAGAGGCCAAAAACTGAGCCCGCTCTAAAGAGGTGCATGAAGCAAGGAATACTAGATCACACTAACCAAGAAAATGGCACTAGAAAAGTAGGTGAGCCTAAAACATTATTAGTAAGGTAAACAAGCATAGACAATGAGACAATGAACCACCTGGACATGAAGCAGTTCTCTTGTTCTACCTGCACACCATCAAGGGACTGCTTGCCTTCCTCCTTGATCTCTTAGCTTTGACACATCATTCGGTAGAACACCGGATCCATGAACAATGTTTTCCCCCCCCCTGCACCACTAGTTGCATGGAAGTAGCAGTGCATGATCACAACTGGACATATTAAGTGATGCGAACCATGCTGAACCAATAAAGCATCAAGCATAAACCACCAAGGATTCTTCCTTAAAACCAGCCATCTTATTTTTAGCCTGGAAGGAAGTAGATTCTGTAAGTGAAGAAATGACCTCCAGGACCAAAAGAGCTCTTGCTTCTGAAGGAATGTGTGAAGCTCACCAACCCAACAATCGGAGGTGAAGGTCAACAAAAATAAATCCTTGACACAAAACTGAGGAGAAGAAAGAACAACCAAAACCTTGTCTAAAGAGCAATATGACTTGAGAGCATAAGTTCTCGGAAAAAATGAAAAAAAAAAAAGAGGTGAAAGGTGAAACGGAAAAAACTTACAAAATGGGCCCAACGATATGTTGACACCGAATGCCAACAACGGGACTCTTTGAAAGTCAAATGTCGATGAGAAAGAAAAAGATGGAAGAAGCATCAAGAAACCTCAAGAAAATGTTCCTGCAATGAAAGTTGCATGCAAGACACCAAATGATAAGCCACCTACAGACCGTACAGTGAGTGGTACAGGAGAGCCTTGAATCATCAAGAAACATGTTCAGGCCAATTCTTGGAGCCACAGAAAATGACATGGGTTCAGACAATGAACCCAGAGCTAGAAACCACAGCTTGGCTTGCCAAAAAGGAGCCAGCATAAGAACTCTACCAAAGAACATCTACAGTCTGAACAGAATCTGGGGCAACAGCTCAACCAGAAGGAAGAGATGAAGAAACTTCCTAATATTTCAGTGACAAAAGACACAGGTCAGACACCAATGATTATGCAACCTGTGTACCATACAAATGGTGGTAATCAAACATTAAAAATTCCAGGCATATGGATCAGCAGTGGTCAAACCAGCAATGTACTTCACTGGAGTGAGCCTCTGAAAAAGGTGGAGCCATGAAAAAATGTCCCTGCTTAAACACCAAGAGCTCGGGCATTTTCATAAGATACCAGACGGGTATGGAAACCAAGGCTCAGTCGACCATCAAGGAGTCAGAAAGACCACCTTACCCGAGTGTGCTTCCAGTCAGGGCGATACTCGGAGCAACAACTGAACTGGATGAACCACACCACCTCGATCAGTCCAGCTGGAAGGCACTCATCACGAGAGCCTCGATCGAGGAACAGAGCCACATAGAAAAGATACGGGATCCACGCTGATACGAAGAAGTCCACCTCAGGGCAACCAATCATCCCGCAAAGCCAATGAAAAAAGTTTTGTACTTTTAATATTTAAGTATTGAGAGCAGTTTTCTTTTGGGGAATTGATTACTACCTTATATTTCACTGACCAATTAAAAAAATGTTCTGCAAGTATACAACGGTTCTGATAAATTGAATTATCTAATTTATTATGTTTTAGTATCCTCAAAAGGAATACTTTATGGTTTTGTCAGATTTCCTTTACAGGATCATATAGTATTATTTTTACTTTTACAACTTTTGTGGTGTCCTTGCAATATCTATGAAATGTCTTTGTATCAACTTGAAACTTTCAAGCCTTTAACAATGACGGTCCATTTTGATACTGTATTTGCTATGAAGTTCTCTGAGGACAGGGATGAATGTAAGTGATGCCAGTACAGTATATTGAAATTAAATGAGTTGCTACATCAATCTTTATAAACATAAGCTCACAACACCATATGACTTTACACTGAATTATATTTTTTGTCACATCAGAAAATCATTTTGGTCATGCCAAGATTTAAGAAAATTCTTAATAATGCTTACTCTTTAAAGAGTTAAACTTAAAAAACTTTGATGGTATGTTTTAGTCCTTAGACTTTATAGACTGTACAGTATATTGAACTATGTGTGATGTGTTCTTAGTCTTATAGATTAGGGATATTGTAGGGCAGAGGGGAAGTGGGAAAAGTGGTGGATTGTGTGTTGATGGACAGACTATGTGTGAAGTGATCTTACAGTGTTGTATAGATTAGTGATGATGTAAGAGAAGAGGGCAGAAGGGGATAGAGACAGACATATTTTTCACTCTTGATTTTGACAGTCTTTAATAGTGTTCTCGAAGTCCAACTTTAACATAATAACCAATCTATGTTGATAAATGACAGTGATAATAGGTGACTCTGGCCCATTGTTAATTTTAGCTTTTAATCCTTTTAGGGTTGGAAAATTACCTCTCACCTGCACAGTTGTTACTGTACCAAGTATAGTACAGTGTACAATATGAGCTCTGTTATCTGAAACCCGCTGAACTTTGGGTTATCCGGCCAAAATTGGGTTTGGATAAGATTTTGCAAAACCTTGTAGTATCCAAACAAATTCAGATACAGTAACCAGAGATTTGGTCGGATACCGCAGACTGGCACAAATTCGGATAATTTTCTGGCAAAACTTCTTTGTATCTGAACAGAAATTTGGATAACTGGAGATTAGGTCACGAAAATGTTCAAGATCTACAGTATCAGACAAGAAGACAAACTACAACAAGGTAAGCTCCAGTTTCTCTTTTAAATTATATTTTTTTATTTATAATGTGTTTGTGGAAATAAGAATTATGGTGGTACAATTTTTTTTAAATACAGTACAGTATGGTCATTTTTGGACTTTCCCTGTAAGAATTCTGCTTATCTGAATGTCTGGCTTATCTGGCAGGGATCCTTCTCATATAATTCTGATAAGTGAGCTTAGACAGTAGTGACAAACATTAGAATGTTGAAAGACACAACATTTTGGTGAGGAAAGAGCTCAACCCGTTTGTTTATTATTGCACAGGGCACTCCAACTCTTTCCATGAAAAGCCATGTTCTCATTAGGAAAATTTTTGACAAGTAATTTGGTTACCCAAGTTTTCAGTAATTCTGCCGCCGACTTTAGTGTTGTGAAACATTTATTTAAACAACAGAAACGCCACAGTGAATATGGATTCAATGTCATCTGTATAGACATCCATCAATTTACCAGCTCTACTTGAAATAGTTTCCACTAATAATGAGGACTCAAGGCAGAAACCAAATGCTTTTCATGTGCTAAGTGTGGCATCTTCATTTCAATCAGTAGCTTATCAATAATAAAATGAATGAATGTGTTGAAAATCTAACCCACTGGTTGCTGTTTTCCATAGGTTTCAGCACATGGAATTGGCAGGATGTGTGAAGATCATGAAAGTAAAACATGGCACATAATTGTGCTTCAGGAAATTTACAAAATGCCTTAATCCGTCTCTGTCCGAAACCAAGATTTTGTTTAATACTATGATGTCAGTGTTTATCTCTCAAATTGAATTCTTGCAGAGGACTGTTCAACTAACTGTATTGAGCTTGTTTTTTCTCTCTCTATGGAGAAACATTCTTATGTTAAGAAACTTTAAGCTGAAGATGTAATTTTCACGCATTAGCAAGGTTGTTTTGACTTATGGTAGAACTTGTTACATTATTAGATCTAAAATGGGTCTTTAAGGATTGATGAAAAATAACAGACCAGCATGTATATTATATTTTAAAAATTAATTAATTTACCTGAATTTTCCTATAATAAGGCTGTATTAATATGAGAATTGAAGATTACATACAGTTTTGTATAGAGATGAAATCTCAGTGGTAGATGCTTATTTCCTAAACATGCATGAATATGTGCTGCAGTGTTAATTATTTTTTAACTTATTTTTAATAAATTATTGCTTAAAAAGACATGAGGAAGGGTTAAGTTAGGATAGATAAATGTGTCATTTTACAAAATAGATATAAAAGTTTATTGTTCTTTTACAGAAGCAGTTCCTACTTGTTCTGTTCTCTGGTTTAGCTAACTTTAAGGTTTGTCTTTCCATAGGTATAACTTTAGATAGCTTGAAAAAGTGGTTAAGTCCTATGTAATTTATTAAGTAACTCAAATTCTCCTTTTGGGTCATCTTTGTCATTCTTGCAGCCGTCAACCAGTGTTGTTTACCCAACCATTAATAATTTAGTTGGTAATCTCTGTACAGTAAACTCATGATATTTAAACAGGTATAAAAGCAAATCCTTATATTGCAGCCTATTCTCTTGATTTGGCACTATGTAAAATAAATGCAACAGTTTTGTCTTACAATAAATGTACAAAGCAAAACATAGGCTTCAATCTATTAAGGTAAATGCATGGAAAACATTAATTTGTGCTTTAATGTTGATATATCGCTTCTTTTAATGCATTGGTCGATTCCATAAAAATGCAACATATTAGGTTTGAGAACTGGCTGCATATTAACAGACATTTCCACCCAGCATATGCATTATATCCTTAAAAACCCTTTTGTATGTGATGTGGGGTTGTGTCGCACCATTGATAAAGTGGATGTTGTTAACTGTGTTGCACATCTGGGTGAAGTGTTGCTCATATTGAGGCCAGGCACATAGTTCAAAGTACTGTTCTGAGTTCATACTGACATTGGTGAATACCCTCATCTTCCTCCTCTCCAAACATTGTTCCTTAGTTAGGGTGATAAAGTAGAGGAGATCACAGAACTGGGGCACCTCAGGATGATTGAACAACAAAAAGCCATCCAGAAGCAGCACTGATGAAAGATGTGACTTTTCCTTGTGTCCAATAAATGGCGGTCTTGGTAGATTTAATGCTGATCCAATAATTTTACTCCGATTATGTATCTTGTCATAATCCACAAGGTTGATATCTCTTCCATCTGTTGCCAGAATTTGCTTGATATCTGCAATCATCTTTTTCATGTCGATGCTAGCTAAAGAATCTTTGTTATAACCCTTTAGAGGTTCAGGAGCTTTCAGATGAGCATTGGAGTGGTCAGGGAGTATATACTCATCTTGGGTCAGATAAAGAGTTGTGGTCGGGAGGGACGCAAGTAATTGGGTCGCTAGAGTAGTCTTCCCACCACCAGTTGCTCCTGACAAGCCAACCACTCTCCACCCAGAGTTACTAGTCTTAGCTTGAAGTTCCTCGTGCAGTGTGTAAAGGTTCAGAAGCTCCATATTTCTCTGGAATCTATATCTGAAAGTAAATAATTGTATTACCTACAAGGATATAACAAACTTAGAGTGTGCACGAACTTACATAATTTTTTGATGGGTACAATTGTGATTCTGTAATTATTGTGATTGGAGTCAAAATCCACCACTCATTAAAAGTTGCACAACAGGTGGGTGCAGCAGTCAGAAAAGCTAACCAAACTCTTGGGATAATCAAGCATACTTTTGACTATAAGGAAAAGAAGGTAATGGTTCAACTGTATAAATCAATGGTGTGCCCCAATTTGGATTACTGTATTCAAGCATGGAAGGCCTCATTTTCAGAAGGACATAGCTGCTCTGGAGAAGGTGCAACACCAAGCAACAAAAGTTTTTCCAGAGCTAAGTCATCTCTCGTATTAAGAGTGCTTGAAGGCCACAGGGCTAACAACACTGCAAACCAAGCAATTAGAGGGCGGCTCTCATTGAAAATTTTAAAATACTTAACAAGTTAGAGGATGTTGATCCGGATATTTTCTTCAGAAGGTCAGATGTACCACAAACAAGGACCAACTGTTTCAAACTCAACAAGCCACAATGTAGGACTGAGAACAGGAGATGTTTTTTCACCCACAGGGTTATTAACCCATAGAACCGCCTACCCGGCGATGCCGTAATTGCTAAAACTGTTGGGTTTTAAAATATACCTGTAAAAGATCATCAATGCAAATGGGGGACCTTTGACAAGCCGCCAGCTTCCTGTCCTCGTCGAGGTCACTAGGGTTAGTGGCCCTCAGGTAAAAAATCAGGTAATGTGCATTTTGGTGCACTGAAAGGTTTGTTAAAGATTGTTCTGTAATTGTTCTTCATTAAGGATGCATAAACCCAGGAGACTGCCTACCCGCCACAGCCGTAGATACCAGTACTGTTTAATTTTAAAATCCAGATGGAAAAAATCAGGGCAAATGGGGGACCTTTGACAAACCGCCGGCTTCCTGCCCTCGTCGAGGCCACTAGTGTATTAGTGGCCCTCAGGTAACTTGAGTTTAATGATATATAGACAAATATAGCCATAAAAAAGTATTTTAAAGTGTCGAAAATTTAACAAGCTAAACTTTCCATAGTATCTAATAACAGAAACATGAAGCCTACGGAAGAGTCAACCTTGTGTCGGATAATATGGAGTCCGGGCCACATGGGGTGAAGGGTTCGGTGCACAGATGTGGACAAATTTCATAGCAGTGAACTTTCCCTGGAGACAATATAATGCAACAGCTTACACTCAGCCTCTATTGCTGTGGTTAGTGAAGTCCTGTTGCTCCAGGGTTTAACCAATATATAACACTATGCAACCTGTCCTCTTACAAAGAACGTCGCATTTCGATCATATGCGTTAAGTAAGGCCAAAAATTGTACTTGAAAATGGAAGCGACTCGGGAAAGTGACGTACGGATCCTGTTTTCTGTTTTGGGTCCTTTGGTAGCTTAGGAGAGGATACTTTAAATTTACCGTTTTCTTGACGTTGAGAAATCTTAGGAGGACGAGCTGCACTATGCCATATGGATAGTGTTAATGCTTTCTTGGAGAGCTCCAAGATGGCATTCTGTTGCCACCTCTTGGGTGGCTTAATCTTCATCAATCATAGCGGATTCCAGAAGACAAAATCTGCACCCCCGTCCCCCTAAGAGAACGCAGGGGATCAGTGATAGCAGTCACTAACAAAGGTAAGGCGAGACAAAACAAATCGTAGGCAACTGCAAGTTAATAACTCTGTAAACGATCCGCCAAGTATTTAGTAGTTCACCCTCTAGTTTAGATCGCCCACCACCAGAGGTGGCAATACCTGAACCAGTCAGTGCCCCAGCTCTGTCAGTCAGCTAGTGCGAGCCTGGTCATTACAGCTCCCGTCACCAATAACTGCGGACCCCGTATTTTCCCGGTAAGTGCTGGCTATCCTTTTGAATTTGTCCAGTGGGAGCCCATTTGGTAACCCTGTCCTCAGGCTAGGTTCGTCCAACCGGCGGTCGACCCCCAAAGACACATTCACCACCTTTAACGTACTGTGTACTGTATATTCAAAATATAGTTTTTTCTCAGATATAAGTTAATATTATTGCATATTAGAATTTGTTTTCTTTTATTGATATATACAAACGCTCTTGCATTCTTGTAAAGCCACTAACCCTCATAGCGTTTCGGACAGGTCCCTGATCTTAATTTTCCCCTGGAAAACGACCCCCAAATCGTTTAACAACAGGTACCCATTGACTGCTGGGTGAACAGAAGCTTAGTTAAGGCTTGGCGCATAGTCAATCCTCCCCGGCCAGGATAGGAACCCAGATCAAATGGCTCGCGATGCGCCGGGCGAATGTTTTACCAATGCGCCACGGGGACGGCATGGAGCGGCCAGGCATGACAGGGCGGATCTCATTGAAACTTAAAGTACTGAACAATGTTGTTGTGGGTCCGGATATTTTCTTCAAAAGATTTTTGTAACAGACAAGGAGCAACGGTTTCAAGCTCAACAAGCCACAGTGTAGGACTGAGAACAGATTTTTTTTTTACCCACTGGGTTATTAACCCCTGGAACTGCCTACCCGCCGAAGCCGTACTTGCCAAAACTGTGTTGAGTTTTAAAGTACTGCATACCTGTAAAAATAACTTTGACAAGCCGCTGGCTTCCTATCCTCGTTTAGGCTACTGGGGTTAGTGGCCCTCAGGTAAATCGGATACAAATTTTGTAAATAATTGTATTATATAATCGGCTTCAATTAATATTTATAGTCATATATTTTTCATTAGTCATATAGGCTCGACTCATATTAAGCGCACTGATATAATAATGCAACATAACAGCTGGTATAGTAGGCCTACATTCGTGGGTGGCATTTCATAAAAAATAATTCACGTATGACAACCACATACAAATATTAACACCAATCTTATATCTTATGTCGCAGTAGGAATACCAATTTTGCCAAAGTAGGAAAAACAAAGTAAAACCACCTCTATATATATATATTTACGATGTGATTGTTGAACAATTACGAAGTCACGAATTGATTGTTTAACAATTAACAAGCTCTTACCTTTGTTTGTGTACACTGATATCCCTTGGATCACGAGCCTATAATATATTGTTACCGTATCTTGTATAAGTGTTAAACATTTAAAATATTTATAATTCATTATTAGCAAACTAGAATTAAGGGGACTTTAAATTCATGTTTTCTCAACAGTAAAGATAGTAGTAAAGTAGAGACCTATGTCCTGGAAAATATAAATTTACTAAATATTATATAATAATGTGTTGTGTATATATATAGTACACCTGAAACTTGATAGGAAGTATTCTTAGGTACACAATTGCATGTATATAAAGCCACAAATTTGCATCAGCATTATCAGACGTGCTAGAATTTAGTTAAGTGATATCTGGCAGCCCCCCCCCCCTGTATCCATGCTGTTCTCAAGGTGAAAGCTTGAGAGTACGTCGTGTCATGATCCACAAGATAAAAGTGCAGGTTCGGGAACCCACACATTCACCAGGACGGAATTACTCGACATTCTGGGGACGAATCACCAACGCTGCACTAATCGACATAGTTGAAGATGACAGTGAGTTCAGCTCTTTATCAATGAAGAGACAGGGGCTGTTCACACATGCCGTTCAGTTGCATTAGAAGCAGTCAACCTGTTATTATTTCTATCACGACAGTAGCAAGCTGTATAGGACCGTTTTCGTGTGAAGTATCAGCATCTTCATATCTTTATAAGGCCTCTTCCTAACATTGTTGCCAGTATCAATTCGCAAAACACAATCTTGACTGCGGTAGCAGCAAACCTTATTTGAAAGGCAGCCAATCTACGACCGAATTTTGAAGCAAATATTAAACTCTCCTGTGAGCAACCCAAGCTGCTGAAAATTAATTCGGATGTTTCGGCATCTCATTAACACCCCAACAAATCTCCAAGGATATAGACACTTTCCATTTAAACAGTGCCAAATTGCTTCCAGTATACTCGCTACAGCCGAAGTACACACTTCAAGTCGGAAAATGTGGTGGTCTGCGCCAGAGACCACCACTTCCAGACTGCCAGGCAACCATGAACCTGCACTGTCTTGTGCGGCGAACACATTGCTGTCTCGTTTGAGTGTTCAATCAGACAGGTGGAAACGAAGATGTCCGAGGCCAGAAAAACCATCATTTGATATCATTTATATCTGCACCGACCCGCCCGACAGTCTCAAGCAAAATACAAACTGTAGTACTTCTACACTTCAGAGAAGTAATTGGGCACGAAATACCCACGAACTCTGCCACCGACGCAGGCATCACTCACCAGTGGAAATAGTACTGTTCTCGTGCTACAGCATCTTGCAGACAGGCTTGCCAGTTATGACAACACCTTGTTTGTATAAACAACATGCTAACAGACAACGGTTTGCCACCTATAACTGTACCAGTCATACAGTTATAGATGGCAATCCGATCCTGGTCAATACTGCAAATTGTGTTGCAGAATCCTCCATCACAATCTGCGTTCCCTTCCCCCCCCCCCCCCTGCGCTCTCTCTGCCGACACCGAACTCGCAGCACCTCCTGACCTCACAGCACTCATCCTGCAGAACCTCGACAGCATCTCCTGCAACTCATCCTGCCAAACCTCGACAGCATCGCCTACAACTCATCCTGCCAAACCTCGACAGCACCTCTTGCAACTCACGGATTAAAATTACATTGTACACTAGATGATTTGCCTTGTGCACCTGAAAGAGACTCGCCATAGCTGGGACAAGCGACTTCGCCAATGAAATGGGAGGAAATGCATGGACAGTCAGAGGAAGGCGAGGGATGTATCGATGCCTTCTTACCCAATGGGGAGGAAGTAGAGGAGCCAGGTTTATGTTTCTGACTTGGAGAGAGAGAGGCGTACCAGCAGCAATGTACTGGGCGACAGCCTCCATAGTCTCGGCAGGACGGGATAGGTAACAGGAGCGGCCAACATAAAGACGGATGGAAACAGGATGGACAACGGCCTGCACAGACAGGTGTTGTGGTGGGCCAAGAGACAAAGGGAAGGACTGAGAAGGATTGGGTCGAGTAGGGAAGGAAGGCACAGGAGACGGGGAAGGGAAGAAACACCAGGTAGGGAACTATAAGGAAGACCCTTAGTTCCAGAATGCAAAGGAGCAAAGACGGCGAGGTGTTGAGGTCCAAGGCCGGGGGAGTGGTGAGAAGTGGAATGCAATGCACAAGCAAAGACCTGCTTGAGAAAGAGGGGAGGATGGCAAACCAGCCATCTCGCTTCATGGAAAGATAATCAATCGCAATGTTTAAAATTGAGGATGGCTTCCTCTAGTTTGTAGTGCACATGTGTGGGAGAAGGAAGAGTGGGTGTCACCACAATTTATGCAGTGAGCTTGGGGAGAAGAGCACTCCATCTTAGAATGACCTGAAACTCCATACACGGGACAGAGATATCTCACTTGTGCACTTGAAAGGACAATGTCCACATCTCTAGAACCTAATACAGAGGTGAGGAGAGGGAATGTACTCCTGAATGGAGCAATTACGGAAGAGACCTACTATCAAAAGTGATTTTAGCTATGCGCAGGCTGACAACGACCTCCACAAGGGGGTCGGGTGAACGTATCAACCTGGAGGATAGAATGGCCTTGGGCCTCAAGGATATATCTAATATCCTCATGGCAGTCTTTGAGATCCTTATCACTAGTTGTGCCATGGTGCGGGAAAATAACTGTGCCAATGATGACATTTAACTGGACATTTTTGGAAATCCAAACTAGGGATTTACCTTACCAATGCAGGACAACATAGCCAAGCAGTCGGCTACCTCTTGAGAAGGGGCTGCAGCTATACATGTTCCAGTTTGGGTGGGGTTAAGTAACAAAGTTATCCACTAAATCAACGAGGTGTTTATGGATGAATAAATCATCAGGATATGTATAATCAACATGACTGAGATTGAAAACTTAGTCTATTTAGCAGGACCAAACAAATCCTGGAATGAAGGATACCGTGACTGAATCAAGCATTTTTGAGTGATGTGACGGTACCGAGCTTCCCTATTAAGGAGGGATGTAAAAGGCACAGTTGTCACAATGAGAAATGGAGCCCTCCTGGTGACAAGGTGGTCAACACTGGGAGCT
This sequence comes from Procambarus virginalis, assembly GCA_020271785.1. Lineage (NCBI taxonomy): Eukaryota > Metazoa > Arthropoda > Malacostraca > Decapoda > Cambaridae > Procambarus > Procambarus virginalis. The sequence goes on along the minus strand of WNGS01164437.1, from coordinate 46,150,304 downwards.
CTGGGCTTAACCCTGCCACAGAGGTGGGAGGGTCAGTTAGGAGTCAAAACAGCAACTTGTCTGGGCATAATGTAGCTGGGGCTACATTGGGAAAAGACATTGAAAAACGTAAGAAATATTGAGAAGATCGTGTTAGAATCATTAATCTTACCCTTTCGGTCATATTCAACAATAGTATATGAATATGACCATATATATGTCATCATACATATTCATATATTCAACATAAATATATAATATATATTATATATATATATATATATATATATGTATTGTGTGTGTATATATGTAATATATTACACAACGTTTCGAACCTACATAGTTCATTCTCAAGTCCTCAAGGTGGCTGGGTGTGTGTGTGTGTATATATAAATATATATATCAACGATGCATCGTGAATATACACCCCACAATTGTCACCTTAAGAACCGTTGGTGTTGAGATCGGGCTCAGCAATGATTGTAAAGTTTCCCCTCGCTTGACCATATCAGATACCACAGTTCTGCAGGTGAGTGTGCCCACCTTGACTCACCTAGCATCAAAACATAAGACAATGGAAAGAATATTCAAGAACAGAACCAAATTGCTAGGAGGAACAACCAGAAAGGAGAAGAGGAAAAAATTAAACTTGAGGATGAGGAAAAAGTACCCCCAGCAAAATTTGCAGACAGCTGCAGGAATATAAGGCTTCAAAAGGACAAAGAAAATGCTGTCTCATGGAGAATCGCACTCCGACAGCTACCCACCAAACCTCCTCACGTCAAAAACGAGCTGGAAAGTAAGGGGGTTAGCTATATTTAGCCCCTTTTGAATGTCCTGCAACTTTGATGGTGCTTCATAGTCTTCCTGGCTTGGTGCCTTTTTTGATAATTACTTGCAGTATACTTTTACTAGTTCAAAAAACCATGATTAAACAGGTCCATTTAAAAGAAAATAATACATGCAACTCTAATAATACTCTGTATTGTGAAGTAGCCAAATATTTTACTAATAATACTCTGCAATACAATAATTATTATTATTGTTTAAGAAATATGAATAACTGTAATCTTTATTACATTAACAGGAAGAAAATAAAAGGATAACAATTATTTCAGCAATTTCTTTGACGGACTGCATGAAGCAGTCTTAATTTATCGGCAAGGCATAAACATGGTTTGAAAACCCCAAGAGATTGCCCTACAATTCCTTTAGTCATAATAACAACTAATTGAAATAAGATACCAGTTGTTCACCTAGTAGCAGTCGCATACATTATTAATGTTCCAGTAGAGTACTAATATTGCAACACCTCGTAAATAGAGCTATCACAATAGACACCAATGTCTGGTTTTTATACAAAATAATTGTGGAGGCTGACTTGATTACAAACCAAGAGAGCCCAAGTGACTAGCACCACATTTGTCACAATAAAGTGGTTCAGATTCACTCCCTTTAACTGTGTATGATAAGTTGTTGCCATGGTACAGGGCTGGAATATCTAACATTTTTACATAATTACAGAATATTAAACATTTGTATGTATGTGGATTTGAAGCAAATGCAAACCTGTAGTACAATTCTAGTACAAAGGAAGACCACAAAACAGCACCGTTCTAATTCTTGCAACAAATTACGAAATACTCTGAATCAGCTTTATATAACCTTTGAGCTACATTAAATTTTGAATGATTCTGTTTATAGAACCTTTCAACATAACACTGATGTGCTCTGTAACGCTTGTTGAGTTTAGAGAAAAACAAAAAACAGTATATTGGAACCAACAAAAAAATACATACATTTGAAGACTCAATTGTGTTATCATTTAATATCTTTTTCCAAATAAGACAACAAAATTGTTACTAATTAAAAATGTGAATAATTAACATATGATAAATGTTCAACATATCTAGCCAAATCTTGGTTCAATGTGTGGAGATGTCTAATGCAAAGAGGACAAAAATTTATAAGGAAATGAGTGTGCACTGGAAGTTAGCAGAGGAATGATGCCAAGTACGTTTCACTGAAAGTTAATGACAAGTAAATTGTATGGTGAGGCGAGCAATATTAACCACACTTCTATCGTCCAAGTAATACAAATTTTATTTACTTAAACTACTATGCTAAGTACCTCAGAAAATGGGCAAAACTCTAGCTGAATGATCTTTATTTTAGAATAAACCTTTAAACAAGATGTTTCTGTAACATACTCTTAATGCATGCAACTATAAAGTGCATTTTGTCAAAGAAAACTGCTAATATACATCTCTGACAACAATTTAACTTTATCAACTTCTTGACCCCCATTTGGCTTGTTGAAAAGTAATGTTCCTTAAACAACTAAAGACCTGATCAATTACAAATACTCACACCAAATTGGATAAAAATAATATTTTTATAAGCTTTTCTATAAATCTGTGGTTTAGTTTTGGGCAATTCACGTTATTTCATTCTTTTCCATGAATTAGTGGGAATGAGAAATGTGAAAACTGTACACAATGTGAGATGAGCACAGCCAAATTACCATAAGAAATTAAATCTAGTAATCATATACTGTATGTTAAGTTGAAAAGAAATCCAAACTTAAACTTCACAAAGAACTAGACATACACCTGCAATACATAACACAATATACATATGAATTGAAAATATACCAAATGAAACTACATGGCAATCTCCTGTTGCTATATACTGTAATCAAGTGTAAATCTGACCTAGGTAGCAACAAAAATATAACAAATTGGCATGTAACTTTAAGAGTACAAACATAATTTACCTGAATAAATTACACCAGGGACCCAACAACTCCCCGACACATTTTTCCAGAGGATCTTTACAGAATAAATCTTCTACAGGCTTCTACAGGCAACATAATGGCTACACTTAGTAAAATGGCAACATGATGAGCTGGAACAAACATCACAAACACTGAACTACATTCATCTTATTACAACACCACCAAACACTATGACACAAAAAACATTGTACCTGGGAATATACAAATAATTATTCGTAAAGTTCAATAAACTGACTGACATTGCTTAATTTAAATAAAACTGTGAATCACAAATGGGTTGGTTTTGTGTTTAAATGAGTTCCAACCACACTCTCAGGCAGCATATGAATGTGCTCATGAATCTAGTTACAACAGAATGATTAACTCAAGAGGTAAAAGGTGATGCTGGGGACTTGTACAATACCTATTTACATGTGGACAAATGACGACAATGATATAAGCATACTTTCCTACTGCAAAGAACAAGAATTGTCAGTTAAAACAAACTGCATTTATAAGAGGATTGTTTTTCTACACAGGAAGCAAATGACAAAACATTATGAACAAATTTCTAAAGTGATATTGAACTACATACTTCGAAAGGTAATAATGAGAATAAAATATGATGAGAAACTTTGTACATAAAATGAGCTATTTAATTCTACTATCTTAGTTTAGATTCATAACATTTAATAAATGTCTGCAGACTCTATAACATATAAATCATTTGAAAATATATTTCTTTAAGTGACAATATGCCAAAAAATTTCCAGATTTAAAAACTGGATCCAAAAACATTTTGGATCTTTACACAAATCCAATTCTCATTACCATTTTTACACTTGATTATAATGATACACCATGCAATTTTTATACATTCCACAAAATTTAATTTACCAACAGATAAGGTTAAGTAATGATGAGGGGAAATGTTAAGCCCTTATGGCTATATAGCACTTGGAAGGGATATGGGAACAAATAGATGACATAGGAAGTAAGGGAAGGAATGGTGTTCAACAACTCTGAACCATCATGGATCGAACGCTGACCTGCAAGAAGCGAGGCCTCTGCTGTACTGACGAATCCACGTAGATTGACCTACCAACAGACGGTCAACTACAGCTGCATCAATAACATATTTTACGTACCTTTCTGGGAAGAGCCCCTCGGTGGCTCCCTAAAGCTGTCTCGCTGAGTTAGCTCCCCACTATTACGTCACATCAGTTGCAGGAGCCCTGTTTAGTTGACTGGAAACTAAAGCCAGAACCTGGCCCTATCACAAAGGCACAGGGGATTACAGTATTATCGTCACCCTCGTCGGGAAAGCATTCAGAAAGTCAGAGGAGCGTTATATACAACTGCAAGGTTCATAGAAAATGAAGTGTTGAAATGGCCAAACGACTCCAGAAATGAATCAGACTAAACAGGTGGTTCACTCAAAACTAGCTTGAACCCATTAGTACCAATAGCTGCCACCAGATTCCCAAGAGCCCTGGCCCACAGCTTGCTCTAATTGTCAGTTTTGTCACTGATATGGTTGATCAAACCTGTAGTGTGCTCCTGTGTCACCGTCCTTCACTGGCCTCCTGGAGGCCAGGTTCTGGTTCTAGTCTCCAGGCCAAACAAGACTCCTACAACTGATGTGAACCAATAGTGGGGAACCATTTCAGTGAGAGAGCTTCAGCGGAGCTCAGCCAGAAAAAAAAAAAGAGGCATTTCAGTACATTCAATGCCGATTTTTTTACATACAACAATGAAATTTGATCAATAACAAATTTTACATTTATGCTTATGATAGTTATGGATATTCCAGCCATGTACTGAATCTACTATGAAAATATGTTTCCACCACAATTTTATTAACAATAATAATCCACTCCTTAAAATAGAGCAATTTTTTTTATTCGCTGGATAAGTTCAACAAGCTAATAAGTAAAATTTGTAAACAAATATAATTAACAAATAAAGAACTAGACATACGCCATGTTCAACGATTATTTTTTGCCACTGAATGGAATGCCCAATTTATAGAGGTTTTCCAAGCATTGGACAACGCCTCGTCAAACTTGGAGCGGAAGTGATCCCGAGCTTCATCATCCGACAAGTCCAGTTTCTGTAAAACAAAATATATAAAACGACAAAGTTGCCATAATGTAACCTTTCAGCATAAACTTGCACTGATGCCCATTGTAATGAGTTCCAAAAGATAATGTAAAATTTAATACAATGAGGGAGATACCAAACCATTATTATAATACAGTACAGATATCTGTCCAAGGATGGAAATAACCTCACCAAATTTTACAGTGACAGGTGGGTAGAGGTGGAGGGTCAGGGGTCAGATGTTTAAGTGTGTATGTTTGAAAGATTTAATTGTTTCCAAACTAATGTAGCTAAATAACACTCCCATCTTCACTAACATTCACCCAACAGACGAGGAGTCACAATAACATGGCAGAAATATGTTGACCAAACCGCACACTAGAAAGTGAAGGGACGACGACGTTTCGGTCCGTCTTGGACCATTCTCAAGTCGATTGTGAATGGTCCAGGACAGACCGAAATGTCGTCGTCCCTTCACTTTCTAGCGTGTGGTTTGGTCAACATTCACCCAACATACACACAGAAATCACAATAGTGTGAGGCACCAAATGAACAAATCTACATGGGAAGATTACAATGTCGTGGCCTAGTCGACTAAGGGAGCGTCTGGGATCATCCCAGGTGTAAGTTTGAACCCTCATCACGGCCCTTGTGGATTTGTTCACCCAACATATTTTCTACATGATGACCAAGACAGTGTGTACAGTAGTGAAGCTGGTTACACTAATGATCACATGTTGTGTATACATATTTTCATCACTGTAAACATCGTAATGTGTAATAAAAATGGTTACACTGATAGGTAAGGTAAGGTAATTATTAGGAGAGGGTACTAAGCCATCATGACTATATTACACCTGAACAACACCTGGTACTATGCTATTGTGTTTTATATATCTTTGTATTAGTATCTTTAAGTGTATGTATGAATCTGAATGTATCTGTAATTACCTAAGTGTAGTTACAGGATGAGAACTACGCTCGTGGTGTAGTCTTCCCAGCACTCTTTGTCATATAACGCTTTGAAACTACTGAAATCTGTGTTTGTATGTGTGTGTCTGAATAAGTGTGTGGCTGTATGTATGTGTTTGCATGTGTGTGTCTGAATGTATTTGTTAGTGCCTTTAAATTTCTGGAAAGGTCAAAGTGTACTGACAATTTAACCTTCCTCATAACTTGTATTTTTCTAGCATTTCTCAGCACTTGTGTCACATTCAGTTCCCCCTTTGAGGATGATTTTTGCCTTCTCCTGCCTAAACAATTTTTATCTTGTCAAGAGATATTTTCTTATGATGTTAAGCCTTCCACTACATGTACAGTTTTACCCAAGTTCTGTTCTGTTCTCTTGTGCCCATCTTTATCCTCGACACAATTCTCATTTTAAAGAGCTCTTCTACTCCTAAAGCCCAGCCTGAAGCTTTGGGATTCGAAAGGTTGTTTCTTGGAGTGGCTCACTGGCCCACATATCTAATACAGCCTGGTTGGGCTGGCCCTTCCTGTAGGAACTTATACAAATGCCACTTCAAAACCCTCCACTTATGTTCAGCAAAGCTTTATATTTCATATAAGGAAGTTGAAGAGCCATGGGCCTCTGACGTTCATACAATGTTCTTTGATTGTGATAGGACAGCTCTACCATTCACTGGGTCTAGCCTGTATTTCCAACCATATCTTTCATTTCAGTTAATTTTACTGTGCATATTTGTGACATTGATCTTCAAGAATCTTTTATGTATATATAGTGTTATGTAATGTTGTATCTCCACAACCAATTACACTATGTTCATCTTGTTTTAATTGGTGGCTTCTTTAAATACATTTTAAATTGCTTCCTTATTGTCTAGTCACTTGATCAAAGATCTGTTTAATTTTTGCTTTCTGCTCCTATATTCCCTTTGTGATGTTCATCTGGTATGTTCAAATGCTCTTCCATTTTTTTAAGTCTTTGCTTAATTAACCCTTACACAGCTCCAATTGCTTAAATGCTCTAATTGCCTAGAGATGATTTAAGGTGCTCTATTTTATTCCAAAGCTCCACCCATTCTAGAGAATGTCACTTGACATTAGAGACCTCTGTTGATTATATGCCATATTCTGCTATGTAGTTTTTCATTTTTTGTAATCTTTTCATATCTATAAACTGTATTTTATATGAACTTTTATAATGAACTGTATTTTTTACAATCTAGGATCCCTTAGGCTTTGGCTACCATGATCGTCAATAATCTGGGAGTTTATTTAAACCTCCATTTTCAGAGTTCACAGCCGCTCAGTTCCCACAGACACTTAGGGAAGGAAGTTCCTGGAGCTCCTGGTGGATGGTGGCAGCAGTGTATGTGAATTTGGGCAAGTGAAAAAGTAAATATAACTACAGTGGCACCTCGATTAACGAGTTTAATCCGTTCTGGCACCGAGCTCGTTATGTGGAAAACTCGTCTTAAGAAACAAATTTCCCCATTTAAAATAAAGGAAATAAATTTAATCCGTTCCACTCCCAAAAACATCCATACTTGTATGACATTTTATAATGTAAATATAATACTGCACATGTAATTATAAATGTTTTGTTGTACTCTTTTCATGTTTACTTTACCTTATGAAGAGTAGTTGCTGGCTTGAGGGAGACGATGGGGAAGTGGGAAGGAGGAGAGGGGTTATGGTGTGGAAGGAGAATCCCCCTCTGAGTCAGGCGGGCTCTCTCTTCTTGGGAATTTCACCCCACTGGGACCGGGTTGTGGTTCACTATCACTTGCTCTTCTTTTCTCTACTTTTGCAAAGAACGTATCTATTGACAATTGCTTTTGTCTATGTTTTAGGATGTTCCTAAAACAAGACAGCAAATTGTCATTAAACATGTTCGCACACCGGGTTGTTACTGCTTTATCAGGGCAGCTTTTCCAAGAATGTGGTCATCTTTTTAAACATTCCCAACACTTCCCTGATCTCACTGGAAGAGGCAGCATCCTCCCTTACCTCCTCATCCCCCTTACTAATGGTGCAAATTGTTGATGTGGCCCTGCCATATTCCCTTGTGAGATCAGTCACACAGATACCACAGTCATGCTTTGCTATAATTTCCTTCTTCAAATCCACAGTAATTGTGTCTTTCTTCATCTTGACAACAATATCTTTAGCAAGCAGCTTCTTTGGCGACATCGTGCGTTACAAATTGTAGTCACAAAACCACAAAAAAAACAAAGAAAAGCACAAATAAATCCAGAGGGATGCTTGTCGTGCACGATACAACAACAACACTGGCGTCGGAGGCGTCCGAGAATTTGCGAGAGCCCGTGAGACGCTTGGAAGCACCATGTGGTTTTGCTCGTTAATAGAGGTGAAGCTCGTCAATAGAGACAAATTTGCTGCGAGTGGCTCGCTCGTTACTCGAAATGCTTGTAAATAGAGCCTTTCGTTAATCGAGGTGCCACTGTACTGTACTGCATTTATAACACTTAATAGTTTACTTACCAAAGTTTCCTTTAAATAATTGAGATCCTTTTCACTCTGAAGTTCTGGGAGTCCTGTAGATATCATCATTGCAAAGAGAGAGATAATGAAAGAGCCATATTTCCGCAGAATTAAAAATGCCTGAAAAGAATAGAAAGAATTAATGTTACTAAGCATTTATAGATATTTCAATGATACAGTATACATTTATTAGAAGAACAGGTCAATATAGTATGCTAGATGAGCACAATATAACTGAACAAATTCTCCCATCCTGTGGTGTAAGCTTTAACAATGTATAAAGAAAAATGAAGGGCCCCAATACAACAACAACAAGACAGGTTGATATACACTGTCATGTCAAAAATGATACAACACACATGACACACACTACAGTATGCCAACAATTAAGAAAGCTTGGTATGAATTTCACATTATCTGTATTTGTGATATTGATCTTTGATTGATTAAGTTTAAATGAAACTTGAACTTTATCAAGTTAAGAGCCTCGATGACAAAAATGTGAGAGGAAGGATAGGGAGATAAAGTAGCATGTGAAGAAGTGGTGACTGTGTGTGAACAGCACAGATAATAGAGTGGGACACATAGCCTGGCTAGTAGGGGCCTTGTAGCCTGGTGGATAGCGCGCAGGACTCGTAATTCTGTGGCGCGGGTTCGATTCCCGCACGAGGCAGAAACAAATGGGCAAAGTTTCTTTCACCCTGAATGCCCCTGTTACCTAGCAGTAAATAAGTACCTGGAAGTTAGTCAGCTGTCATGGGCTGCTTCCTGGGGTGTGTGTGTGGTGTGGAAAAAAAAATAGTAGTTAGTAAACAGTTGATTGACAGTTGAGAGGCGGGCAGAAAGAGCAAAGCTCAACCCCCGCAAACACAACTAGGTGAATACAACTAGGTGAATACATGGCTGAGTATCAGCAGCTACGAGGAGCACAGTACACTTTGTCCTAAAAACTTTAATGGGTTAATAGAGAGAGAGAGGCCTCGCTTATTGCATTTTGGTACTTAATACCCGATGGTCCAGGTGGTTGAGCACCATTCCTTCCCAGCGTCAAATCTCAGATTCTTTGTCTTCATATCACTGCCAAGTGCTTTATAGTCATACTGGTTTAGTGTTCTCTCCTCATAACTACCTAACCTGACCTTATCACCAGAAGTGATGTGGTGCTGCTGTGGATAATTTTCTGGAGTGCGATGGAGCTTGTTTATACTTGAGGATACATAGTGTATGATAAGGTGAACATGGTAAAGATGTAATGATGATGATGATGATGATAAAATCCGTATGAGCCATAATGAGGGTGCGAACCTATGCGGTGGGTGTTCCCACACACATGCTCTAGATGACCCATCACATAAGTTCGAACCCTCGTCACGGCTCCTACAGATTTTCTCACTGATGCAGTCACATTAGTATGATTACTCTGTGTAATAATAATGATGATTTTGTATAAAACATTATTATTAAATTATTAAAACAAAAATATAAATTTCTTGCTCACCTTCTCACAGTACCCTTTAAACTGTTCAAATTCATCAGAGCGTGTCTGTCTTCCTTTGGTAATGACGTTGATAAAGTCATGCGTAAGAACAAATGGTTGACGTTCTCGCCTGATGCCAAATTTCTCCTTGAAGTGACCAAGGATATGTCCAAAATCAATGTGGAAGAGTTGTCCGCTCTTCATAACCATGATATTGTCCGAGTGACGATCAGCAATACCCAATACATAAGTAGCAACACAGTATCCAGCACAAGAGAGTGTAAATTCATGAATTGCTTTGTTAAGCAAAGCATCAGTAGGGTTGTGATCCTTCAACCAGGCTGTGAAAATTATGGATAACAATTGTGTAAAACTTTAAATCATTTATTACATACAATTCAATTATTTTATCAATTATTTTATTTTAAGTAGGGTGCTTCATTTTAGGTTTGTGATCATAAATGACTTGCACAAGCAACCGCATAGCATACATTTTTTTATACAATATGTATACCAAATATTATATCTATGAAATCAAATTACTTTAAAACATTTCATGAAATATTTTCGAGTATTCAAAAATAGATTAACTGCTATAGACTCATTCCCTGAAATACTATGCCACATAATATCTTTATATAATATCTTTCAGGCCTTCTTTAGTTAAGATGGAGGGACCCAAATCAGAATCATTTCCAGATATTTTAACTGCCTTAGCCCTTAAATGGCTCAGCTAATTGAAAGTCTTATATTGTGGTGTGCATGACAAAGAAATAATAGTTCACAAAACTAATGTAAAAAAAAAAGTAGCATTTGGTGATTCGAGCACAGTAGGTAATCCCAGATAGTGATTGGAGCTTGTAAGGGTTAAAAACACAGAACTACTTCATGAAGAGGTTCTGTGGTGTGGAAATCACACAGCAGTAGCATACCGGACGTGCAGTAGGCTGTGGTGGATATGTGGGCCTGTGGGCCGTTCCAAGCAACAGCCTGTTGGACCAAGCTCTCACAAGTCAAGCCTGGCCCCGGAGCTAGGGTTGGGAGACAGAACAACTCCCAGAACCCATCCAGGTAGCTATGTGCACTTCAGCAGCCCTGGTGAACCTTAAATACTGTAGTGCAGAAAGCTGGATCAATAACTCTTAAGCTTATTAAGCCTAAGCCAACAACCTTATATTATTCACTAAGACTTCAAAGGGTGTAGATGCATGGCCACTGCAGCACCTCAACACAGGCTATAGGGGCCTGGTAGCCTGGTGGATAGCACACAGGACTCGTAATTCTGTGGTGCGGGTTCGATTCCCGCACCAGACAGAAACAAATGGGCAAAGTTTCTTTCACCCTGAATGCCCCTGTTACCTAGCAGTAAATAGGTACCTGGGAGTTAATCAGCTGTCACGGGCTGCTTCCTGGGGTGGGTGGGGGTGTTTTTTTTGTTGTGTGTGTGGGGGGGGGGGAACAGTAGTCAGTAAAACAGTTGATTGACAGTTGAGAGGCGGGCCGAAAGAGCAAAGTTCAATCCCCACAACACAACTAGGTGAATACATTATTGAAGGACATTTCCTTGACAAACACTTAAAGTGCATTTCAAGCACTGTAATGTAGGAACTCCAGGACGGGTTCATATATAGGAATGAGGGGCTAAAATAGGGACTGGGGAGGCCAATTTGTGAATAATCATACTGAAAACCTCATGAAATTTTTTTAGGTACTGCACAGATCGAAATCAAAAGAAGTTTGACAACCTTTGGAGAATAGTAGAAGCAGTGGTCCCAAACCTGCACACAGAAATAACATCACATGAGACCAGAAGGCATGGCAGGATGTGCAGAATACCATTGAAAAGCAGAGGTGCAACAGGTACTCTGAGAGAGAACTCTATCAACATCAGAGGCCCGAGACTGTTCAACACGCTTCCACTACACATAAGGGGCATAACTGGCCAACCCCTCACAGTGTTCAAGAGAGAGCTCGACAAGCACCTCCAAAAGATACCTGATCAACCAGGCTGCGAGCAGCCGCATCTAACAGCCTGGTTGACTAGTACAGCAACGAGGAGGCCTGATCGACGACCGGGCCGCAGGGATGCTAAGCGCCGAAAACACCTCAATGTAAGGTAATGTAACCTGAGAAAGCCCTAATTGCCCCAGAGTCACTGGTGGCCAATTGTCATTTCATTTAGTGCCAGGGAGGGAAACCACTTGTAAAAACATACTGAAACAGATTTCAAGATCAGACACACAATGAGCAGTCTGTCCACTCGAATAATGCATCACATTTTGACGTTAAAATCCCAATGAACAAATATTGTGTACATAGCGGCTCACAAACATTCACATTTTCGATGTGTGTGTGTGTGGGGGGGGGGGTCTTTGGTTAGGTTAGATATTGCTGTTTTAGTTACATCATTTTGTCCGTAGTGGCAACTCAAGAGGACAGGCTACACCAAGAGGACTCCTTCAGATATATTAACAGTACAAGTTAATATAGTATTGATAAACTAGGGTAGGCAGGAAGATCAAGGTCATGTTTCCACACCTTACCAGCCAGATAATTTGACTTCATATGTTTAATTTATATAATTCATTTCAATTTTCAATTCAATTTAACTTGACAATGTTTAACTAAGGCTGGCCACAATGTATGCACTATTGCATTAAGTACATTTGGAGTTGTGCGGGTAACCAGTTTCATGCTAAATTTTGATATACACGTGCAAAATTTGTTGCCCATGAAAATCAAAAGCCATCTGTACAGCAGTGACAAAATATATGCAAATGTTTGGTAAATAACCCTCAGATTAAGGCCTTTAGAAATACGTTTTCCAAGTAAGGTATTTAGCAATAAAATGAATAACATTTCTCAAAGGTTCACAAGAGCTTACTGTAAGTTTACTGTTTTATTTTCATAGTTACTGTAATTGTAGTCAGTGCTCTTAATAACAAACAAAATAGGGCTAACATTAAATGAAGACTCCTTACCTAAGAGAGATCCTTTTCTAAATGCACAAGTTTGCCGAGAACATGCCTTTCTGTCTTTGAATGTTGGCAATAGTTTCAGCATTCAATACAACTTGAATGATGCCTTCTCGATTGTCAGTCGACATACATCCATAGGGATTCATTCTGTGAGGTGTAGTTAGAATATAGATTAGTGATAAACTGAAATAAATGAAATGAAATTCATTTCATTTGTTTGGTTTCAATAATGCTCGTTTACAAATGATCACCTATTATATGCTGTAGTCAAAATGAAGAATTCATAATAAATAAATTTTTTGTGAATATTTATACCACGACTGATGTTGTGTGTAAATCCTGGTTATTATGTAATGTTTGCACTCACCAACTGTCATATAGTTATGATTTGGATTTGGAAATGTTTGCCAGTGATTGCTTCTATCATATGCCATGTTCAATATGATAAATACATAATATATAAATTTTTTGTGATTTTTAGTTTTATAAAAAGTTAAAGGCAGAAGATAAATGTTATAAATGTTGTCTACCTTTATACAAATTTGTGTGGCAGTAAAAATATCTTGCTATTGTACATACAGCCTTACTTAACAAATGGTGATTACTAATATCACAATATCACCTGCAGCACTTCAACATTATATGGTTATCCAATGACGATATTTGTCCCTTAGTTAGCTAAGGAGACGGAAACTATCAGGAGAAAGTGCCAGTATATAGCACTTGGAAGGGATCATGCTACAGATTTTGGATGGGATGGGTGAGGGGGGTAGGGTTTATGGTGCCCAACCACTTGGACGGTCGGAATTGAACGCTGACCTGCATGAAGCGAGACCCTCGCTCTNTGCTCTGTTGAATCTTAGTTAAAATCCTATTAGGTTTGTAACTATGCACTGTGTTAGATAATGTTCCAGTGGTCTGTCGGTCATTTCTCCACAGTGCTGACATTTCCTCTCATCTTTTGGAACCTGTAAGCCTATTTCCCATGCACATGGGTATCCAAGCCTGATGCGATGTAAGTGTACTTCTGTTGTTCTACTGCTCCCTTTCATCAAACTAAGTGATTCGTAGTTGGTTGAATTGGCTGTGTGATTTAGCTTCCACGATCTGGTGTCTCCTCGCCGTCGCTCCTGGCGGGTGTACTATAGTTGAAGTGTGTGATGGTGAGACGTCTCGTCCTGGGACGCGTGACCGTGTGCTTGCATTTGATGCCTCTCTCCCGCTGGGTGCCAGGGAGCCTAGGTTGTGAGGCCTCGTCTGATGTTCCCTCGGCCAGTAGGACAGGCTGTCGGGAGGATCAGATTGTTATTCCCAGTCAGTCGGGTGTCCGGGTAGTGCGTGGGTTGTTTGGCAACGCTGAGGTGTCTCCTGCATGGTCCTGCTTGTGAAGTTGTGTCTAGTGTTGCATCGGATGATCGGTGGTGGAGGGTTGTGGAGCTGATCTATGGTGGAAGGTTGTGGAGCGTGACCAACAACAGAGTAAGGATTTAGATGGATGGTTCCCTGTCCGCCGGGGTCGAGGAGGTGGGGGAGGGGGGTGCGGTTCCTTGAGAGTGTGTTTGAAGCAAAGTTAATGAGCATAAGTTTATTCTTGGTGATTGTTCAGCCCGTCCACATAAACAAAGGCCAAAGTCCATTCCATGCACCCGCCAAACCCCCTGTTTATGAATGAAAAACGGTTTACACACGACTCACAACTGATGACGTTCGAACAGTTCATGAACAAGTGTTTCGCTGACAACATTTGTTCAAACCACAACGTGTAAATGCTTCACCCACGTACTAAAAAACACAAATAATTGCCAACAGAACCTAAACACCTAACCTAACCTATGCCTATATATGCACAATATGCTAATATATTATAATATTAATTTATATTTGAGAAATTCCTGTTTTGAATGAACATCATGTAAAAATTTATGAATGCGTCTGTGGGGTCGACCGCTGGATGGAATGGACTTGAGTCGAGGACGGATTGGATTGTTACGACCAGGTTTTATTCTCTTTATTAAATAATATACAATATAAAGGTCATATATACATCAGTTTACAAGGAAAATACTACATTACGTATAGTTTATATAATTCTCAGTAAACCAATGTTTCATATCACACAACATGAGCCGTAAACCCCAAATTTGATCCTGCCTCGCAAGAACTTCAATATTGTCTACTTAGTAACCCTCCTGCCTGCCTATCCACACACAGTAACCTTCCTGCCTGCCTATCCACACACAGTAACCCTCCTGCCTGCCTATCCTCACACAGTAACCCTCCTGCCTGCCTATCCACACACAGTAACCCTCCTGCCTGCCTATCCACACACAGTAACCCTCCTGCCTGCCTATCCACACACAGTAACCCTCCTGCCTGCCTATCCACACACAGTAACCCTCCTGCCTGCCTATCCACACACAGTAACCCTCCTGCCTGCCTATCCACACACAGTAACCCTCCTGCCTGCCTATCCACACACAGTAACCCTCCTGCCTGCCTATCCACACACAGTAACCCTCCTGCCTGCCTATCCACACACAGTAACCCTCCTGCCTGCCTATCCACACACAGTAACCTTCCTGCCTGCCTATCCACACACAGTAACCTTCCTGCCTGCCTATCCATACGCAAAAATGTAAGCAGAAAGTAGCATAATTATTGTATTCTTAATTTTCTTGCATTTTATGTCAATATTAAACATTAAAACCTCATTAAATCCACTCTAGTAATTAATAAGACCTTGTACTTAATAATTAATTAAGTATTGCATAGTCGGTAGGAATGTTAATTTATACATTGGTTGGTTATTTGACAAGTTAACTTAACGGAAGGAAGGGTTACAGTAGGAGAGTTTCCCGATACAGTAAAGTTACTTTAAAACAAACAAGAACATTTGTTATAAGTGGGAGTGGTTGTTGTTAATAAATATAACTTTTAAGCAGTTTCTCCTATCCGTGGGGCTTGGTGAGGACGCCATCATATCTCTATGATTATTTTTGGATATCACATCCACTTACAGGCTATTAATACCCGTGCCACCTCTTGGGTGGCTTAATCTTATATCAATCAATTGGGTACAACCCTGGGAGCCGGGCCAAGCACCCATCAAGTAGACTGTTATCTCAAACTGTTACCTATGGGAAGCCTGTACCGCGATTCTTGGTAAAACTAATATATGGTAAAAAATTTAATAGCACCCTGTCTTCAACCCACTGCTCAGGCGTGAGAGTGATTATTCGTGGTTTTGTTTTTGTTCTCTGTGTTGTGGGCGGTGTTATGTGCTGTGGGCGGTGTTATGGGTGGGTAGGTTTGTGTCCTGTGTCTCTTGACTGTGGTATGGCCTAGTGAGAGCAGGTCCCTGTACTTACTGCTGTTTCATGCTTGGTTTGAGTTGTTGCTTTATTTTCAGCTGTGCTCTGCTCTAAGTTGGTATGCTGGACATGGATTACTTGTGATTTATATATTTGGTACATCTTTGTGTTACCTTCTTTCTCTTCTATATAACATTCTTATATTTTTTTGGCATAATGTTTGTAACTATCTACGATACAGTTTGGTAGTTTGTTTTGGGTAACGGTCTACGTGTTTAATGGACCTTCTACTGTATGTGTGGAAGTTGGTGTTCTTTTTATGTGAACGTGTTTATAATTTTGTGGTCTTGGTACTTGTGGCACTGTGGTTGTGTTTGCTTTGGTATGATTAGTGGTAACTAAGGGGACTGGTATAACTTAACTAGTTGTTTCCCCTTGGTGGTGTGTGTGGTGTTTTATTTATATTTTGTGCTGAAGTACATTGACATTGATATTTTGACTGCGACGACTGTTCAGTTGGTCTGTTTAGCCTATCATAACTGGTCCTCTATTGCTACTACGCGTGTTGGGGTTAGTGTGGTGGTATACAGCCTGACTTCAGTAGGGCATACGTGCAGTTGGACTACAAGTGTAAGTATACATTAGTGTGTATACTTAAAACTTAACTAAGTTTAAAACTGTAATTAGTTAAACTTTATGAAACTGTGCTTTGCATAAAAATTGTCGCGGCACCGTTTCTGCATTTCTTTCCGCATAGTTCATAGTCATGAACTATGTTCAGGATGTGATGACCAAACGACAACTCATAAGATGGAGAAGGGACGACGTTTCGACTTGATAATGGTCCAGGATGGACCGAAACGTAGTCGCTTCTCCATCTTCTGGTGTGTAGTTTGGTCGTCATGTATTCAGCCACGTTATTGTGACTCATCGTCTGCAAATGTTCAGGACTATAGCATACTTACTGGTTGGTCAGTAAGTTGGTGTAGTGGTAGTAATAACCCTCCAGAGAGTGAGTGCCCTTAAACTCCAAAATAAAGTAACATACTAGCAGTGCAGTGCTAATATATTATCCTGTATCAAAATACCATGTCTCCAATAGGGCAAATAAAAAATTCTCCATATGGGCCTTCTGTATCCAAATTGAGCAGAGTCTCGTTCGTCAGTACAGTATTCAAAATATCAATTATTCTTGAACTGCTCCTGAAAAGATGTGTACAAATGTTCCAGAGATGGGTCAATATTTAATTCAAAATGATCTGCTACCAGAAATCTTAGCCAACATATCAATTGGGACACTAGCTCTCCACATATGTCCGTTGCTTAATTTAGAAGCTGTACTTGTGGTCGATCTCAAACCCAATGATGATGTGACGATGTGTATTGAATTTTGTAACTAGCTCATCAAGATTGTAACTTGTTGAGCTAAATGAATTGTGGGGTTCAGTCCCTGAGCCCATTATGTGCCTCTGTAACCCTTTCCACTACCGCCCACATGATGGGTATGGGGTGCATAATAAATGAACTAATCTAGCTCCTGAAAAGGCGCTGCGCGTTCTAAAAGAAGTGCTCAGTCATGATTATATTCTTTATATAGAAAGCAGCCGTCACAACTGCAAGAAAATGGACAGGTTGGATAACAAGAACTTTTCAAACTAGAGATGCTATACCAATGATGATACTCTTCAAGACGCTAGTACTCTCTAGAGTGGAATACTGCTGCACGATGTCAGCCTCTTTCAAAGCTGGAGAAATTGCTGACCTGGAGAGCGTGCAGAGATTCTTTACTGCTAGAATCCACTCAGTAAAACATGTAAACTATTGGGTCCGACTAAAATGCCTAAATCTGTATTCTCTTGAGCGCAGGCGAGAGAGATACATAATAATTTGCACGTGGAAAATATTAGAGGGGCTGGTCCTAAACCTGCACACAGAAATAACATCACATGAGACCAGGAGACATGGCAGGATATGCAGAATACTCCGTTGAAAAGCAGAGGTGCAACGGGTACTCTGAGAGAGAACTCTATCAACATCAGAGGTCCGAGACTGTTCAACACGCTTCCACTACACATAAGGGGCATAACTGGCAGACTCCTCACAGTGTTCAAGAGATATCTTGGCAAGCACCTCCAAAGGATACCTAATCAACCAGGTATCCAACCAGGATACCTAACAACCAACTGTGATTCATACGTCAGGCTGCGACCACCCGCGTTCAACAGCCTTTTTGACCAATCCAGCAACGAGAACGCCTGGTCGAGGACCGGGCCGCGGGGACGTTTAGCCCCGAAATAATCGCAAGGTAACCGCAAGGTTGGGGTGTTCGTCGTGAGAGAACAGTCGCCAGTGTGGCCAGGAATGTCACTGAGATAGTGTGGTGGTCGCTCTGCACTCCTCACCACCTTGTTGGCTGTCCAGTGTGTTTACTCTCTGATTTAGTAAGGTAATTTTAGCACAATGTTCCTTGTAGTTTTATAATTTATTATGGCCTCCAACGCCTTTTCTTACATTTTTTTAGTTAAATAACTTACATTTGTCTTGAACTCGTTATATATTTGTCTTATGTTTTGATTGTTGAGGTCAGCGTCACCCCATATATATTCATCATGTGAGCGGTGGTTCTAAATTACTTCAGAGATAAGCACTCACATTTGCTTTGCTGGATATTTTATTACGCAGAGCCCAAGTTCTCGGGTGGCATTTATTGATCTCCAAACTGCTTTTGACACAGCAAACAGTAGTAAAGTTAAGACTGCTGATGTGGCAAATGGGAGGTACCTCTTTTTTTATCTTTATTTAATAAAATACAATATAAATCATATATACATAAATTTTACAAGGCAATACCACATTACATATACAGTAGTATAATTCCCAGTAAACAAATGTTTCATACTTCAGTAATATAACTGCTTCACTCCTTTTCAAAGGGGTTAAAAGTAACAGTTCTGCAATTTTGAGGTGAGCACAGCCCAAGGTTGTATGCTTTGCCCTTCACTGTTCATGGTTTTGAAGCACAAATTAATAAATGACTTTCACATACCAGCTGACGAAGCTGGCATGTGTTATATTGATAACATCTGTATTGTTACAAAAAACTTGAATGCAAGCTTTACTTTATTCTCTTGCTGCAAAAATTATTGAATGCGGTCTACTAACTCTAACAAAATCTAGAGTTCTTCATCCTCACAGCTTTTAAAGTCAACATCCAAAACCTTGAAACATGTAAGCAACACAAATACCTTGAAGTAGGTATCAACAGCGGCATTGTAAACGACCTACATCATAGGCTAAAAGAAAGACTTAAACCACTGAAATCAATTGCTGGTAAGAATATTGGTATCAATGTAAATATGCAAGACTTTTATTTTTATATATTTTATTTATTTATATATACAAGAGTTCTTACATTCTTGTACATCCACTAGCATGCATAGCGTTTCGAGCAAGTCCTTAATCCTAATTTTCACTCACACACACACATCCCTAGAAAGCAGCCCGTAGCAGCTGTCTAACTCCCAGGTACCTATTTACTGTTAGGTGAACAGGGCATCAGGGTGAAAGAAACTTTGCCCATTTGTTTTCGCCCCGCCGGGGATCGAACCGGACCCTTAGAACTACGAACTCCGAGCTCTGTCTACTCAGCCGTCAGGCCCCCAATTTTACGTTATGTTTATTAGAGCCCTAATTGATTATCATGCCTTGCGCTTAAATTATTTGCACACCTTTATTTTGAACAAACTAGAACACAGAATGAAACCATGAGAGTGATTCTTGGTGCCCCAAAATCAATAAAAATCATTAACACGAGGGAAGAGCGGAAGTTACCCACCAAACTAAAGAGGATTATACAAGTCACACATTAATGCAATAAAAGACCCTTTTCATTAATGTAATGAAAGACACCCCCCCTACATCTTCAGCACTGCTCAGAGACAAATTATCTTGTGTCATTAATACTACAATGAGTGGTGCTAACATGCCAATTATCATACAATCAGTCCTCATCAACACAGGCCAAATGCTCGTTAATCCATCCGCCAGACCCCTGTTTATGCATAAAACAACGGTTTACACTCGAATCACAACTGATGATCTTTGAACATTTCTCGAAACAGGGCTTCACTGACGACGTCTGTTCGAATTGCAACTCTGTAAATGCTTCATCTATGTACGTCAAATACAAGTAATCGCCAACAAAATCTGAACACGTAACCTAACCTAACCTATGCCTAACTTTACGTAGAACTTTAATATATATTAATATTAATATATAAATGATGACAAGCATATTTTTAATACACAATAAATTACAATTTCTGAATGCGTTTGGTGGGGAGGGGGACGTGTGTAGCTGTAACGAGCCTGGCCTGAGGACCGGTTGCAGGGGATACAGTTCTGTATAATCATGTGACCTTCATATGTTTGGCTCAGAAGGACATGCATACCACACAAGGTTAATATCAAGAGTTGATTATCATCACTCTTATCTGAAGGTTAAGAGACAAAAACAATAACGTATTGACCATTGATAAACGTATGATAAACATACGGTTAGATAAAGTCAACATTAGTTTTATGATTGCTAATAGGTTATGTTTTTCATGCCCGTTATTGTGAGTTAGTCTCTGTACTCTGCAGCAGTTCAGTGCAGCAACAGCCTATTATAATAGATTGCGTGGATTCACCAAGGCAAATAAGACGCTACTTGATCTTCAGAACTATCAGATACACTCTGATAAGATTACATACAGACGACCCGTAGGTAATACCACTCAAGCTACTCTCGAAACATTCCAATGTATTCCGCTGTTTAGTGACTTAATTATATATTTGCGTATGTCAAACAATTAGTGATTCAGTGATTATGATTAGTGATTCAGTGATTAGATACCTTGACTTGTCTTTCTTGTAGAAGTAGGTTGATGGTGCTAACCCACTTATGAGGTACTTTACAGTTACTTCGGTCAATTTCTATGTACTTATGACTAGTATAAAAATGACTCTTAACTCAGAGAATTCCGTCAATAGGGTACATACTATTTATGTAGGTTTGATTTTTAATGTTTAATAAGCGGTTTTATGCTTAGCGTACGATAGCTGCGTTTGTTTTATCGTTTTATATAGGCTTAGGTTTAGTAGTTTGGCAAGATGTAAATAAATTAAAATCGTTTAGAATGTAGCTCTCAACATAGTTTCGAGAATAGTACAAAAGACTACTTTTCCCTCCTTTAATGTCATTATTTAACTTACACGTGGTGACCCGACCAGACAAGAGGCTGGGTATTTACAACCCATCATACACTATTGAACACTATAAAATACTGCATACAGATATGTTCGTATTATGAACACGCTGTCGTGCAATACAAAATGCGGTATATGGAAGGGTTGCCATATTAGAACAGAGCCGTGTCCGTATGATGTGACAGCATGTTTCTCATGTCAGTTTGTGTCACATGCTAGTGTGTATCACCTCTCAGTATGTATCATATTAGTATATATTATCTGCTAGTACCTATCATGTGTCATTATGTATCACGTATTATTAGGAACCTGTGAGGGGGGGGGGGCAGGAGGGAAGAACCTAGAGGCGGAGCGGGCAGGGGGTGGAGCTGGGGTAGTGTTGACATCTTCAAAATTGACATTATTAACATTTATTGTCTCTACTTAAAGCAAAGTATGAGTAGAATATTAATTATAATTTTCCCAGAGATTAGTACATAATGTTTTACGATATTGTAAATTATTTTGAATTACAGGTATTTGTTTTCAGTGAGGAGCTGGTACCAAGTGACAGTATCGTTATGGGGTTCAATAGGAGACAGTGCCATACTGTTCTCTTAAATTGTACAACCTGGCCATGTCGGGAACATATCCCACAGCAATCAAAGTAAAAAACTCAGTGCGCTTGCTTCAAGCATCTGGTCTCCAACTTTAAAATGACAGACATTATATTTTATAGATATAATATTTCACTCCGCTGCGCGAGTTTTCCCGTTAATATTTTTATAAATTTACAGCAAACTTCATAACAAGAAGTTTGAGACTGGATGAGACTGGCACGGCTGCGACGAACGAGGAATATTTAACCTTATTGGCTTCCCTGCACTAGTGATCCCAAACAATGTTTACTGCAGATGCAGTGGTGGGTGATGGTGGTGGCGTGCGGCGCCGTACTGCAGGTGGGGCAGGCCAGCAAGTTCCTCTTCCTGGGACCTCTCTCTTCTAGGAGCCACAAGAACTTTTATATGGGCATTGTCAACGCCCTGGCTGATGATGGCAACCAGGTGAGTCAAATATGATGGTAACAGATGAGTCGAAGATGGTGGTAACCAGGCGAGTCGTAGATGATGGTAACCAAGTGAGTCTTAGATGGTAGAAAAATATATTTATATGTCAGTGAGACGCCAGACAATACAAAGAATTGTGTTTATATACAAACTTTGATGTACATTTGATACTGGTACAGTATTCATTGCAGTGACACTATATAATAACATAATATAAATTAATATTATATTAATTAATAATTATATAAATTAATATTAATAAGTAGGTCTATTTAGTTCTCAACATCGATTAAAACTAAAGTAAACTCAAGAGTATATAAACGAAAATGCGGGATATACACTTCTTGAAGTAAACCTCCCTTGTTAGGGAACGCTTCTCCTTATATCTATATGTAATAAACATAAGATATTTTACTACATATTAAATAGCTTAAAATAATCCAAGAACTAGCAACAGTTACAACTTGTTAATGACAGAATCATCATTGTTGTTCATTATAGGTTACAGTGGTGACTTCAATGAAGCCATCCAAAGTCCGAGAGAATGTGAATGAAGTGACCTTGAGCGGCGTTGATTTACAAGACTACATGCCAAATTTATTTACTGGAACTCGAATGACTGGTCCATTTACATTTATGTCGGCTACACCAAAACTCTGCTCCGATGCTCTGGGAAAGGAAGAGGTACAAAATTTGCTGAAAGAAGATTTTGATTTCGTTCTTCTGAGCGTATTTATGTCAGACTGCTTTTTGTCAGTGGTCCATCAGCTGAAGGTGAGACATTCTCCAGTCTTTTGGTATATATTTTAATATTCTGAATTATCAGTTACTGAATTATACAGATACAGTACAGTTTACAAAAGTACAGTAGTGGATGAGGTTCTGGGAGTTCTTCTACTCCCCATCCCCCATGACTTGTGAGAGCTTGGTCCAACAGGCTGTTGCTTGGAGCGGCTCGCAGGCCGCTGCAGGGCGAATTATCTATCAGTTTATCACAGGTACATGGAATAATTACAAGCACATTTATTACAGTCATTATGGAATACCTTCGTTGATGAAGCTTTCTGTGTCGTATAGACTCTGTGTCCGCGTTGGTCGGAAACGGTTGGACACATTTCCTTCTACACAGTAGTAAATAGGTACCTGGGAGTTAGGTAACTTGTGGGTTGCATCCTAGTAAAAGTTAACCTCGATATGCTTAACAGGCTCCCTGTCCCCCAACAGTGAGAAACCATTTTATATGTCCTCTTTTTTTTCCAGGTTCCTTTTGCATATGTGAGCCCCGCAGGACTGATGGGACCTTTCGCATTAATGGTGGGCAACCCACGCTTCCCGTCTTACGACCCTTCTCCTATCTTAACGTATAAACATCCACTAACCTTCGTGGAACGAACAATCAGCACGTTGTCAGAAATTGGATTTCATGTTATGGTCAATTATATGTCCTCTCGGTAGGTACTGCTTTAATGGTTCCTGGAATTTTTCGGCTCTTGTATATTTATAAGTGAAGATATCTGTAGGTCCTTGCAATGACTCCTGTAAAGTCAGAACTGTAGGCTTGATTTTCCATAGCAGTTTTTCCAAACGAGTTCTCGGCTGTTATCGATGTTGAATCACTCATCGATAACACCCGACGTTGAAATAGACAGAGACCCAAGCACTGCCGGACCCCATCTAGTGTGTGTGTGTGTATATGTATATATATATATATATATATATATATATATATATATATATATATATATATATTCGCCTTCATCAGAGCAAAGTAGAATGAAGATGGATATAAGATATATCATCTTATAGATGATATCTATAAGATATAGATGAAGATATATCATCTTCATTCTACTTTGCTCTGATGAAGGCGAATTAGCCGAAAGCGCGTTAAGCATTTTCTATTTTTCACATGTGGTTATTCTGCACATATATATATATATATATATATATATATATATATATATATATATATATATATATATATATATATATATATATATATATATATATATATATATGGCGTATCTAGTAGCCAGAATGCACTTCTCGACCTACTATGCAAGGCCCGATTTGCCTAATAGGCCGAGTGATTTTCTTTATTTTAAACAAATCGATACAAATTGGTTTATTTGAATTTTTAATGTTATATTATATTAGGAACATAAATTATTGACTTAGTTATGTTAGTTTAGGTTAGGTTAAGATAGGTTAGGTAGGGTCGGTTAGGTTTGGTCATATATCTATGTTACTTTTAACTGAAATTAAAAAAAAGTAACTCATAATGAAATGGATAGCTGTATCATTTCATAAGAAACAAATTAGAAAAATATATTAATTCCGGAAAACTTGGCTTATTAGGCAAATCGGGTTCTGCATAGTAGGCCGAGTACTGCGTTCTGGCTACTAGGTACAACATACGAGATACAAATGCCTCGTATCGATATTCAGCAAATACTTTCTTGTTTTTTTTTTCATTCATCTACATTTCTGTCTACACAAGAGCAATTAAATCATCTATTTTGTTTCTAATATTCCTTCTCTTTGCGTAGTGAACATTGTGAAACCCTGCATCCACCCATGATATTTTCAGCCAGAATTCAGAATTTTTACATTTTCCTCATTACTATCCTCTCCACTTTGTCCCAATAATGCTTTTTAGCTACATTTTTATCGTTCACACCCAGCCCTATAGAATCCCACAATTTAATGCCCTACTAACTACTACTTCCACAGAGTCTGCTAAGGTCGTCACGCCATCTCTAGATAGGTAAACTTGCATACATCGTGTTCTGGCCCATGAAAGAGACGCAGTTAATGATGAATGTTATTTCACATCTAAATCAATGCATTTCAAGTCGGTAACTTATCCTAAATGTCCTTGACAACCTTTCACTGTCAAAAACGACGAACCGCATATGATAGGAACCCTCCTTCGTTTTTCGTAATATTTCTAGTACTAACTTTGAATCTGTTAATAATTACTCACTTCTACCCTTACCAACGTCATTTCCTCCAGTAGACAGGCAAACAGTAGGCTTGTTCCCATTGATTGCTAATTTTTTTTTTTTATTAATTCCTTAGGTACATCTGCATTAGTGCAGCTACCCTAGACTATATGAAGTGGAGTACAGTGTGTCAAAAAGCTAACTAGTTGATGCTAAAAAATCCCCATCACACAGGATGGTTAGTCATACAGAGGCATGTGATAAGCAGTCTGCACTGGCAGATTCCGGATGCATTTTGAGGATATCATCAACACAAGATTGAATAAGGTAGCAGTGGTAATAAAGGTCCCCATCTCGCAGGATGGTTAGTCATACAGGGCCATATGTTTAGTAGCCTGCACTGGCAAATTTTGGGTACACTGTGAGGATATCTTCAAGAATACGAGAGTGAATAAAGTAATTGCAAAGCTCCAGGTACCTCATGCCAACTGGTCTGAAAGGTCTAATAACTGGGCATTCAGTGATGTAGTGCGGGAGATCGTGCCGTAGTTCCTGCTCACAGAGTTTGCAACTGGAGTGCTCAGGATTGGGAGATCCGTCACCTGCAGCCACCTGCCACAGGTAACGGTAACCCAACCTGATCCTTGCAACCACTGTGTCGCACAGTCTAGTGGACGTTTTGTGCTGCCCATAGATGTAGGTTTCAGATCTGAACAAATCATAGCTTTTTATACTAGTACTTTCAGGTCGTTGGGAGTCAGTAAGTTCTTTCCTATCAGATCTGAATGTTTGGATCAATACAGTTTTGACAGCAGAGATGGGGATACCTAGATCTAAGTCAACTTCAAACTTGTTACACGCTAATTTGGCTGCAATGTCTGTTTCATTATGATGGGTTATATTTATGTGTGAAGGTATCCATACAAAGGAAATTCGAGACCCTTTACTCTGTGCATCAATTAGGTCATTTATAATTGGGAGTATGAGGTTCTTGCTATCGATCTTCCAAGAGAAGTTTTCGATTGCTTGAAGAGCAGACTTTGAATCACAGAATATTATTCCTTGCTAAAATGTTGTCCATGCTGTCTGTTGTCATCTACACCAGCCTCAGGAAAATACCCTCGTCCTGTTTCGGGCATCTCTTGAATAAAATGGCCCATCTACAGACCTCATCTGTGAATCCCCAAGAACCAAGATTTTTCTACCCCAGCTGTGGCGTTGCTTCGTTGTTCTACCTTCTGCATCCATTCTGTATCCATTCTGTCTCCACTATCGGGCGAGCAACTACCTCACTTGAACACCCGTCCATTCAGTGCAGAGACTGCGTCGGAGGTTTTCACAACTAGTACCAATGACCTCTTCATTGTTTTCCCTTAAGCCCTTATGCTTGGGGGACAACGTGATTTGTTATTTTCACAAGAACGCCAACCGCCGTAGACTCATCCTGTGGCGACACAATTCCGCATCTATTTCACTTTTTCTGTCAATCGGTCTAAATAAGCTAAGATCCGGAAATTATGCCCCTCCCCCCTAGATAGAGCAACAATCAAACACATGCTGCGTGACGGTTACTCGTTACTCTTATGTTCTTACTCTTACTCTTATGTTCATATTCTTATGTCTTATGTTCCACAGAATGGAGGGGGAATGTCGGCGACGCGGACTGTGTCCAGATGATATGCCAGGGTTTGCTGAAGTGAGCCGTAATGCAAGTCTTGTATTGATCAACAGGTTTGGATTAACTTCTTTTACTAATCAACAGGTTTGATTAGCTTCTTTTACTGCTAAACATGATTGGATTAACAGGTTTGAATTAATCTTTTACTACCACAAAATCAATAAACAACTCCATGCTCTCTTTTTCAAATCGTCTCAAATGCAAGGATAAAATATAGTTACAGACAATATATTTATGCCCAAAACAATACTTTCTAACTTGTTCTGAAGATCTCCACTAATTCAATGGGGGTGAAGGGGACGGTTTAGACTAGTTACTATTTAAATGTTCAGCTCCCACACTGCTGTGTCGCGTGCCCTTGTTGTCCTGACGCATCACTGATCACTAGGTGCTCAGACTCCTCTATTATTAGCAGTCAGTGTCGTGATCTTTTACTTTCTCTTAGCACTGTCTTCTTTACTCTTCGTACCCATGCACTGATGCAAAATACTTGCACCAGTGCATTGGTACAATTCAGCTAGCCTCCTTGAGACGAGGCTTCCAGACAAGATACTCCTGCTGTAAGTTTTCTTAAATAATTTGTAGCACCACTGGAACCTTGGGGTCGTCACTGTAATTTTTCCTCACAAAATAATCCTGACCTGTAGGCTCCCACTCTCAAATGTCACTGGAAACTTTTCAGGTATATCTGAAATTATCACTTATCTTGTACTGTGCCTTTACACTGCTGAAATTTCACTTCAAATATTTCTGCAGTAACTAGTAAATTCTTCAGCACTCTCTCAATTTTCCATTTTTTCAGTGCGAATGTCATTAGAGTAGCAGACACTACACTCTCTCATTTTACCAGTACTCACTGGTCACAGTCACTAGAGTAGCAGGTACTTAACTGGTTGGTCCTACACTCTCTTAACTTTCTTGCATTCCGATCCTCTATCGACTGGGACTGTCACTCAATGTGGAAGAGACTATGGGCTGATCACGCACATTGACCATCCACGCTGAGTGAAACGCACGTAATTACAAATTCCCTCTCGACCCTCAGATCACACGGGGATCGACCTGTGTGGGTTACAATTTGCAGAGTATCAGATAATCGTGACGCATTCTCGCATCAAACCTTGGGCCAAACTCTCCTCTCCAAACATCAAAATTCTGCCAAGACGACGACGTTATTTACCACCATTTGCCACCATGCTGGCCACCAAAATGGCCAGCTAGGCTGCTCCCCAAAATTTTCACAAACCTGAGAAAAAAATATAAATATGCACTCTGCAATCTTTTCAGTTTAACCAAAAGATTCCCTGGGCCATCTTACACATGTAAAAAGGGTAGAGAATGACTCTTGCCTGTGCGAAGACTGTTGAGCAATGATAAGTGAAAATGATTAATAATGCTGAGATTCTTCAACTTGCAGTGTACAAACTATGGAATATCCAGCGCGCCCAATCGTGCCTAACGTGGTGCATTGTGGGGGAATCCACATCCATCCAGCAAAGCCTCTGCCACAGGTAGGTGGGTTACAGTTTAGTTGCTTCATACGGTGAGGTGGAAATATAGGAGCAGTGATATAGGGAGGTCATCAACAGATCAATGCCTTACGGGCTATTCATGCCCGTGCCACCTTTGGGTGGCTTAATCTTCATCTATCAATCAGATCAGTAAAACATAAGAATCAAGGAAACTACTGAAGGTTTATTGGCTCATGTTTGCCACTCCTATTTATATCCACCCAAACTCGCTCATATATGTTTAACCTTCACTTCAAAAAATATAGCGATCCCATATTACGATACTTAGTCATTTATTTCATGTTTCATCTGTTTGTGTCTGTCTGGGTATTGGGCGGATTTTTTGGTCCACCAACAACCCAATATATATATATTGTATTTACATTAACAAAATCATATGTTTTCCGCTACAAAACCAAATATAAAATAGGTTTATATACGTCAGCATATAAAGTACAGTATTTAATTCACTAAGAATCTGAACAAGCTCTTAAAACTTGTCTGTAAATTTATTTTTAATGAGTTTAAGAGATTTATCAGTGCTCAAATATGAATGGAGAATTAAGTACAGTGTTTATAGTACTATAAGTACAAGTGTTATATAAATATTAATAGAGCTAAAAAACCTCATTCACCAAAGCACTGACACTTACATTTCGTTAATCTAAACTATATGATATATTTCACAAATAACAATCACTTCTTGTAGGATCTTGAGGAATGGGTTAAAGGTGCTGGCGACGAAGGCTTCATCTACTTCAGTCTTGGTTCAGTTGTCCCAGGATCCACTATGCCAGAAGAGTGAGTATGTTGTTTCAGAGCTCTTTATATTCCACTTGAATTTATGGCCTAGTCGGCACAGGCGACGACTTCGCTTCGTGCAATGTCGCTGTTCGATCCCCGATGAACCAAGTGGTTGGGCATAGCTCCCTCACTCTGTTCTCAAATCCCAACTCTTTGTTTGTATATTCGCTGAGAGAGCGGTAGTTTATTGAGTACCCTATTACACAAAAAAAATCAGTAAAGTTCTTTTGCATTGACTTCTCGAAGTTATTTAGCACATATCCTACAATACTAATAAATTGCCCAGAAAATACAAGATACATTGATTCAATGAGAAAATCTAAAGGACGAAGTATGGCTAAAAATGTAGAATGCAAAGAGGTGTCATAAACAGGGAAGAATATGACTGCAATTACGTTTTGAACAAAGTTCCTCAACAGGTACTTGTACGTTCATAGCAAACGGCGCCATCCATTTGAAAGCCGCTGCGTTTCATACGCCATCTGTATGTAAACAGAGAGCATGTAGGGCGTCCACCATGCTTGGTGGACTCTTGGTTCAACGTTGATGACGAGCGGACGTCTGGACAACTCCTCCGCCTGGGAGCCGCCGGATCACGTTCTGTTTTTGCGATTTTGGATTTGATACTGACGTTTGGCATCCCTATTCAACGGTCCGTACGAATAAAGATGCCTATTCCGTGTAAACCATTCAACGATTTGTACGACGCCTGGCCCACATATCGCCTTGGGTCACAGGAGTGTTGATAGAATTTCAACGTTTTCTGGCTGCTATCCCGGCGGGGTGACGGTGTCCGGCGCTAGCTTGGCCGAGAGGTGCCGGGAGTTGGTGGGGCTCCTGGTGTGCACTCAGCCGTGGTGGGCGTCTGCTCTGCCAGGGGCGCACTGGATGACTTTTGCGTTTTAGTTGGGGGCCGAGTATTTGGTTTTGCTACCCAGAGTTCTCTGTGCGGGGCGGGACCGGTGCATGTCGCCCTGAGGTACTCCTGGGGCTCCCCCAATCATCTGCCTGTCATTTGGTTTTGTGATTAATCCTATACGGGTACGCCGGGGCGCATCCGATCCCACGATCGTCGTCGCCCCTAAATCAACAACACCATTCTTGGTGCGCTGCTAGTCATGTATTATAAGTATCATTAAAGTCAGTAACCAAGCAATGGCTTTAAGCCCACCCAAGAGCCATGACCATCCACAGCAACGCAAAACACCACCGTACCCATGTTAGATCCATCGATGTTTTGAGAAGTTCCTCAACAGGTAGGTACGCATGCAGCCCGTCCTTCTAAGGTTTCCCAACGTCAAGAAAACAGTCAATTTAAAGTGTCCTCTTCTAACCTACCAGAGAACCCAAAACAGGACAGTACGTCACTTTCGCCAGCCGCTTCCATTTTCTATTACAACAATTTTTGCCCTTATGCAACGCATACGATCGAAATGCGACGTTCTTTGTAAGACGACAGGTTGCATCGATCCTTGAGAAATGGGCGGGGGGTTGCTTTAGGTGCTGAGAAAAGAGAGACCTAGGGGTGGTAGTGGTGCAGAGACAGTGACAGGGAGCTGGTGGTGGTGCTGAGATAGAAGATGGAGTTGGTAGTGGTGCTGAGACAATTGGAAGGGGTAGGGTGGAAGTGGTGTTAAGATAGAAAGGGTTGGGAGGAGGTTGGCCGAATTGGGGCTGAGAGACAGAGGAGGGTAGGGATGTAGTACTGTAGTAGCAAGACGGAGAGAGTGGTGGGGGAAGAGAGCCGATCTATTAACAGGAGATAGTGACACAGAATGCTAGAAATTATTATGTTGACAGGAGGCAGTGTGAAACGGTATGTAGTAAATAATCTGTTGACACGAGAGAAAGTGATATAGCACGTTAGTAACTAACCTGTTGATAGAAGGCAATGTGATACAGTATGTTAGTAATTTTGATGTTGATAGGTGACAGTGTGATACAGTATGTCTTTAACTACATTGAAAGGAGACAATGTTAACATTATGAAAGTATATCTTTTGCAATGCACAAACAGGTACAGGAAAGTGTTCGTTGAGGTGTTTGCATCCCTCAAGCAGAGAGTGTTGTGGAAGTGGGACAAGGACACTATGGAAGACCTGCCCCCAAATGTGCGCATCAGCAAATGGCTCCCTCAACAAGACATCCTCGGTCAGTCAGCATCTGTTATGTTCACTACTGTGTGTATTGTATCAAACTGTGAACGCTGAATGTTATTGATATTAATATTCTAGTATTTAAAAGTTTACTTTAATATGTGTTCAAATTGTTTCCATGACTAAGAATTTTAGGCATTCTTATATTTTAGTATTACAATATTAGGGAGAAGGTGCAGCAGGGATTATCACAAGCTACAAGAACTATTATGACGAAAGACGAAGAAATTTATTTAATTGATTTTCATTTTTATTTAGTTGCAAAATGTTGATGTTTGTTTACAGTGTACTTAGTCAGCCCATCCTCCTGTTTTGGTAGTACTTACAGGAAGGATGAGGACCATGGTACATATACCGACGTACAACGCACTTAGAAAGTAGAAATCGGAACTATTGAATTTGGAGAAACCGGAAAACGATTTTCCAATTTTGTTGCAAAGACAAACTAAACTAACCTAGCCTAACCTAACCTTCCTAGGCCTAATACACGCTATCTGAGGCTTAATATAGTACATATGTGTGCTATACTAGGCCTAGGAATATTTTAGTTTATTTTTTACCTTAATTTTTTCGGACTATAAATTGAATATTATAACGTTCTAATATCTAATTGCTTAGTACGTCAATGTTTGTACTATGGTGCACATAGTTATCTAAATAGGAGAATAGGTTGACTTAGTACAGTTCAACCAGAATTGTTCGTTATCACCCTTCTACAGGTGATCGCCGTCTGCGTTTCTTCATCACCCACGGTGGTTTGCTCAGCACCCTGGAGTCCATGTACCATGGTGTACCGGTGCTGGGCATGCCTGTGTTTGCGGACCAACATGCCAACATGGCGAAGGTGGAGAGAGATGGCCGGGGACGTGTGTTGTTATGGGATCAGCTCACTTCCGAGTCTTTTAGAGACACGATAAACAAAGTTTTGAATGACTCCAGGTATAATATTACAGCCCCAAATGTTGTGTAGTATAGCTTAGTTTTAATGAATAACATTTTAACAATACTAAGGAGACTCTAGTACCTCTATAAGAGGCTCCGAACTCAACACTAACCCTTCAAGATTGTGGTCAAGGTTGTGTGAGTAAGTAGAGTTCTTGCTTCACACCTGCCTCTACAGCCTGTTGAACCCGCCAACAGTCAGCTCGTCGGCCTCAATGCAGCCAAAGACTGTATGGCTGCATACAATATATGTATAGTGTCCCTTAGTGCGGGTCAGAAGTCAACAATCGATTCTCCACCCAGTGACAACCCTTTAATCAAAATCAGCTAAAACAAGGTCCTATGATCAGGCCACCAAAACACGGAATAAGCTATATATCCCTACTGATAGAAATCCCTTAACCAATAGTCACTTCACAACTGTAACATCTACAATCCAAAAGTCTCGCATTTTATAACATTTCTAGTTACGATATTACAGGATGTGATTAATTTAAATGAATTGGCATAGATGTCGCTGCGTTCCTTCAACCTATAACATGAGTCGATATATGCATAATAATAATGAAAGTTATATAAATGAACTACACTATTGTCACAAGGAAACCTAATTACTTCAACATTCCTCATCTAAGATTTGATGTTTTGCCGCAAAATCGGAGGAACAAAAGGTCCCTAGAAGTACCATCACTTTCCTTTGAAAATATGGTCTTGTGTGTCCTCCAGGGCGCGTCTTATAACTTCGAGGTATAGTAAATGGAACAGATAGAACGCGATAAAGAATTTAGTCAGACCCGTGGCGCGTCTGCTGCCCTGCCCGAGGGAGTGGAGACAGCGGCCCCAAGCGCAACAGGGTTGACAGTTCCACCTAATATGAAACTAATTAATAATATTACTATGGCATTAGCCTCGCTCAATTTTTACTAATAATTAATTGTTAAATAATATCGTTACGCTCCAACAGATTCTTGTTAGCACGTAACGCGTAACTGCACTTTTACTCGAAGCCTATTTCTGATAAGTGTTGATTAATGGAACAGAATAAATTATTTTAATCAACTTCATTCGTTATCAATTTCTGTGTATATTCAGTGCCAACCGCACGAGATAATATTTCTGGTGATGAACATTTAATGATTTAAATAATAACGACAATTACAATTAATGAGGAATATTAGACACCTTACGTACAAATCTGAAATGAAGAATTGACGTTTCGGTCCGTCCAGGACAATTATCAAGTCAAATATAAATAGTGTAACAAGACTCATCACATAATCTTTCCAAGACACGTCACTAAATCTTGAAAATTCAGTTTGATTTTCCTCTTGAATTGGATGAGCCAGTCAACCGATACTGAGGTAAGCCCCAGACTCGTATTTTGAGGTCCGGCTTCCTAAACTGACGACTCTTCCATCTTATAAGGGACACCTTACAACGAACACCCATCCTCAGTGAGCTCTGAGACAGGAATGGGGTCTCTTAAGTCCAATCGGAAGCTTCCTAGCCTCTCCTCGGACTCCGGTGACCTCGATTCACGACAAGTCTGTAACAGCATGTATATATAAAGAACACTAATAGTATATATAGGCACTATGGGAAGGAA
Organism: Procambarus virginalis; assembly: GCA_020271785.1. Taxonomy (NCBI): domain Eukaryota; kingdom Metazoa; phylum Arthropoda; class Malacostraca; order Decapoda; family Cambaridae; genus Procambarus; species Procambarus virginalis. The sequence goes on along the minus strand of WNGS01164437.1, from coordinate 46,116,274 downwards.
TAGCTACTTGTAAAGTTCTATAAGAGACGACACAAGTTCACAAGTATTGGTAAACTTATACATCACGGTTAGGTGCTTAAACAAGACATGAGGCTCGCGAGATAGTCCGTCTTCCTAAAGGACAACAGCTGTTGAAATATTTATCTCCACAAGAGACAATCTTGTGAGCTACGCTACCTTTCTGGTGGTCTCTTAGCTTTCATTATTATTTTTTATTTTCATTGACAAATTAAGTACACAAACAGTGTGACAGAACATTGATCAAGAGCTACTTATAAGTTGATCTAATATCCCCATCTCACAGAATGGTCATACGTGAAATCAGGGAAAAGCATAAAATGAATATTATCCAACTTACACCAATAGAATGGTTATTCAGATTATATCACTAAATGCAATACTCTGTATTAATCGAGTAACGAGATTGAGAACATTGAGTTATTAGATTGAAATTAGTTTTACAAAAATGGTGTGTCTATTTTTGCACATATAACATCAGATTTAAACACAGCATAGTATGAGATAAACTTAGTATAATTTCAATTCCCATTAACTAATGTTATATTTTGACCCAATCCCTGCTTGGCACTTGTGAACGAGTCAGCATGAAAGCCGAGGTTGAAGAAAGCTCAAAGGTAATGAAGGACCAGCCACACGATCCTGCTCAAGTGGCACTCTATTGGATCAAGTATGCCATGAGGCACAACGGTGCCCCTCATCTCCGCTGCCCTTCTGTCGACTTGCCCTGGTCAGTATCATTCACTCACTCACTGTTCCATTTATTTTATGTGGTAGATTACCTGTAGTAGGTTTCGAGAGTTTTCAACTTCCCTTTCGAGAGTTCTTCTGCTCCCGAAATCCAGTCTGGGGCTAGGATTGCCTGGTGTTAACTTGATCGTCTAAGTTGTTACTATTGGTAGCCGCAGGCCTATATATCCATTGTAAGCTGGTTGATCTGGCACTTCCGGCGGAAATTTATCCAATTACCTCTTGAAAGTTATCCGTTTTGTTCCACTTTCTTGTTCGGTTCTCTTATTAAATTTAAAATTAAGCTGGAAAAAGTCCTCAGGAATTATGGTGGGACCTTTGAAAAGCCATTCACATCCTGTGGCCTTCGAGCCCACTTGAACATAATCAGTTATGGAAATGAGAACTACGGAAGTAATTTACCATATTTGTTGTAGATGCTTATTGAAGGTTTTTTGGAGAGGAAACATTCAATTAACGGTTTTCAGACATTTTGAAACCTTAGAACCTCCTGCCCTCCTAACTTACCAGAGGACCCTTAACTTGCTGTTTTGGAAAACAAAACAAAAAATCTAATATTTATTTTAAATTATTTTTTCATTTTCAAATTACATCTATTTTCGGTCATACGGGCAAACGGCAAAATTCAGACGTAATTTATAAGAGGACTGGTTGGGTAAACTGCTTGCATGAGTAAAGCTTCAACTCTTAGGCCTCTCAGCTGCCAGTCGACTGGTATGCTTGTTCATGAATCCTTTTAGGCTTTCACATACTTTGCCTTTTTGACTCCAAGTGTGGAGTCTGTCTTTTTGGTTTTACCTCGACTTTAGTTTCTTAATGCTGAAGAAACTTCTTCTAATAAATAATAATGGAAACAACATTGTAATAACGTCAAGAACTTTGTGGTTATTTTGCCACAATGATGTAATAGTGCTAACACCGTTGTGTTGCATTGTAATAACATTAACAACCTTGTAATTCCGTTAAAACGTTAACAACGTTGTAATATCGTTAAAACGCTAACAATGTCGTGATACCATTAAATCGTTAACAACGTTGTAATACCATTAAAACGCTAAGAACCTTAACAACGTTGGGGTTACGTTGAATATGTGCTGGGAAATTAATAGCTATCCATTTATCTTCAATTAAATGTTCCTTCACTTGTCACTTTACTTCAGCCTTACTTTCCTATCAAATGTTGAGAGTTGTGTTGCTTGTCTTAGTGTCAATATTGTGTTTCTTGCCTCGCTAACAATGTTTTCATTACAGGTACAAGCTGTACAATGTGGACGTCTGGGCAACTGTGCTTGTAATTCTGCTCTTCGCTCTCTACATCTCCTTACGTCTTGTAATAGCCTGCTATTCTTGGCTCTTTTCCTCCAAATCAAAATCCAAAACTGATTAAATAGTTTAGCACCAAGTTACTTGATGTAGAGCAAGTTTACAATCATTAGGACACTCTACGAGGTGGTATGTGACTGTTAGTGGATACGCAATCTGAATCCAGGAGGCTTATTCTAATGATTTGGGCAACACATGATATTAAGTGCCAAAATAGTTAATAAACTTAATAATGATCCCTATTATTATTCTATAAAATGTTACGGGTTGAATTCAGAAATGTTACGGGTTGAATTCAGAATGCAATTTGGTGAAATCATTTGGCAGGTGGAAATTAATTTTACTTGGTTTATTTTATATTTAATAAGAACGGATAAGTTATGTACTATGAACCTGATCCTATCTTATCTGTTCTTCTCAATACTATAATGGGTTCGGAACCCCACAATGGGATCAGGATACCACAGTGGGGTCTGGATTCTAAGGTAAGTTCAGGATACCAGAATGGACTCTGCATGCCAGAGTGGGTACAGACACCATAGAGGGTTCAGGATACCTCAGTAGGCCCTGGGTACAGCTCTCTACATGTGAAACTGTTATTATACTGGGTTTAGGTGTTACCAATACCATGTAAACACTAAACTACTATGACGACTATTTAAGTGATACAGCTAATACATGGAAATTAAAAAAAATAAAGGAAATAGCACCAAAATGTTAATGAAGTAAAAAATTATTTACATTGCATATAAAATGTGAAGTTATTACATATTACACAATTGTTTTGAGTTACAAACTAGACAAATATCAAAGTAAAAATACAAATGTACGAGTAAAGTTGCTGGATATGATTATAAATGCGGATATTAAAAAATAAAAGAACAAAATATATTAAAAAATTTAAGAAATAATACATAAAATTTGTAATTCGTTCATGCCCTAGGTTACATATTTAAATATATCTTGGAGATAGTGCAACACAAAAATTTACATCTTATCACACTTAATAGATATGATAGTACAGGGATATGTTCACCGAAAGGTGAACCCTAGCTGCTTCTCGATGTATATACTGTATACTTAGTTTACTTTGGCTCTGGACTATGTCCTGATCCAAAGTAAACTCTTGCTGATTGGCCAGTAAACTATTGCGTTAGTAACCCTCCAGAGGTTGATTGGTCTTAAGCCCAATACCAAACCAAATAATTTTTTATCATAAAGACCATGAATATACCCAATACATCCTCGACACGCAACCGAGGAACCCAGGTTCAGTACCCAGGAGGAACAGAAACGGTTGGGTACGATTTCTTTCACCTGATGCCTCTGTTCACCTAGAAGTAAAACGTGTTGTAAAGTAGAAGTAAAGTAAGAAGTAAAGAAGTGTTGGAGTTAGGCAATTGTTGTGGATCGTATCCTGGGGAAGGTCAGCAGTTGACCTGAGCCTAAGTACAAATTTCCTGTCCCCCGTAATGGGAATTATAACAAATATTTACCTAAAGACAATGTAGGGCAGATTTATTGAATTATAATGTGGATATTTGTTGTGCTATACATTTTAAATAAAGCTAAATACAACACTTTTTCATTTGCTGTAGTCAACAACTACTTGGGCTGGACGGTAGAGCGACGTACCCGCATCATGCAGGTCGGCGTTCAATCCCCCGACCGTCCAAGTGGTTGGGCATCATTCCTTTTCCACCGTCCCATCCCAAATCCTTATCCTGATCCCTTCCAAGTGCCATATAGTCGTAATGACTTGGCGCTTTCCCTTGATAGTTCCCTTCCCTCGCTGTAGTCAAATTCCCTGTACATACAAATTCTTACGGGACACGATATGGATCCAGGACCAAAGGGAGGAGGCTTTTATGATGGTAGAGCCTCGTTATTTATTTACGTGTTTTCGCCCTTTTATGGCCATAGTATAATGAATAAAATAGTTGTTAATTTTCCCTATACAGTACATAATGTGTTAAATATAAAACAAATTTTAGATTTTGTCAAAGTGTATAGGGAAACGGGTGCTGGTGCCACTGGTAAAATAACGTCCTGGGGGTATGTGATCGTATTACACTTCCCTCTCAAAATTCTGGCGACCCCGACCTAACCTCATTGGGCACTGGGCAGGTAGGTACCAGACAGGACTTGGGGTGCAAATCAGAATTAATGTGGGAACTACACACATCTCATACAATTATGAATGCACTATCCATAAGCCTCATAATTAACCGTCAATCTCTGCCGTTATCGTACCACACTATCAAGCCTGACAGGAAGCCCTAGAGCATCAGTGATAAGTAATCTCATGCAAAACGATCACCTTCACCGAGCAATGTACAGTATATATAATCTTAACTTTATGGTGCAGGTGTTCGTCTTACATTAACCCACGATACTGCAATGTAATCTTACGACATCAGGAAATTAATTGAACATAAACATGTAGAATTAATTTGGTAAAAAAAAGTCACAGAAACTCCTATAGTAAAATTACCTCTTCTGGTATTACTTTGAAACTTTACCTCATGGAAATAAAAATAACTGTCAGCTTGATTACATCACCTCTCCAGTTAGCAGCAGTATGCTAAAAAAACGCCGCATCAGCAACACTAGCTCCTGGTTTCCACCCTTACCATCAGACTTTTGAACTCCCATTTAAAAAAATAGGTGCTCCGACCCTGGGCCCCATTTACTGGTAGCCTAACGATGCGATATAGACTGATTCCGTGAGGACAACCTTGCAAATAAATACACACTTGCTTGTACTGGTAACCCATCATTGTGCAATTATATCAGTACACCAAGAGTACTTTCTTTTAAGAATCTATGCAGCCTCGCCTAACTTAACAACACTGTTGCTGTTGTTTGGTACTATGCCTTGGACATAAAAATATCTAGTCTCTTTCACTTCGGTTTATGAATTCACTGGAAGATTCACAATAAATCTTTGTTCCTCATAATGGAACCTGTGGGCTTTTTAACATAAACTATACCCCACACAAGTCTATGAGAATTACTGGGGTTAGTTTATATATGTTTTGATAAGGAAGAAGTGTTTACATCTTTTAAATTAATGTAGACAAGTTTGAATCAGAAATGGCGGTTATTTTAGTCACTGCCAGACGTAAGAATATTTGGTACGTCTACCTAGTTTAGATACACTATGATGATATTTGTCTAGTATATTATAAAGCTAGGATGTTACATTTATACTAAGAATTGAATGGTAGCAATTAAAGATTGTATAGGAGTTTTGGGTAACAGTGTTTATTGTACGACCAGTTTACCAAGCCAGCACCAAGGCACAGTGTTGCCAGATTGGGCTACAAATAGCGAATTGGGCTACTTTTGAGAGCCCCGCGCTCCCAAATTTTTAATTTCGCTACTTGCTACTTTTTTTGCTAATTTAAAATCACGATCTGCTAATTTGGGCTATTAATGTTAAGAATGTTCAATTGCGAGTTACATGAAAGTAACTAAGCTATAAATAATTGTAATTAATAATAATTGTAAATATTAATTTATACTAAATAATATTATTTAATAAATTAGTCCCAATTCAATGCAGAGTTTTCTTCCAAGCACAGAAACTTGTAAATATAAATACAAGATAATAGATAGATCGATAAAAAAATAGAAAACTTTCAAATATTGCACCAAGTAATGGCGAGAGGAAAAAACTAAACAGTATACATTACATTTGAAATTAATAATGGATGAATGGTAATAAATGTATGTTTGTATGTATACCAGACAAAGTCCATTTAATGGCAGAATTTAGCCATTTTGTGTAAAAACTTTTATATCTCATATTATTAATTATAACAGTAATCGAAAAAAGTCATAGTTTGTATATACAAGAGATGAAACAGAGAGCCATGAGCTAGAGCGATGTGCTGAGTCCATAAGGAGGCGGAGCTTCCAGAAATACCTTCCTGTGATTGGCTGTTGCGGGGAATACCAACACTATTATGAATAAAATTTAAACTAAGAAATAAGTCCTTGAACTATTGAAAAAGAACAACAATTTCTGTTTTGCACCTGATAGAAATCTCCATTTAACTGAATAATTTACTCGAATAAGAGGGCAGAGTAGTGTATCATTATTTGTGTGAAGCAACCCCCACTGATGACGTCGCAAGTTAGGTAGCCAGCCCATTTTTATATAGCATCTTTTATATCCTGCAATATTTAATTATCACTTTATTAATACTTTAAATAATTAACACTACTTTTTTGGGTAAATTAAAGTTAAAGCAGAATTCCATAAGCAGGACTGGTGGGCTGAACTAAGATGATTTACTAAGTGGATGGCACCAATAGCTGATCCCTTACTGTGAATGTCAACAAAGAATATCTACCAATGATATGCCATTTATTATGCACCCCATACCATCTTGTGGGCGGAGCTTGGAACCTCCTACCCGAGCACAACAATCCGCCTTATGGGTTGCTGTTTGGCTATTTATAGTGCGTTGGAAAAAAAAAAACAGATGGCGGTAGTTGTATTTTGTAGGGTAATTTGTTATAAGTGTAATTTGATGTCAACAGATGGCGTAAGCTGTATCTTATGGCCACTGTTGACCAGCCAGCTGATAGTGTTCTCTTCTGCCGACAGATGGCATCAGCTGTATTATTATTAATAAATATAAATAATAATAATAAATATGTTTATTCAGGTAAGGTATATACATACAAGTGATGTTACGTTAATGGATCGAATTATAGATAGAGCTAGTACATACAATGCCTAAAGCCACTATTACACAATGCGTTTCGGGCATTATTATTTTAATAATATTATTACATTAATAATAATGTATTATTATTACTTTAAACACTGATCTATACGTCTGGTAGCTTATAATAAGGTTTTATACCATGCTGGTATTAGGTAACTAGAATTCTGCAATTACTTTTTTTATCTACTGTTGAGGATATGTAAGACAAATATAAGGTTTTGAGGCTAAGTAACGAAGATAGTTACAAGATACGAGCCAGATGGTGTTGAGATTGTAAAAGAGATTATGATTAGAACTTAAGCCAAAAAATCAATGCATAAATGTTCGCAAATATGAGACTGGGATTTATTTCTCGAAAAGTTAGCAATAAAATACGTTTTCTAGTTCTTTACTTTTAAAATTAAGATCAGGGATTCTGTCTAACGAAGCTGCAAGCTAAAACACCATTATCCTATAATGTTCATCTGTAGCTTGACCCTAAATACTTGTTTATTAAACGAATTTATTGTTAGAGTTCATTAGGAATCAACGTTATTGAAGGAAGCGTTTCCAACAAATACCTTCCTGTGATTGGCTGTTGCGGGGAATGCCAACGCTCATATGAATAAAATGCAAAATATGAAATACGTCCTTTTGCTCAATAACCTTGGTGTTGTTGTACAAAAGAACAACAATTTCTGTTTTATACAAGACAGAAATTTCCATCTAACTGAATAATGTAGAGCAATAAGAGGACGGAGGCATATTGTATCGCCGATATTATTCGTGTGAGGCAACACCCTCTGATGACGTCACAAGTTAGGTAGCCAGCCCATGTTTCTGTAACACTCGTTACATCCTGCAGTATTTAATTATCACTATATTAATACTTTTAAATACTTAACATTTCACTTTTTAGGTAGATTAAAGTTGAAGCAGAATGTCATAAACAAAGATGTTGTGCTGAATAAATAAGATTTATTACGTGGCTGGAGCCTTTAACTGATCCCTTCCTGTGATTGGCTGTTGAGTAAATGTCAACAAAGAGTTTCTACCAATGATATGCCATTTATTATGCGCCCCATACATCTTGTGGGCGGAGCTTGGAACCTCCTACCCGAGCACAACAACCCGCCTTATGGGTTGCTGTTTGGCTATTTATAGTGCGTTGGAAAAAAACGAGATGGCGTTAGTTGTATTTTGTGGGGTAATTTGTTATAAGTGTAATTTGATGTCAACAGATGGCGTAAGCTGTATCTTATGGCCACTGTTGACCAGCCAGTTGATAGTGTTCTCTTCTGCCGACAGATGGCATCAGCTGTATTATTATTACTTCCGAATTCCCTTTTAAACACTGATCCACAAATCCCTTGACTTATGATAAGCTTTTATACCATTTATGATAAGTATTAGATAACTGGAGTTCCACAATTACTTATATTTATCAACTGTTGAGGATATCATCATATAACGTCTGGTTAGGACGTACTACTCTCGATTGATGAAGATTAAGCCACCCAAGAGGTGGCACGGGCATGAATAGCCCGTAAATACTGCTCTCCTAATATTATTCAGGGGGGTGGGGGAACTATCAAGTGAAAGTGCCAAGCCATTACGACTATATAGCACTGGGATCAGGATAAGGATTTGGGAGGGAACGGGGGAAAGGAATGGTGCCCAACCACTTATGGACGGCCACTTATGGAATTATTATTTATTAGAAGAAGTTTCTTCAGCATTAATTTAAACAGCTCTCATCTTTCATTTTATACCCGCGTTTTGGGTGAGGTGATATATATATATATATATATATATATATATATATATATATATATATATATATATATATATATATATTATATATATATAATTGTGTGTGTGTGTGTATATGTGCAGAAATAATATTAATAAAACAATTAACATCGTGTAGTGTACTCTATATATCAAAATATATTTCTTTGAAACCCATATCATTCACTAAAAAAATTGGGCTACTCTTATTACAAATTCGCTCCTTTTAGCCCGTCAGCTCGCTACTTTCAGCAATTTAAAACTGGCAACCCTGCCAAGGCCTAGGGTGTACTTGCACGCTGGCAGCTGCGGGGTGTGGTCATGGCCGGGAGTGGTTGGTCCTTTTCCTCTAGTTAAGTACTCTTAATGTTGAGTATCTGGGTAAGTTAGCAATAGCTTCACCCCTCACTTGTAACTATAGTCTCGGGCCGTCGCACAGGTCACACGTATATTTTGTTTTCTCTTTTATTAAATAATATACTGTACGAATATACATTATTTTACAAAAGAATTGCTACACCAAGACTAGGCTGGAGAGATGTAGCGCGTGTCACTGGTTCAAGGTCAGGGTCCAGATTCACGAAAGCACTTACACTTACTTACGCAAGTACTTACGAACGTGTGCATCTTTCCTCAATCTTTGACGGCTTTGGTTACATTTATTAAACAGTTTACAAGCATGAAAACTTCCCAATCAACTGTTGTTATTGTTATAAACAGCCTCCTGGTGCTTCAGAGCTCATTAACTGTTTAATAATTTGAAACAAAGGCGCCAAAGATTGAGAAAATATGTACAGGTTCGTAAGTGCTTGCGTAAGTGCTTTCGTGAATCTGACCCCAGGAGAGTAAGTGCGTCTCTTTACTCGTAACCGATGAGACGGGCTGACCTACATAACTTCATGCTTGACTGGCAGTTCTCATTGGCGTTGGCCAACGTCGTCTCGAAAACTTTTTCAAGGCTACTTGAATCCGTTTGAATACGCGTTACCATTAGCGACCATCCAAACAACGCTCTGCATGTCTGAAAACTACCCTATACATGGATAAGATGGGAAATAATTCACTGAACATAAGAACAAATCAATTATTACATCAATGGTGAGTCACAGTTACCAGACCAGCTCCAAACCCACCCAACTGGGCGGTAGCTTTAGTCATGTGCATACATTACCTACAGTAAGCAAATTTTGGATACTTCGCTAAGATTCCCGGCAGTACATTATGAACGAAGTAATTAAACATTTCTTGGACACCATACCTTACCTTGAGGATACCTTGAGGTGCTTCCGGGCTTATCGTCCCCGCGGCCCGGTCATCGACCAGGCCTCCTGGTTGCTGGACTGATCAACCAGGCTGTTGGACGCGGCTGCTCGCAGCCTGACGTATGAGTCACAGCCTGGTTGATCAGGTATCCTTTGGAGGTGCTTATCCAGTTCTCTCTTGAACACTGTGAGGGGTTTGCCAGTTATGTCCCTTATGTGTAGTGGAAGCGTGTTGAACAGTCTCGGGCCTCTGATGTTGATAGAGTTCTCTCTCAGAGTACCAGTTGCACCTCTGCTTTTCAACGGGGGTATTCTGCACATCCTGCCATGTCTTCTGGTCTCATGTGATGTTATTTCTGTGTGCAGGTTTGGGACCAGCCCCTCTAATATTTTCCACGTGTAAATTATTATGTATCTCTCCCGCCTGCGCTCAAGGGAATACAGATTTAGGCTCTTAAGTCGGTCCCAATAGTTTAGATGTTTTACCGAGTGGATTCTAGCAGTAAAGGACCTCTGCACGCTCTCCAGGTCAGCAATTTCACCAGCAGTGAAAGGGGCTGTCATTGTGCAGCAGTACTCCACTCTAGAGAGCACAAGCGTTTTGAAAAGTGTCATCATCGGTATAGCATCTCTAGTGTGAAAAGTTCTTGTTATCCAACCTGTCATTTTTCTTGCAGTTGTGACGGCTACTTTATTGTGTTCTTTAAAGGTAAGGTCTTCCGACATGAGTACACCCAGATCCTTTACATTGCCTTTTCGTTCTATGTTATGATTTGCCTGAGTTTTGTACGTGGTTTCAGTTTTTATATTTTCATTTTTTCCATAGCGCATGATGGTGTTATCTCTGAATTCTGCGATTTTTTCACATTCCATTATATAATGACGCAAGGTAAGCGAATAGTTCTGCTGACAGAGTTTACATTTACATCTTACATTTTTTTAACAATTTTTACATCTTACATTTACATCTTTACCGTTGTGATCATTGCTGTCTTTTTATATGTGCTGTCAATCTGCTGTATGGTATCTATTAATCTTGTTTAAATTACCAGTCAAGCTGTTAATGTAATCAGTCAGAGCTTTAATATACCAATGTGCTTTAATATATTTCCTAAGCTCTCTCATCTCATTTTTCTCTTGCAATGTATTTGTTATCATTTATTAATTCTGATAGAAATTACCTACTTTTAAACTAAAAGTAGTAGATAAACTCATATGCATGAGTTTAATTCATTAAAAATTTTATGTTATTTAATTTAAAAAGATTATAATTTTCATGTATTGGCTGTATCACTCAAATTTCCACATATGACCAAATACAAATATTCGTTATAGCATTTTAGCGTTTATAGGTTATTAGTAGCGCCTTAACACGTTAAAATTTGTTTTATTTGTAAATGGCTATATCTAGAACTCACTGTGGTAATAAGAATAACAATAGGCAGCATTATTAAGTTTATTAACTTTTTTGGTATCTTCCAAATTACAATAAGCCTCCCGGTTTTAGACTGTGTATCCACCAACTGGCGCATCATACTGCCTCGTAGAGCGTCCTTATGGTCGTTAACTGCTCTACATAAAATAATTCGCTTGGTGCTGAACTATTTAATCAGTTTTGGATTTTGATTTGGAGGAAAAGAGCCAAGAATAGCAGGCAATTACAAGACGTAAGGAGATGTAGAGAGCGAAGAGCAGAATTACAAGCACAGTTGCCCAGACGTCCACATTGTACAGCTTGTACCTGTAATGAAAACATTGTTAGCGAGGCAAGAAACACAATATTGACACTAAGACAAGCAACACAACTCTCATCATTTGATAGGAAAGTAAGGCTGAAGTAAAGTGACAAGTGAAGGAACATTTTATTATAGTGATGAATGGATAGTTATTAATTATCACGACACATGCAACGTAACCACAGCGTTGTTTATGTTATCACAACGTAAACGAAATGTTGTTAACGTTTTAATGATATTTCAACATAATCACAGCATTGTTAACGCTATTACAATGTTGCTACAACGAAACCACAACATTGTTAATGTTTATTGCAACGTTGTTACAACGTCGTTGCTAACAGTATTACAACATAACCCCAACGTTGGACTCGTTATCACAACATAACCTCAATGATCGAAACTGTATCACAACGTTGTTACCGTTATTATATCGTTAATGTTATTACAACGTTGTAATAATGTAAAAATCACATCAATGACATTTTGGTTTTGTTGTGTGTTTGCTGGGTTAGTGAGTTATGCACCCCATTGGGTGTTAGAGGGTACCCCATTGGGTGTTAGAGGGAACCCCATTGGGTGTTAGAGGGAACCCCATTGGGTATTCTTCAAAGTTAGATCTGCTAACACACAATGTAACAGTCCCTAGGATTCCCTTGTTATAACGTTTTTATGATGTATTAGAACGTTGTTATAATTGTTAGAAAGAGTTAAACCTTGTTCGATCGTTGTAGCAATGTCGTAGTTTCGTCGTGTGTGAGGCGGGAGGAAACTAAAGTTGAGAAAAAAACCTAGAGACGAACTCCATACTTGAACTCGAATGAAGGAACGAGAAAACGAAGGGTTAGTGAACAAGCATACCTAACGACTGAGAGGTGGGACCTAGGAGCTGAAGCTCTACTCATGCAAGCACACACAAGCATATTTTGCCAGATGTGGTTGAGAGAACACCATGACTCAGGACACTGCAGTATGTTAACATGACAGAAGAGGTGGTGATGTACTTCAGGGAACAACCAAAATCTAAGTTTTTTGTTTCCCGTTGTCAGGGAACGAAAGCCAGCTGTTAGGCTTATTGAGGTCCTACCCTAAGCCAACGACTGACCTTACCCAGAATCCAACCCAATGGATGGATTCCCAATGCAGTGGTAATGCTGACCACTGCATTACAGACCACTTTATTATAATACATACAGGGAAGTGTCCAATTTAATGTGCGTTTATAAAATGTTGAAATTTAATACATTTTTGCCAAAAATCTTGCAGAGTTCTTCAACTGAGTTTTATAAGCTAAACAAAGTTACGATTCATAAACATTTTCAGTGATCGAACTTACTTTCACCTTGGACTCTGAAGAACTGGACTGCAGCCAAAAGGAAGCTGCTAATGAGGAGCTACAACAAATCACTTCCATTATAAAGTAAAATATTTCTGTAATTCCTCTTTTTTCTACACTTGATTATGCTTCGCTCGTTATATTTACCTAAATTTATCTAAGGGCCACAATTTCCAGTGGTGACTGTTTGATTGTATTTTACGCTAATACCATGACACCATGCTCCTGGACACAGTTTTAAGTGAAATAATATACTCCTCTTTGCTAGACCATACGTGGATGTTTTTATGATGTACTTTGACAAACTTCTCCAGGAAGATCTGGATCAGCCAGGCTGTAATGGATATGTGGGCCACTAAGAGCAACAACCAATGTGATCAAGCTATATGATCAGAGTAGAAGAAAAGAAATCGAAGAACTCTCGGAACCTACTACAGGTAAACTACCACATAAAATAAATGGAACAGTGAGTGAGTGAATGATACTGACCAGGACATGTCGCCAGCAGGGCAGCGGAGATGAGGGGCACCGTTGTGCCTTATGGCATACTTAATCCAGTAGAGTGCCACTTGAGCAGGATCCTGTGGCTGGTCCTTCATTACCTTTGAGCTTTCTTTAACCTCGGCTTTCATTCTGACTCGTCCACAAATGCCAAGCAGGGATTGGGTCAAAATAAAACATTACTTAATGGGAATTGAAATTATGCTAAGTTTATATCATACTATGCATTGTTTAAATCTGATATTATATGTGCAAACATAGAAACACTGCATCTACTATGTAAAACTAATTGCAGTGTAATGGCTCAATATTCTCAACTTTGTTATTCGATAAATACAGAGTACTGCATTTATTAATACAAATTTATATAATTTCCTTTTATCTTTGGGAACTAAACCTAAATGATATACACATAGTAATTCCCCTGGAGAGGAAAGGTTTCCAGACATCCTTGTCTAAATTATCTGAATAACCTTTCTACTAGTATTAGCTGGACAATATATGTCTCAAGTTTTCCCTGATTCCATGTATGACTAACCATGCTGAGATAAAATTAGGTGAACTTATAGGTAGATCTCTTTAATCTCTCATACACAATAGCATAGTAGAACGCTGCTGTGTACCAAAGTTTGTTGATAACAAATTGACAATACCAAGTCACCACTTGAAAACTATGATTGTTTTCAATGGGGATAAAACCTTTGATTTGGTGGTCCAAGTTACCGATAGCAGCTGGTGTTAAACTTTAGGAAGACAGACTAGCTTGCCAGCATCTGTCTTGTTTTTCAATCTAAAGGCAACATATAAATTCACAAGTGTTTTCTACAGGCGCTTATTTATTCGATTACAATATTCTTATATATATGTACTAGTATGGGCTTGCCGTTCTTATATATATGTACTTTAATTTTTTTTCCACTTCCTACTTCACAAGACATCCTCTCGCATTATAGATGTGTCAGACGACCCAGAATAACTTTAGATAAAATTAGGAGTATGTAAGTAATTTATTGATCCATTTTTATTTATGTTGAATTTACGGGGGAGAGGAGAGAAGCCTATCCATTAAGGGTCAAAGTCGAATTGGGCGTCTCTGTAGAGGTACTGGAGTCTCTTTGGCATTGTTGCTAAAATGTTATTCATTAAAGCTAAGCTCAATACTAAACACTTGGGGGTGTAATATTTTACCTGGAGTCATTCATAATCTTGTTGATCGTGTCTCTGAGAGACTCAGAGGTGAGCTGTTCCCATAACAACACACGTCCCCGTCCATCTCTCTCCACCTTGGCCATGTTGGCTTGCTGGTCCCCGAACACAGGCATGCCCAGCACCGGTACACCATGGTACATGGACTCCAGGGTGCTCAGTAAACCCCCGTGGGTGATGAACAAATGCAGACGGCGATCACCTGTAGAAGGGTTATAACGAGATAGACCGTTCGTTATGATACAATACATGAACACTTAACTAAATTCCCAATTTAAGTAATAATATGAATACATAATTTATCAGAATCAGATACTTTATTCAAAACAACTTATACAGATCGTTACAATTCTGGTTGGACAGAACAAGTATACAGCAATGTAAATCAAACTTACATTTTTGTTTGCATTGTGCAAACACATACTGTTGCTGCTGTCCTTTTTTACCTGGAAAAGGCATACGACACCACCTGGAGGTACCATATTCTGCCCCAACTCCGTTCTTTTGGCCTTCGTGGTAATTTTCCTCTCTTCCTGCAAGGCTTCCTCTCTGGTCGTTTCTTTAGAGTGAGGCTTGGTACCACTCTCTCTACCTCTTTTCAGCAATACGAAGGTGTGCCCCAATGTAGTGTTCTTAGCACTACTTTTTTCCTGGTTGCCCACAGTGATCTTCTTTCCTCCCTTTATTCTCGCATCTTCTCAGCTCTCTATGTTGACGATCTAACCCTTTGCTGTCAAAGTGATGATTCGCCTTTCCTTCAACGGCGGCTTCAATTTGCGATTGATGCCGTGTCGTCTTGGGCCATCAATCATGGCTTCAAGTTCTCAGCAACTAAAACTTGTGCTATGACTTTTTCTCGGAAGCAGGGCGTTCTGCATCCCACTTTGTCGTTTTATGGTCATCCCCTTTTGTACAAAGATTCTGCTAAGCTTTTGGGGTTAATCTTTGACACTAGTTTGTCTTGGTCACCCCACAACTCTTACATCCTAGTTTAATGCTCTAAGGCCCTTAACTTACGTCTTGTCGCATACTTCTTGGGGAGCTGATCGGCGCAGCTCTTCTCTTTACATTCCTCTCTCGTGCTGTCTAAACTTGATTATGGTTACCCTGCTTATTCGTCTGCCTTTCATTCTACTCTTCGCCATCTTGATGCTCTGTACCATACTGGGTTACGCCTCAACTCTGGTGCCTTTCGTTCAACTCCTACCCTAAGGTTGAAAATGGCGTTCTGTCTCTACAGGATCGCCGTGATCGCTACCGTCTGCGCTGTCTTGCATGGTCCTTCCAACTCCCTCACTCTCGCTTATGTCGTGCTTTGAACTTTACCCCTCCTGTGGTCCCTGTTGCTCTTCGCCACATAACTCTGTACGGTTGTCTAGCTTACAAGATTCTCTTTCGGTTCGTGTTACCAATGTTTCTCCTCTTGTCGTTCCGTCCTAGCCCCCGTGGAGGGGTCCCCTTTCCGAAGTTTTGTAAAACCTTGATCCATGTGACTCAAGCTTTTACCCCTCCTACAGTTCTGCAACGCTTTTTCCTTGAACACTTTTCTTCACACTCCCGCTCTATTTCGGTCTTCACCGATGGGTCTAAGTCTGCAGGTGTAGGCTACTTTGTTGTTTTCCCTGACCACACCTATATGTGTCGCCTGCCTCCGGAGACTAGCATCTTCATGGCAGAACTTTATGCTATTTTGTATGCTCTTCATCAACTGCTTTCTCGCTGTCAATCCTCCTTTGTTGTTGTAGTTGACTCTCGCAGTGCCCTCAGGGCTCTGGAGTTCTTTAATCCAGTCCATCCTGTGGTAGTCGAAATTCAACATTGGTTGTTTCTTATCTCCAGCAGATTAAAGACAGGAATTTTGCTGGGTTCCCAGCCATGTCGGTGTCCTTAAACGAGCGTGCGGACGCTGCCGCTAAGGAAGCTATCCACACTTGTCCCATCTCCCGTAAAGGTGTCCCTTATTTTGACTTCTACCCTTAATCATTCATTCCTCCATCCTTTCCCGTTGGCAGGGTCGTTGGTCTTCTGTAACTGGTAACAAACTGCGTGCTCTTAAGGGTAGTGTGTCCCCATGGGCTTCCTTCTACCACCGTACCGGCGGGTGGGAAACGGCTCTGGCGAGGTTACGTATTGGCCATAAACGTTTAACTCTCGGACACTTAATAGAGCGCCGTCCTGCCGCCCATTGTCCAAATTGCATCGTCCCTCTTACGGTGTCATGCATATCCTTATTGAATGTCCGGACTTTCAGGACGTGCTTGTGTCTGTCTTCCCGACCGTCTCTCGTGGTCACTTGTCCCTTGATGGAATTCTTGGTGAATCAGATACTTTGATATCATTCGCCTTATGTGCTTTTGTTATTGTATTGGCATCCGGAGTGATATTTAGCGCCCTACGAATATCCCGCACATTTGATGGTGCTACATAGCCTCCCCAGCTTGGTGCCTTCTTTTGATAATTACTTACTTTTTAAATACTAGAATATTAATAACAAAAACATTCAGCGTTTACAGTTTGATACAATGCACACAGTAGTGAACATAACAGATGCTGACTGACCGAGGATGTCTTGTTGAGGGAGCCATTTGCTGATGCGCACATTTGGGGGCAGGTCTTCCATAGTGTCCTTGTCCCACTTCCACAACACTCTCTGCTTGAGGGATGCAAACACTTCAATGAACGCTCTCCGGTACCTGTTTGTGCATTGTGAAAGATGTACTTTCATAAGTCTCCAAACTCGATACATTAATTGTAAGTGACTCTTTATCATCCTTAATTGCTCTCAACTCTTTAAGACTTAAATGTAACATGCTCGTGTCTGAATCTAGACACGCAAGATTATTAATGATGGAAACAGTCCATTCCATGTGGACTCCATCTCATGTTGGCCTCCGAATACATGACAGAGCTGATAAGTTAGCCAAAGAATCTTCCTTTAAAGGAGAAATTAAGTATAACCTTGGATTGTCAATAAGCAGTCTGTAAGCAATAGTACACCAAGAACTTCAACAAGATCTTGTAAATCTGAGGCAAAGTAAAATTGACACCAGTAATTCCATCTATCATCATGCTATCATGCAAGAGGAGCAACACATCTATGGATTATCCAATAAAATCAGCAGACTTATAGATGTTACTATTGCTCGGCTTAGACTCGGTTACAAGTATCTCTGGGAATTTATGGATACTCAATAAACTACCGCTATCGTAAATGAGTATAAGAACAATTAAGATTTGAGAACGGAGTAAGTGAGCTATGCCCAACCACTTGGTTCATCGGGGATCGAACAGCGACCCTGCACGAAGCAAGGTCGTCGCCTGTGCCGACCAGGCCATAAATTCAAGTGGAATATAAAGAGCTCTGAAACAACATACTCACTCTTCTGGCATAGTGGATCCTGGGACAACTGAGCCAAGACTGAAGTATATGAAGCCTTCGTCGCCAGCACCTTGAACCCATTCCTCAAGATCCTGCAAGAAGCTGTAGTTATTTATGAAATATATTATATAGCTTATATCTGTTTCTATAAAATATAATTGTCCATGGGTGGAGGCCAGACGCTTGGGGCCAATCTCATCCAACTCTTCTAGATGACATATGGGTGGTATGGGACTGTCATAGGCTGGTCGAAAGTCGGCCATAGTGTTCCCATCCTCATTTATGAATGATCAGCTACTATATCGAGTCCCAGCAACTCCTACGAAGTCTGAAATAGGGTCTTGTTTTCCAGAGAGGTTTTCAAAAGTTTTCAGGTGATCAAAATATGGGATATTGTGGAGATGGAGAAACATGTGGATTGCTGAAACACTTGAAACCTTGTCATTCTTAACATTAACGCGTCTCCCATCATCTGTACTCGTACAGTCATCGGGAGGATAAACCCTTCATGTAAGCTGCAGCTACCAATAAGAAGAGCAAGATGTTTTGGTAAGTTTCCTTCCACATAATATCTCTGCTTACCTATTTTTTTAATAATACATTAGGTACATCTGCATTTGTGCGACTATATGAAAGGGAGTACAGTGTGTCAAAAAGCTAGCTACGTGATGCTAAAAAATCCCCATCACACAGGATGGTTAGTCATACAGAGGCATGTGATCAGTAGTCTGCACTGGCAAACTCTGGGTACATTATGAGGATATCATCAACACAAGAGTGAATAAGGTAGCAGTGATACTAGAAGTCTCCATCTCGCAGGATGGTTAGTCATACAGGGTCATATATATGTTCAGTAGTCTGCAGTGGCAAATTTTGGGTGCAATGTGAGGATATCTTCAAGAATATGAGAGTGAATAAAGTAATTGCAAAGCTCCAGGTACTTCATGCCAACGGGTCTGAATGGTCTAATAACTGGCCATTCGGTGATGTAGTGTGGGAGATCATGCCGCAGTTCCTGCTCAGAGTTTGCACCTGGAGTGCTCATGATTGGGAGATCCGTCACCTGTAGCCACCTGCCGCAGGTAACGGTAACCCAACCTGATCCTTGCAACCACTGTGTCGCACAGTCTGGTGGACGTTTTGTGCTGCCCATAGATATAGGTTTCAGATCTGAACAAATCCTAGCTTTTTATACTGCTTACCTAGCACCAAGCAGCTACCTGGCAGTTAAGGGACTGGCGAGGGTCTGTCTGTTGCCTAGAGGGAACCACTAGAAGCCTAACATCCTTTTTTGACAATGGCAGATCATAATATTTCCTATATTTTTCTGCTCCTGTATTTTTCACCTCACCGTATGAAGTAACTAAACTGTAACCCACCTACCTGTGGCAGAGGCTTTGCTGGGTGGATGTGGATTCCCCCACAATACACCACGTTAGGCACGACTGGCCGCGCTGGGTATTCCATAGTTTGTACACTGCAAATTTGTTTCCTTTATTAAATAATATACAATATAAAGATCATAGTTACATCAATTTACAAGGAAAAATACTACATTTATATATAGTTTATATAACTCTCAGTAAACCAATTTTCCATATCATCACCAAGCATGAACCGTAATCCCCAAATGTTATACAGTTCTTGATCCTGCCTCGTAAGAATATCAATGTTTTGTCTACTGAGTAACCCTCCTGCCTGCCTACCCACGCACAGAAAAATGTAATTAGAAAGTAGCATAATTATTGTATTCTTAATGTTCTTGCATTTTATGTCAATATGAAACATTAAAAACCTCATTAAATCCGCTCTAATGCTTGGTCCACTGCAAATTAAAGAATCTCAGCATTTATTAATCATTCAAATATATCATCACTCTACGGCGAACCAGTGTACTGGATTACACCGGACGGTGTAATCCAGGTAATCCAATCCCACCACACTTCCCCAAAGAGTTTCTCATATAACTTTTATGTATTGCAAGTAGGAAGGCTGCTCCAGAATGACAGCCTTTACGGTATTTTTAAGTGGAAATGGATATTGCAAAAACCAAAGCACGTTGCCACTGTGCATATATTCAGTCTAAGGCACCAAGCGATCATTGTATTTCCCATTGTCGGGAACAAATCATTATACACCTACACTAGTGGGCCGAGTGCCGACTGAACCACACTCTACGGCATCTAAGATGGCGGGCTTCTTGGCACTTTCTGGCAGCAATCTGGGATTCACAGAAGACACCCCACATGATAACTCCAAGCCCATGCATATAGTGACTATAGAACAGTGCACCATCTGGCTCGTTCACTCTGAGGTGAGAAACATGCTCCGGGCGCAATACAATATACCACTCTTAAATGAACTATGGAAACTTATTCTCACAATTTACACTACACATTCTCTACACGTTTATTCTCAGTTGTTGTTGTTTTAGATTTAGCTACTCGGAACAAAAGTTCCAAGTAGCACGGGCTATGGTGAGCCCGTAAGTGGACTTGTATGTTAGAATAGGTTTGAATTGGGTATGTTAGAATAGGCTAGGATATGTTGTTATGATAGATTCGTTTAAAAGGACTACCGTCAACCTAGTGACATAATCTGGGCTGTTTTTAACCCTACTATATTACCTCCAACTGGTGTTAGCTAACCTCACATGTTATAATCTTCAACTGTGGTTAACCGATCCTACTGTTACTACTTACAACTGGGGTTGACTAACATAATTGACCTGAAAATGTTTGATAGCCACATTTGAATGTTATGTTTTGAAAACAAAATGTCAGCACAAAGATACTAATCGAAACCCGTTTAGTAGTAATAGAAGCTAATCCAAACCTGTATAGCAGTAACAGAAGCTAATCCAAACCTGTATAGCAGTAACAGAATCTAATCCAAACCTGTATAGTAGTAACAGAAGCTAATCCAAACCTGTTTAGCAGTAACAGAAGCTAATCCATGCCTGTTTAATATTAATAAAAGCTAATCCAATCCTTTTGATTAGTAAAAGAAATTAATCCAAACCTGTTGATCAGTACAAGACTTGCATTACGGCTCACTTCAGCAAACTCTGGCATATCGTCTGGACACAGTCCGCGTCGCCGACATTCCCCCTCCATGCTGAGAACACAAAAACACAAGAGTATGTTTTATCTCTATTAAATTTGAATGATTTTTTCTAATGTCATTCATTCGCCCACCCTCCTCCTCCTCCTTTTAGGCCACCACACGAGAAAAAATATTTTTTGATACTCGAAAAGTTTAACGAAATTCAATGCAAATCAATTATACTGTGGCATGATTTTTAATTCATGATGTGGGATGATGCTGACGATGAGTCACAATAACGTGGCTGAAGATATGATGAGCAAACCACACATCAGAAGATGATGAAACGACGATGTTTCGGTCTGTCTTGGATCATTATCAACTCTGTGTGATGCAATCTCAGGCCATTAGGCTATCACACGATTTGATAATGGTCCAGAACGGACCGAAACGTCGTGGTTTTGCCTTTTTCTGTGGCAAGATCTCCCAAATGTGAGTATTTTTCTTTAGTTTAGTTCATTTATTTTGCACCCTATACCCATCCTGGGTATCATGTAACAAGTTTCACTCCCATTTCCTCATCCCAAATAAGTAAATTTTGTGTTTGGCTATTACTGTGAATATTAAATATTATAAATATATGTACCGATGCTAAAATTACAGATTCTATATTAGAATAGTCTTTGCCTCTTATCATTCATTATCACTTAAAAATGGTATACCGTTTGCTATAGTTCTTGAAAAATACATTTATGTTGGCTTCTCATTTAATATTAAGTGGGTTACCCCATCGAACTTATAAATCATTTAACTGAATCATTGTAAGTGTATTTTAAGTTATGCCCGAAATGCTTTACGTATTATTGTTATTAATAGTAGTATTATTAGTATTATTGTTATTATTATTATTTTACATACCATGAGGAAGCGTAAGTGAACATAACATTTGTTGCAACTTCGGACAGCGTGCTGATTGCTCTCTCCACGAAGGTCAGGGGATGTCTTGACGATAACAAGAGAGACGGGTTATATGACGGGAAGCTGGGGTTGCCCAACAATGCTGGCAAAGGTCCCAGCAGCCCTGCTGGGCTCACAAACGCAAAGGGAACCTGGAAAAGAAGAAATATTACAATATGATTTCTCATTCTTGGTGGGGGGGGGATAGGTTAGTCATTTAAGGTTATCGAACCCAAGAGCATTTGGTTGTGAACCGAATGCGTTGACTACTGTGCTACAGAAAGTTACATCAATGAAGGAATAAACTTTGTATAATTTGTGACCTTTTAATTGGAGTTTAATCTTTATTTTGAAATACTGCGGTGCAGCTTTCAGTGGATGTTTGAAGGTGAATAAACTGAAAGGTGGCCTCCCAGTCAATTGCTTTCAAATTTAAGTCCCCAGTCAATCACAATCGTGATTTATCTTTATCTGTTTTTACTCACCTAGTTGTACTCACCTAGTTGTGCTTGCGGGGGTTGAGCTCTGGCTCTTTGGTCCCGCCTCTCAACCGTCAATCAACAGGTGTACAGTTTCCTGAGCCTAATGGGCTCTATCATATCTACATTTGAAACTGTGTATGGAGTCAGCCTCCACCACATCGCTTCCTAATGCATTCCATTTGTCAACCACTCTGACACTAAAAAAGTTCTTTCTAATATCTCTGTGGCTCATTTGGGCACTCAGCTTCCACCTGTGTCCCCTAGTGCGTGTGCCCCTTGTGTTAAACAGCCTGTCTTTATCAACCTGTCGATTCCCTGAGAATCTTGAATGTGGTGATCATGTCCCCCCTAACTCTTCTGTCTAATCTCTATAATTACTATAATCTAATTACTATAATCTCTCTCGTGCCCATTATGAGACCCTCTCGTTTGTCATCTAGGTCCTCATTTGTCCATGTGTTGCTTGCTGGTGGGCGGTAGGCATTTACGATTATCAGTTTATCATCCTGATTCCAGACCTGCAATGCCATTATGTCAACTTCTCGATGGTTGTCGATTATTAATTCTCTTACCTTCAGGTGTTCTTTCACCAGCACAGCCACGCCTCCCCCCCACCCCCTTCCTAGTTTTCCTGTCACGTCTCCAAACTGAGTAGCCCCTTGGGAATACGATCTCATTTAAAATATTTTCTTTTAAGTTTCGTCTCTGTTAGTGCGACTATATCTGAGACCTTAAGCTGAATTTTATATGTTACCTCCAGTATTTTTTATCTCACTCCATCTATATTGGTATACACATTTTTCAGGAACCTGTTCCCTTTCCCTTTGTCCTTTACTTCTTCTTCCTCTAATAATTTTGTTTGTATGCACCATTTCACTAGCTTTCCAGTGTGTGTTTACTATTCACTATTGTATTATACACACTATTCACTAGTACATGTGTGTGTGTGTGTAATTACCTTAGTGTAGTTACAGGATGAGAGCGCTACTCCTGTGGTATCTTGTCTTCCCAGCACTTGTGAATTATGACTTTGAAAATACTAATGGTTTTTGCCTCCACCACCACCACCATCTCACTTAATTAACTTGTTCCAACCGTCTACCACTGTTTGCAAAACAGAACGTTCTCATATTTTTCGTCACCTTTGTACTTTTGATCACTTTGCGTATGGGGTTTCAAGCTTATTGGGTTCTGCAGTGTCGAGTATTGTTGAATACCTATACTGTATCTGTACAATTCAGTAACTGATAATTAAGAAAATACTAAAATTGAACATTGGAGAATGTCTCANTAAATCAAGGAAGATCACTATAGCTGGACCTGAGTTAACTGTTCCTAGTAATGTTGCTATGCAGTTGGCAGTACCTACTCCTCTAGTGAAGCCAAATATGTGTTTATGCAGGTCTCCAGTCTTCCACAGTAGCCTATTTAAGACCATCCGTTCTGCAGTTTTACTAATGCATGATGTTAATGAAATGGGTCTGTAATTGCCAGGTTCTTTCGGCTTAGGAATCGGTATGATGTCTGCTTTCTTCCAAGAGGTCGGTAGTTTGCCTTGCTGCCAAGATGCATTGATGACGTCCAATATTCCTTGTTCTCCAGCAGGACCTGCATGTGCGATCATTGAGTATGTAATGTTATCAGCACCTGGTGCAGTGTCCTTACCACCTTTTTTGGCTCTGATTAGTTCTTGTTTGGTGAAGGGACAGTCACATTCGTCATTTATAGCTATGCTCTCATGAATGACTGTCAACCTCTCTTGTTTTAATTGTTCTTGCTGCCTTCGGACCATTGCAGGAAGCTGATATGAAGCTGTTCTTTCTGCAAATTGGAGAGCAAGTCTCTCAGCCTCCTGCAATGGTTGAATACATGCCTGTGGTCGGGCTGGTCGACCTGATATAGTTTTAATCTGACCCCATATCTTGCCAAGACTACTATGTTCATTTAGAGTTTGACACCACTCAAACCATCTTGCCTCCTTTACTTCTCTAGAAACTCGTCTTGCTTCAGATACCACCGCTCTTAGCAGAGTTCTTCCTTCTGGTGTGGGGTTTCTCTTTAGATGTTTTCTGAAGATGTTGACTCTGTGGTTCTGTTCTTTAACTTCATTACTATAGAACCAATAGTTCTTTCGTTTTGTGTTTCCTGTGATAATGATTGGAATAGCTTTGTTTGCAGCAGCTGCAATGGCTTCCTGCAGATTGGTCTCGTGTATGTTCAAATCCTCAGGTGGCGTGTATGTTGCATACCATTTTTCAAGTTCTTCTTGGTATATATTCCAATTGGCCTTTCTTAAATTCCACCTAGGTTGTGCAGGTGGTGTAGGAGGTCGTTCTATGTTTAGTGTTGTGACAGTAGCATAGTGGTCACTGGTGATCACCGGGTCTACTTCCCACTTCGCCTGATGCTTGAGTGCTGTTGAGATTAATGTAAGATCAAGGGAACCTCCTAGAATGTGAGTGGGTTCCCCAGTGTTGAGAAGTGTAATTTCAGGTACTTCTCGCAGAGCTGCAGCTAAATGGCGCCCATCTGCATTGGCTGGCCCAGTCGCACCTAACTCTTGATGATGAGCATTAAAATCCCCAGCAATAATTACATTTTCCTGCGTGGCCAAGGCAAGCACTGCCTCTGCTTCTAGTTTACGTCTAGGGGCTTGTAAACGTTGTATATGAGGAGCTCAATATTAGCCATATTCACTGTTACTGCTAATACCTCTACTCCATCCCCACATGAAACTGGGTCTATTTTCTTGCTGGGTATGGTGTTCCTGACTAGGGTCATTAACCCTCTTTGTCTCCCCTGCTCATACGGTATAACATAGTGCTGATATCCAGCTAATCTGAAGGATTTCGTGGCTGGGAAAAGAGTTTCTTCCAAAACGATTATATCTGCTTTCGTGCTGATTGCAGCCTCCTGAAGTGTGTGGTTTTTATTTCCAAGACCTTGTATGTTCCACTGCAGTATTCGTAATGGCCAGACGACGGTTTCGGTTGGTGTTGCCTGTTCTAGTAGAACTCCTCTTCGGAATCGACCTCTATATTCTCCACCTCGCAAGTCGTGTCGCTGCAAATCGGACTGCATTGATTGTTCGTGGTCATCCCCGGCATTGTTGGAATCTGTGCATAACTGTGGTCCATCACTTTGTTGTTGGTATTGCTGCATGTCGGACTGCATTGATTGCTCGTGGCTGTTTCTTGTGTTGTTGGAACCTGTGCATCTCTGCTGTTCAATACGTCTTTGTTGGTGTTGTTGCATATCAGACTGCATTGGCTGTTGTTGTCTGTCTCTTGTGTTGTAAGATTCTGTTGATCTTGGGTGGTCACTGCTTCTTGCAGTTGCTTTTGTGAATGTTGATGTTCTGGTGTCTTGACTACCCGACTGTTGTTGGAAGTCTGTATGTCCATGTTGCGTTGTTTGTCCTCTTGTGCTCCGTCTTGTCTCAGACTGTCTATTTCTTGTGTAACTGTGGTCTGCTGCACGATCTTGTCCATTATCACACAAGTGATTTCTTGAGTCTGTTGCTGTGAGGCGTTCTGCGTCATCTGTAGGCAATTGATAATGGTCTCTGCCATGATCTTCACGATGTTTTTCAGCTGGACCTCGGTGGTAAAACTGTATATCTGTTGTGTTGATTCCGAAAGTAATTGTTTTTTGCTCTTTTGCATTTGCTGTATTTCTGCAGCACTTTTGTGTATTTTCTGATTTGGAATTAATAGATTCGGGAAATTTTGCTCTGTGAGAGTGAGTGTCTGTTGTGGCTGTGTACGAGTGTTCCAGACGTTGGTGTTGGTGTATGTGGTGCTGGTCTGTGTGTTTATCCTGGCCTGAGCTGTCTGCACTTTTTCTTTCCGTGCAGAGCAGGTTGTGCTCCAGGCATGATGTTTGCCTCCACAATTTGGACATTTGGCTGTTGTGGCCTGGTTTGCCTTGTGCTTGGCTATACAGTCTTTGGTTGGATGTCTCAGGCTGCACACTCCGCATCTCTCCTGTCCGGTGCAGCGTGATTGATGGTGGCCGTATTTCTGACACCTGAAGCAGCGCAGGGGTTCCGGGACGTATGGTCTCTGTCGGTATGTTCCCCAATTTCCAAGACTGAATGTTTCTGGCACATGTCCCATGACGGTCACCAGAACCTGACGTGTCGCTGCCTTGTCTACTTTTGTGCGGCATCGTTCCGCATTCAGGATTTGCTTGTGTTCTAGTACTGGATCCAGGGGAAAGTCGATTGGGTATCCCAAAAGCACGACTCGTGTGCGTCTTTCTGAAGGGTCCAGCTTTTCCAAGCATACAGGTTTCCCTTGCAGGACTCTTACTTTTTCTAAGTAATTTGCAGTCTGTTGGTCTTGTGGTGTCATTATTATTTCTCCTTTCAGGTTGACTGTAATGGAAAGTTTGAGCTCTGGTTGTTCTTTTTCCATTGCCGTTACTACTCCATATGCTGTAGGAAAGTGGTCTGTCTGCATTATCTTGAATTTTGGAAGATGTGCAGAGTCTGGCGATGTCTGGTGTGAGACTGGGGTGTCCTCTCCTGTCTCATACTGTTGTCCTGTGGCTGGGCTGTGGAGAGGTACACTGACACTGGCTGGTGTGTGACTGGTGCTGTCCACTCCTGTCTCATACTGTTGTCCTGTGGCTGGGCTGTGGAGAGAGGTACACTGACATGGCTGGTGTGTGACTGGTGCTGTCCACTCCTGTCTCATACTGTTGTCCTGTGGCTGGGCTGTGGAGAGAGGTACATGTCTGACACTGTCTGGTGGTGTGTCCTCTCCTGTCTCATACTGTTGTCCTGTGGCTGGGCTGTGGAGAGAGGTACACTGACACTGTCTGGTGTGTGACTGGTGCTGTCCACTCCTGCCTCATACTGTTGTCCTGTGGCTGGGCTGTGGAGAGAGGTACATTGTCTGACACTGGCTGGTGTGAGACTGGTACTGTCCTCTCTAAGTCCATTACGTCTGCTGTCTTGCTGGTAGAAGCAAGTGGTGAAGTCTCGATAGCAGTTGTCTTCGGTGCCTGCTGCACATCGGTCCACCGACCCTCCTCGTCTGAAAGCTGCCAACATTTCTTCTTTCTCTTAGCCTTCCCCATGACTCTCTCCACGTAGTGAGGACCGAATCACTGCCCTACCTGAGACACTCTTAGGCCTGGAGAAATTCATTCCCCTCCAACGGAGGTCGTAGAATGATTCCCCCAGGTGGATTCAGGGATACCTAACACGTAAATGAGCTGTTTGGTCTACCTTTCCCTGTCAGGCTCAGTACACCTTCTCAGGTGCTCCCTTGTGTCAATGCCCGCGGGATATCGCCTCGCCCTTCAGGGTAGGACTCTAAGTGACCTGGTCAGTGATACGGTCCCCCCCAAAAAAAGTGCAGTACGAGAGTTTGTGTCACCTGGGTATTGGGTTGCGCAGAATACCAGTCAGCTGGGCAGCAGGTAATCAACAACGTTGTTTCTCCGTCAATTGTGGACGAAATCGAAATCGTTTCCTTCAAAACAAGATATTGTCTGGGTCTTGGAGTACTGATGTATTCTTCCTCACAAAACCGCGATGAATTGAGCTGATGGGTGCTCAGAATCATGAGTTTTTCCGGGAACAAATCCGTGTGCAGCCAGCTAGCTATGGCGCCGACAGCGAGTCTCGGTTGTTCGTTGTCATTTACCTTCCCATTTTTGGAGGACGGGCTGCACCAATCACAAGGCCTGGCCACAGACCGCGAACATTTATCCTCGGAACTAACACGAGGACTATGGCGTTTTATTAATTGCAAAAGTTAATTAATTGCAAATATTATCAAAATAATTTTGTATGGTGATGTTATTGTGGCGGGGAATAATAATGAGGTGGTGATAGTAATTCTAATAGTGA
>WNGS01164437.1:46003035-46007526 GCA_020271785.1 Procambarus virginalis | reverse complement strand
GAGGTGAACTTTTAAAGCCCAAATACGTTACAATCGTGAAGATCTTATAGTCATGCATAGTACTATGAGAGTGTGTTGATTGTCAGTTCATAGATGGAGGTGTGCTTGATGAATGTTATTACCATCCTATGGTGACTGATGAATGATATTACCATCCAGTGTGTGATTGATGTATGATATCCATCTAGAGTGTGATGATGAATGATATGAACCATCCAGTGTGGAATCTGATGAATGATATTACCATCTAGAGTGTGTTTGATGAATGATATTACCATCTAGAGTGTGTGCTAGATTGAATGATATTACCCATTCCAGTGTGACTGATGAATGATATTACCATCTTGGAGTGTACTTGCATGAATGATATTACCATCTAGAGTGACTGATGAATGATATTACCCATCTAGAGTGTGCTTGATGAATTATATGACCCATCTAGAGTGGGCTTGATGAATGATATTACCCATCCAAAGTGGGGTAAATAAATTGTATTACTACTCTACAGCGAAATAAAAATATACCCATCCAGAGTTTGATAAATGAGTGATATTGCCCATTGAAATATTAATGAGAATGGTCCGGGGGTTTTCAGATTTATTAAATAATTTTTTAAAGACAGAAGTTGCATGCTAGTTTATTATAAAAATATTTAACTTATCAGAAAACTAATTAGAAAGATTAACTAGTTTTTTATATCTGTGGAAAAAGATCGGAAAAACTTATATGTCGAAAAATTATTTTTATTCGTGGAGTATGTCTCGTCATTTATTTGTAAAGGAAATAGAGCATTCAACAGAAAAAACTAATTTCTAGTATTCATTATTAATCGGTTATATGATAGCTAAAACATTCAATTTATCTTTTCAAAAAATCGCCCAATTAGCGATATTTATCATCGGTTACTTTGGAGAGAAACAGTATGAACAGTTACATATAAAAACTATTGCGAAATTTGACCACAGACCGTGTTTCTCTGATAATGCTCGCTGGTTATATGATACATGCTGTTGAAGGGTGTGTGTGTGTGTGTGTGGGCACTCTAGCCTGCTCCAGGTATGATTACAGGTCTTGTACACGACTACAGGGTAGGAGTATGATAGCAGCTACTGTGACAGGGAGAGGGAAAAAGAACAACTACAAGAGACGAATACTGGGGAGGCAGCCTACCTCAGGAAATGGTTCCAGCTTGTGAGTGTAGCCGGAGCGCTGGAAGCAAACAACACAACGCTCGCGTTAGCTAACCCAACTGCTCGCATGCTCTAGTATCCTCTAGTACCACAACACGCACACACACACACACACCACACACACACACACACACACACACACACACAACACACCACACACACACACACACACACCACACACATATCCCTACCTGTTGATTGAAGGTTGAGAGGCGGGACCAAAGAGCCAGAGCTCACCCCCGCAACACAATTAGGTGAGTATTAGGTGAGTACACACATACACACACACAACAAGTCACTGGAAACAGGAGACCTACCAGAGAGTTGGAAGACAGCTAACGTAGTCCCAATATACAAAAAGAGGGATAGGCAGGAGACCCTAAACTACAGGCCGGTGTCCTTAACTTGTATAACATGCAAGGTGATGGACAAGATCGTGAGAAAAACCCTGGTAGCACATCTGGAGAGAAGGGACTTCGTAACACGTCACTAGATGGTTCAGGGAGGGCAAGTCGTGTCACACTAGGTTAATATAATTTTATGACCAAGCAACAAGTATTAAGCAAGAAAGAGAAGGATGGACAGACTGCATTTCTTGGACTGTCAAAGCTTTTGACACAGTACCCCATAAAAGACTGATGTGTAAGTTGGAGAAACAAGTTGGAGTAAGTGGTAGGGTGCTCTAATGGATAAGGGATTACCTAAACAACAGGAAGCAGAGAGTTACTATGAGGGGTGAGACCTCAGACTGGCGCGATGTCACCAGCGGAGTCCCGCAGGGTTCTGTACTCTGACCAATCTTGTTTCTGATATACGTGAATGTTCTTCCAGAAGGTATAGACTCATTCCTCTCAATATTTGCTGATGATGCTAAAATTATGAGTAGGATTAAGACAGAGGAGGACAGCATAAGACTACAGGATAATCTGGACAGACTGATCCAACAAATAAACTCTTCTTAAACTCTAACAAGAGTTTAACTTCAGCAAGTGCAAAGTGATGAAGATAGGCGTAGGGAGTAGGAGGCCAAACACAAGGTACCAGCTGGGAGGAAATCCTTGAGGAGTCAGGACGAGAGAAAGATCTGGAAGTTGATATCACACCAAACCTGTCCCATGAAGCCCACATAAAAAAAGATAACATCAGCGGCTTATGCAAGGCTGGCGAACATAAGAACTGCCTTCAGAAACATCTGTAAGGAATCATTCAGAACCTTATATACCGCATATGTCAGACCAATACTGGAATATGCGGCTCCAACTTGGAGTCCATATCTAGTCAAGCACAAAACGAAGTTATTAAAGGTTCAGAGATATGCCACCAGGCTATTCCCTGAGCTGAGAGGCATGAGCTATGAGGAAAGATTACTGGAACTGAACCTCATGACACTGGAAGACAGAAGAGTTAGGGGAAACATGATAACTACCTACAAAATTCTCAGAAGAATTGACAGGGTGGATAAGGATAAACTGTTTAACACGGGTGGTACGCGAACAAGGGGACACAAATGGAGACTGAGTACCCAAATGAGCCACAGGCACGTTAAAAAGAACTTTTTCAGTGTCAAAGTAGTTAATAGACGGAATGCATTAGGCAGTGATGTGGTGGAGGCAGACTCCATACACAATTTCAAATGTAGATATGACAGAGCTCAGTAGGCTCAGGAATCTGTCCACCAGTTGATTGACAGTTGAGAGGCGGGACCAAAGAGCCAGAGCTCAACCCCCGCAAGCACAAGTAGGTGAGTACACACTCACACAAGAACATTCACGCACAAAAATAAGTACTGAAATTAACACACAAAATAATACATTTATACTTAATCTGTTAATGTATCAAATGACCTAAAATATCTGGAAGGGAGACAACATAATTAACCCTGC
The DNA here is from genome assembly GCA_020271785.1 of Procambarus virginalis. Taxonomy (NCBI): domain Eukaryota; kingdom Metazoa; phylum Arthropoda; class Malacostraca; order Decapoda; family Cambaridae; genus Procambarus; species Procambarus virginalis. Next base: position 46,004,453 of record WNGS01164437.1, on the reverse strand, counting down.
TAGGGAGGCAGCAGGATTATCCCTGTCATAGAGGCAGCAGGATTATCCCTGTCATAGAGGCAGCAGGATTATCCCTGTCATAGAGGCAGCAGTATTATCCCTGCCATAGAGGCAGCAGTATTATCCCTGCCATAGAGGCAGCAGGATTATCCCTACCATAGAGGCAACAGGATTATCCCTGCCATAGAGGCAGCAGTATTATCCCTGCCATAGAGGCAGCGGTATTATCCCTGCCACAGAGGCAGCAGGATTATCCCTGCCATAGAGGCGGCAGTATTATCCCTGCCATAGAGGCAGCAGTATTATCCCTGCCATAGAGGCGGCAGTATTATCCCTGCCATAGAGGCAGCAGTATTATCCCTGCCATAGAGGCAGCAGGATTATCCCTGCCATAGAGGCGGCAGTATTATCCCTGCCATAGAGGCAGCAGTATTATCCCTGCCATAGAGGCAGCAGGATTATCCCTGCCATAGAGGCGGCAGTATTATCCCTGCCATAGAGGCAGCAGTATTATCCCTGCCATAGAGGCAGCAGGATTATCCCTGCCATAGAGGCAGCAGTATTATCCCTGCCATAGAGGCAGCAGTATTATCCCTGCCATAGAGGCAGCGGTATTATCCCTGCCATAGAGGCAGCAGTATTATCCCTGCCATAGAGGCAGCAGTATTATCCCTGCCATAGAGGCAGCAGGATTATCCCTGCCATAGAGGCAGCAGGATTATCCCTGCCATAGAGGCAGCAGGATTATCCCTGCCATAGAGGCAGCAGGATTATCCCTGCCATAGAGGCAGCAGGATTATCCCTGCCATAGAGGCAGCAGTATTATCCCTGCCATAGAGGCAGCAGTATTATCCCTGCCATAGAGGCAGCAGTATTATCCCTGCCATAGAGGCAGCAGGATTATCCCTGCCATAGAGGCAGCAGGATTATCCCTGCCATAGAGGCAGCAGGATTATCCCTGCCATAGAGGCAGCAGTATTATTCCTGCCATAGAGGAAGCAGTATTATCCCTGCCATAGAGGCAGCAGTATTATTCCTGCCATAGAGGAAGCAGTATTATCCCTGCCATAGAGGAAGCAGTATTATCCCTGCCATAGAGGCATAACTCGCAAACTGCAAAAGGAACTATCACCTTTAACCCTTGGACCTGGCCATACCTCGGAGAATCGATAATGTCTGCCTTTCGCAAACCATTGAATAACGAAAGGGTTAGCTAGCCTATCAGAGCTGATCTCGAGGAAGCCTATCAGTGCTGATCTCGAGCGGGCCTATTACATCTAACCTCGAGGAAGCCTATCAGAACTCCTATCGTGCGAGCCTATCAGAGTTCCCCCTCATCGAGACAAACGCACTAGGCTGTTTCTTTTATAAGATCCGATTTGTGCGTTAGTTTCTTATTTACATCTCTCCTTAAACTA
>WNGS01164437.1:45995535-45998035 GCA_020271785.1 Procambarus virginalis | reverse complement strand
TATACTGATATACCAGTATACTAGTATACCAGTATATATATACTGGTCTTTTGCTATGGAATGTCTTCAACGCTCCTCTCTACTCTCTATATATATTCCTATGCCATACAACTTTACCATTGTAATCATTGCTGTTATCTTTTATCACGTTTTACACATAGCTTGCTACATTATAATTTGTGGCAAATAGTTTGTAGGAAATTTGCTACATATATATCATGTTATACATATAGTTTGCTATATTATATTTTGCAATAATCCTCAAATTATGCTAAAATGTACTTATGGATAACCCTTAAATTTACTTTAATGCATCTACTTTTTTTCTGTCAAATTACTTATACAAAGTATTTTTGTATACATTCTTACAATGCATTTTTATACCGTCTTATAATGTATTTTTATACATTCTTACTATGTATTTTTACTTTCTTGCTATGTATCTATAAACATTTTTTTTAATTTTGCTTGAATTTACCTTCTTAAAATTATATGATAGATTAAGGATCTGCCCGAAACGCTATGCTTGCTAGTGACTTTACAAGAATGTCAAACTTCAAGTCTCTGTACTCTAATAACTCCAATGTACCTTCTGGTATATAAATAATAAATAAATAAATAAATAAATAAATATAAACAGCCATTAAAATGGACTCTTAATTACTTCCTTTAAGCCGTTAATACAGGTTGAAGTTGAGTGTGCGTTGAATAGACATTTGTCAGTTTAGTGGTGTCCAGTAACAGTATCTACGAGGTAAGGCCTCGTTGACACAGGTAAGGCCACAGTAGGTAACAAGGTAAGGCCTCGTTGACATTGACCCTGTGTCAATGTGCTCCCTTATCCTGACGCCACATCCTGCCTCTCCGGCCTTAGTTAACGAGCCATCACGGTAAACAGGAGGTGTTATAAGTTAGGTATTTTCTAATTATACAATCATACATTGTCTTAAACTGTCTTGGCTCGTGTGTACTCTTTTTCTTTTGTAGGGAAAACACTTCACTCCACGTTACATCCCTCCATGTTAGTGTTAATTGTTCCTTAGTTAACATAATTCATTCTAAAAAGACATTACTTTTTTGTAAAATTATAAGATAAAGTTCTCATATATCCTCTCTTGTTATACGTTAAAATACATTACTTATTTCTTGCCACCTTTTGAACTGAGCAGGTCCATAATTTAGTTTCCGCATCTAGCATTTCTTATGTTGTGGTGATCTTAATGCTTGAATGTCAGTGGGCGGAGAGACAGCGCTGAGTCAATAGGACTATATAACACTTGGATGGGATATGAAGACAGGATAGGAGCCTGGATATGAGGATAGGATTGGAGCTGGGATAAGAGGACAGCGTGAGGGAACAGTACCCAACCACTTGGACCATCAGGAATCGAATGACAACCTTATAAAAAGCGAGGTCGTCGTTCTACCGACCAGCCCAAGTGGATAGATAGGAGAGCCGAGGAGGAACAGCACTTTAAGATGTCTCTACCTGCTGCGGGCGGCCAGCACAGCCTTCACAGCACAGACGGGCTCTCGCGTGTCCCCCACCAGGAAGGTCACGTCACACAGCTCCGGCATGGACGCCAGGAACTTCATGTCCTCCGCTAGACCCGTCTTGTTCTCGAAGGTGGAGAAGTCCGGTTCGTCGCTGAGCGCGCCCGCCATAGCGATCGCCTGCTCCAGCATGCTGTACCTGTACCCGGAGTAGTAGTAGTAGTAGTAGTAGTAGACATTCTGGTGTCATACAACTGGAACCATATTCCAGTTATGTGGCCTTGATGACTCTGTGGCTGTATTTACTATTTGTGTTTACTATTACTGTCTGCAGGATCGAGTTCTTTGGTCCTGGACCCCGCCTTTAAAGCAGCCGTCGGTTGTCTAATGTACTGACTCCCGACTTTTTTTCTTTATCATATATGCTACATATATTCTCTTCCTGTGTGTCTGTGTCACACAAGTGGGTTTAGGAGAAGACACCCTCTGACCCCTACATGAGAGAAGGCTGAGAGCTTCCCCTCTCATGCCTTATGGTAACTTCCTTACTGGGGTTGCCCTGAAAATACGACCCGACAATCTGTTTTATTCCTTGTCCATTTACTACTGGTGAAATGGGCGAACAGTTATGGATTGGTTTCCAGTCAGTTCTTCCCCCCTTTTGGCAAAGGGCGGTGTGTGTGTGTGTTGTGTGTGTGTGTGTGTGTGTGTGTGTGTGTGTTTGTGTGGTGTGTGTGTGTTTGTGTGTGTGTGTGTGTGTGTGTGTGTGTGTCTCTCACCTATTTTGTATCTGCAGGATCGAGCATTGACTCTTGGATCCCGCCTTTCGAGCATCGGTTGTTTACAGCAGTGACTCCGGTCCTATTTCCCTATCATACCTATTTTAAATTATGAATAGTGTTTTGCTTCCACAACCTGTTCCTTAAGTGTATTCCATTTTTCCACTACTCTCACGCTAAAAGAAAACTTCCTAACATATCTGTGACTCATCTGAGTTTCCAGCTTC
>WNGS01164437.1:45944362-45958074 GCA_020271785.1 Procambarus virginalis | reverse complement strand
TAAAAAGCATACACCTGTGTTCCAATTTTGGTTTTAAAAACACGCAGTGAACATTATTACGTTTATGTGTTAATTTTTCAGAAATAAACCTTGTAGATACTTCACTGTAGGTTAGATTTCTTTATATTCTCGTATAATCGTTTTCTGTTACAGTTCTCATATTTATAACAACAAAAATTAAGGTGTCTGTTACCTCCTTCAGTCTCCCCACATATTCACAACATCCCTTGAACCCCACATCACAACACACATCACAACACACTGACACCCACACCCACACACCCACACACACACACACACACACACACACACACACACCACACACACACACACACACACACACACACACACAACCCCCCCCCCACACACACTCACATCACAACTGACACCCACACATACACACATCACAACTGCTTCTCCTTCCCAACAGCCACAAGGAAACGTGCACCAAACCCTTATCGTGGAGGAATTTGAGCCAGACGTCTTCAGACAGCTGATTGAATACATCCACACTGGCTGCGTAACTCTGCAACCACGCACTCTCTTGGGTGAGTCTACCTCCCACACACTCTCCTGGGTGAGTCTACCTCCCACACACTCTCCTGGATGAGTCTACCTCCCACGCACTCTCAAAAGTAAACCTAGGCGCCACTCGCTCTTCTAGTTGAGCCTAGCTACTGGGCCCCTCCTTAAGTGAGCCTAACCATCAAGCGTGCTGCTAGGTGAACTAAGCAACAACGTATTTGTCTAGGCGAATCCAGCCACCACACACTCTGCTATGGTAGGGTGGCCAGGCCTCCTTCCTGCCTTAGCCAGAATAGTTATGGTTTGTGATCAATCTATCCTGTGTCCTGCGAAAGTTATAAATGGTACATAGGCTGCTTCCTTTAGCTTATGAAGTTAATTTGGTTTACATATGCTCTTCCAGCAAATATATATATATATTTATTTGTTCCAATTCTTTATTTTTGTCTGTATGAATGCATGTAATATATACAGTGCGTTTTTTTATATGGTTTCAGAAAAATGTGACAAAATAGCATTCATCAAATGATATTTGACAAATAACAATTCTCTTAAATAATATATTTAGCATATTTTATACAATTTTTAATATATTTTAACTCATAAAACATGTTTGATTTATGGTATATATATATATATATATAATATATATATATATATATATATATATATATAATATACATATAATATATATACATATATATATATATATATATATATATATGTATATATATATATATATATATATATATATATATATATATATATATATATATATATATATATATATATTAGTATATTTTGGTAGCAGTCTTTCCTGTAGACATATATTATTAAATATGACCGAAAAAGTAAGATTAATAATTCTAACACGAATTTTCTCAATATTTCTTATGTTTCTTTTTACTGTCGATGGTAATTGAAAAATCAATTCTCCAAAATTCATTTTTATTTCTAGTCTGACGCGACACTTGAACGCGTTTCGTAATAACTTATTACATTTTCAAAGACTTTAGTTTACACACACACACAACTATAACCTGCAAACACTAAACAGAGTTTACTATGCTATCATTTAAACAGCTTTCGTCTTATATACTCGAATTTGGGTGAGGTGATATGTTACAACAGTTTTGGATGAGGTGAACAAAACTTTCAACACAAGACAGAGCAAACTTTCAACACAAGACAGAACACGGTGCAATGGGTATAGAATGGAAGTAACTGCAAAGGGCCTATTGGCCCATATTTCTTGATGCTTCTATTGGTGCGGAGTCTTGAAGTGGGTAGAATATAGTTGTACATTAATTGGCTGTTGATTGCTGGTGTTGTCTTCTTGATGTGTAGTGCCTCGCAGATGTCAAGCCGCCTGCTATCGCTGTATCTATCTATCTATCAATTACCATCGACAGTAAAAAGAAACATAAGAAATATTGAGAAAATTCGTGTTAGAATTATTAATCTTACTTTTTAGGTCATATTTAATAACATATGTGCTTTTCATAATGAGGGTAATCGAAGGCTTCTAAATTTAAGAAGATTTTGTGTAGTTCAAGTTAATGAAAGGGGAATATTTTGAAATGTTGGAGTCACAACTCATGCCAGGCATGGTCACCTACAATCTCCTTCCCCCCATCACACAACCTGCCTGGTACTGGAACCTCCACCACCCTCCCCTCCCCCTCACACGACACTACCAGGCTGACTGCCTGGTAGTCTGGTAGGGTAGTTTATACACACCTCTATATCCACAGGGTTAATGAACGCGGCGGACTACTATGGCCTGGACGAGCTGCGAAAGGGTTGCTCAGGATTCGTGCAATGTTGCATCAACGTGGACACTGTATGTGCCCTCTTGGCGTCCGCTGAGCGCTATATTCAGTATAAGTGCACCAAGTCCATGGTGCAGAAGGTCGGTGCTCCTACTCTCTACTCTCTAGATTTCTGCTCTAGTCTTTCTTCTATCTCTCTCTCTCCCTCCCGTTGAATTACGATTACCATTGTAGTTACCACTCAAAGTGGGCAAAATGTGCTCGAATTACGTTAATTACGTTGGATCAACGATTAATCGACGTTGGAACATTGCTTTAATCGACGTTGGAACATGGTTTAATCAACTTTTTAATAAATGTTGGATCATCGTTTTATTTAACGTTGGATCAACGTTTTTAAACAACGTTGTATCAACTGTTTAATGAACGTGGATTCAACGTTTTCGAGTCAATGTTATATTACTGCCCCACGAGGGGCGGTGAAGACTTAGGGAACAAGTGCTAGTGAAGATGGATTTTGTTATTAGTGTAAGCTTGGGCCTCAACTGGGACGGGTGTGTGGGCCTTTTGGGGCATTGTTGGGGGGGGGGGGAGTAGGGGACTTACATCTGGTAACTCCCATGGATTTATTTCATCTGTTTAAAGTTCATGCTCTGTGATGATATGAAACACTTGTTTACTGAGAATTATACTACTGTATATGTAATGTAGTGTTTCCTTTTAAAATTGATGTATATACGATTTATATTGTATATTATTTAATAAAGATAAAAAAAATGTCAAATTACCTCCCTCCAAGATATTAAGTAGTAATTATTACAAGTGCCTTATTAATTAAAAAGAGAAATACCTGAATGTCAGTCAACAGTAAGGATTCTCTATACTCCATCCCCTGAGCCTCTATAACTCTTGGGGCAAGTTACGTTAGGCTGCTGGTTAATTAAGGTGGCCCCTTAACTATGGTAATTAATGTTGACCAGACCACACACTAGAAGGTGAAGGGACGACGACGTTTCGGTCCGTCCTGGACCATTCTCAAGTTCTCAAGTCGTCTTGAGAATGGTCCAGGACGGACCGAAACGCCGTCGTCCCTTCACCTTCTAGTGTGTGGTCTGGTCAACATACTTTAGCCACGTTATTGTGACTCATCGCCTGCATATGGTAATTAATGTATATATCATGTTTGTACGTTCCACCATAGTTGCTATAAGTCGTATTATTTTGGATAACAGGCTGTATTAACATAGGAGGGGAAGGCTCACCCTACGAGACAATTTTTCTCAATATTAATTGATTTCACTCCCATCCCTATATTGGTTGCTATTAACTGGTTCAACTACTTAATTATATCAATGACTGGATCACTCCCCCTCCCCCCAACCCTGTTTTGACAGTTTACTCTGTTTTTCACTGTTCCCTACTCTGATCTCATTATAACTAATCTCTTGTGTCTTCATTCGATACAAAAAATAAACTCACTTAAATACCCTTATGATATTAAGTAAAATAGGATAATACATTACATGAATTCATAATCGTAACAATAATAAGTAATAATAAGGCTAATAATAATAATTATTATTATTATTGTTATTATAAAAGTTATTGACAATTTTTTTGGATATGTGTGTGGGGCGGACGCTCAGGTGCTGGAGTTCGTTGACGAACACGGGAACGAGGTGTTGAACCTGGGCTCCTTCACCCTCCTCCCCCAGCACGTGGTCAGACTCATCATGGCCAGGGAGGAGCTACGCGCAGACGAGTTCACCAAGTTCCAGGTCAGGCGGAATAGACAGGCATGAGATGTGGCACTGACCCAGGGATAGGTGTCACAGTTTCAGGGGAGGTGTCATGGACTCATGGGAGGTGTCACAGTCTCAGGGGAGGTGTCATGGACTGATGGGAGGTGACACAGTCTCAGGGGAGGTGACACAGTCTCAGGGGAGGTGTCATGGACTGATGGGAGGTGACACAGTCTCAGGGAGGTGTCATGGACTGATGGGAGGTGACACAGTCTCAGGGGAGGTGTCATGGACTGATGGGAGGTGACACAGTCTCAGGGGAGGTGTCATGGACTGATGGGAGGTGACACAGTCTCAGGGGAGGTGTCATGGACTCAGGAGTGGTGTCACCCCACTCAGTGTACGTGTCTGGGGTAGTATTTTGGTATTACTATTTGTTTTTACTTTTTATATCTACATAGTTTGGAAACATTGCCACCCAGCAGGCAAATCATTCTGTAATTAGTATATAATTGCATTCTCTTTCGCTTGTATTGAACCACAATGGGTTCCTTTACATTCCTCAATTCATATTAATCTTTCTGGACCGCTCGCCATACAAGCAATAATTGATGTAACTGCCACGCAAGAAACAATGCGAAATTTACCAAAGAGAGCTCATACCCCCCCCCCCCACACAGGCTGGTCTGATGTGGTCGAAGAAGCACTGCGACAACCAGCCCAATACCGATCTGAAGGAGGTGATAGGGAACTTCCTCGAGTATATCCAGTTCTACAAAATCCCTGCCAATATCCTCATGAAGGAGATCCATCCACTAGGACTCGTTCCTTACCACATTATCATGAATGCTCTCGCTTACCAGGTGAGTCTACCCTCACGTCACCAGGTGAGTCTACCCTCACGTCACCAGGTGAGTCTACCCTCACGTCACCAGGTGAGTCTACCCTCACGTCACCAGGTAAGTCTACTCCCACATAACCTGGCCAGACTCCCTTAACCTCATATAACCGGGTGAGTTTGCTCTCACGCCACTAGTAAGTCTCTTGTCACATCACGAGGTGAGTCTTCACCATCTTTACCAAGTGAGTCTTCCCACATCGCCAGGTGAGTCCCCGAGATGCACTACAAACCATTGAGCTCAACCCCTCACACACCTGACAATACGTAAATACAAATTCTATGTATTTATAATAGAACATTATGCAAAGTCGCCTAAAAAAATAATCAAATTTACCTAATAATTATAATTTATTTCCTAGGTTATGCATTAAGATAATTTAGTTTTTGTTGTTTTCGGCTTGAAATCGTTTCGAAATATTTGTTAAATGTAGTATAATAAATTAAATGAACATTAAATTACAAATTTATATATAATTTTAGTTTAAATCGGTAAAAGATTTAGTGGCGAGCAAATTATATTGTTTTGAGTAGTGATAGAGTGACATGCCATTTGGAGAATACTACATTTATATACAGTTTATATAATTCTTAGTAAACCAGTTTTTCATGTCATCACACAACATGAGCCGTACACCCCAAACTTGATCCTGCCTCGCAAGAACTTCAATATTGTCTACTGATTAACCCTCCTGCCTGCCTATCCACACACAGTAACCCTCCTGCCTGCCTATGCATACACAGTAACCCTCCTGCCTGCCTATCCACACACAGTAACCCTCCTGCCTGCCTATCCACACACAGTAACCCTCCTGCCTGCCTATCCACACAGTAACCCTCCTGCCTGCCTATCCATACACAGTAACCCTCCTGCCTGTCTATCCACACACAGTAACCCTCCTGGCTGCCTATCCACATACAGTAACCCTCCTGCCTGCCTATCCATACACAGTAACCCTCCTGCCTGCCTATCCACACACAGTAACCCTCCTGCCTGCCTATCCACATACAGTAACCCTCCTGCCTGCCTATCCATACACAGTAACCCTCCTGCCTGTCTATCCACATACAGTAACCCTCCTACCTCCCTATCCATTCACAAACAAATGTAATCAGAAAGTAGCATAATTATTGTATTCTTAATTTTCTTGCATATTTTGTCAATATGAAACATTAAAAACCTCATTAAATCCACTCTAATGCTTGGTCCACATAAAGCTTTAAGAGTGTCTGTAATCCAGTTTACAAGAACAACTTTCTGCTTACAGAAATCAAAATATATACATATTATTCTCAATTTCAGTACATTGATCACACTTATTGTTGTCCTTAATGCCTAGCATCAGTAACCTATCATTAGTAGGGAGAGTCTCATGAATATAGCCATACAATAGTTCACGTTGTTTTGGGGCAATAAATTTAACATGAAGGTTTGCCCATATTACTTGCCAGTTAAAAAGTGGGTGTGAACTCTAGGAACTATATGTGGGAGCAGGACACCATACACATGTTTACTGTTCATCATTAAAAAAAAAACTTCAACATGACAAATCCGCCTGAGAACATCAATTGCACAAGAATAAAAGTGAGGTAGCTAACACGTATTTTACAAAAATAATGTCCTAAAGCATTTACTCTATTCCTTTTGCATTATTTCCTTTCTAAAGGTAACACAAAAGATAGCCAATTATGAGGTTCGAAGCACTACGGGGTTGATTAAACCAATAATGATCTTTCAAGTTTCAAAGTTCATAAACAGTTGAATAAATGTAAATGAATTCGATATGATTTAGGAAATATGTAGAGGTTTCGTAAGTGGTTTCGTAAATGGTTGAGGAATCCTGGTCCTGGCAACTGATTTGTTTATCTAATAAAACAAAGCATACTTTACACTGTCCTAATATATAGAACAAACTATTAAGCACATTGAGCTTATTCAGCCCGGCCTCCTAAGGTTTCCCAACGTCAAGAAACTCTCGTACTTAAGTGCCATATCATTCTCACTTAGATACTGACGATCTCTAAAGTGGGAATACACACGTACACACACACACACACGCAGGAATTGATAAAATTGATAGGGAAAAATTCTTGAGACCTAGAACTTCAAGAACAAGAGGTCATACATTTAAACTAACTAAACAAAGCTGCCGAAGAAATATAAGAAAATTCACTTTCGCAAACAGAGTGGTAGACGGTTGGAACAAGTTAGGTGAGAAGATGGTAGAGGCCAAAACTGTTAGTAATTTCAGTGTTATATGACAGAGTGCTGTGAAGACGGGATATCATGAGCGTAGATCTCATCCTGTAAGTACACTTAGGTAATTACACACACACACACACACACACACACACACACACACACACACACACACACACACACACTCTCACAAATATATCTTTGTATATGGCCTTTAAAGATTTAAATATTTGTTAAAATAATGACTAATGAGTATCCAGTTGGGGCGGCAGAAGACCCCCCGCCCCCTGGGAGTAGACACGATCAAGTAGCCTTTGCTCTCTGGACGACTCTCGTTACAGCTGTGATAGGTACTCCTAGTTATTATCCAAATATATTAAAAAAAAACATACCGTTTTTAGTAATTCATGTGCATTTCTCTTCTTCGGTGTGAGTTGTGTGTAGTATTATGTTCGCCTAGTAACTCTTGCCGAAGTATTTTCTCTTTCATACTTTCTGTGGTAACTGTATGATCATTTGGGAAGAAGACTGGACAGGCTTCCTGGCTGTGTGTGTACGTGTGGTGTTGTGGTGGTTTCCGGCTCTGTTAAAAGCGTAGATGGTAACGCATGTTTAATTTCTCTAGCATTAGCATCTCTCCACATTTGCTGGTGATGGTAAAAGAAATGTTTGTTACTTCTATCGTGTATAGGATGGCACCTATTGACACTCAGCAGCAATGCTACTGCACGATATATATATATATATATATATATATATATATATATATATATATATATATATATATATATATATATATATATATATATCAGTGGTATATCACGCTTGGTAGAAATATTGAGGAGCCATACCTAGCATGGGGAGAAATGAATTAATAACAGACTGAACAACCAACACTACCATTGCCTCCCCGACCAACACTACCATTGCCACCCACCACACTGTGACGGGATTTAATGAGTAACCCAGGAATAGCAGAAGACAAAAATGTGTGCTCGTTCTTGTCCTTACGGTATTCTACACAAGTATTACATCTATTCACATATTGTGTAGTTAAGAGCAAGAAAGTTGCTAAGATAAAGTGTTATCAATTTCCTTGTCAGATGAATGGGCTTGGAGAAGGGAGAATCCTAGCTTTAACAGTGGAAACTATATATTCCTATGCTAGTTATGCCTAGATCTTTAGAGTTAGAGCCTAGTTCAGGCTTGCTCAGTCAAATATGCAATATTTATCAACTATTCTGTAGTTTAGACTTTTAAATGCTTTGTTATATTGCATGACGTTATATACTCATTGTATTGTCAACTTCAGCTTCTTTCTTTAAATTTGGGAACAAGACTAAAACTCCTTTACAGTTACCTACTTGTAAAAAAATTTAAATGCAGGTTAAGAAATGTATTGTTTCCTAAAGTGAGCACAGTGCAGTGTACCGTGATGGCTATTTCTCAAGGAATTGAGTTTCTTCACAGCGACTTGAGTAGACTACCTCTCAACGACTTAAATAGGCTACCTCTCAACGACTTAAATAGGCTACCTCTCAACGACTTGAGTAGGCTACCTCTCAACGACTTGAGTAGGCTACCTCTCAACGACTTGAGTAGGCTACCTCTCAACGACTTGAGTAGGCTACCTCTCAACGACTTGAGTAGGCTACCTCTCAACGACTTGAGTAGGCTACCTCTCAACGACTTGAGTAGGCTACCTCTCAACGACTTGAGTAGGCTACCTCTCAACGACTTGAGTAGGCTACCGCTCAACGACTTGAGTAGGCTACCGCTCAACGACTTGAGTAGGCTACCTCTCAACAACTTGAGTAGGCTACCGCTCAACGACTTGAGTAGGCTACCGTTCAACGACTTGAGTAGGCTACCGTCCAACGACTTGAGGAGCACAAGAGAGTTTCAAAGTCGCCATAACAAACTGCATTCTCACCTCGTAGTTCGCTGTGTGTGCTTCATTTGTAAATATTTCAGATGTTACCACAACTAAAAATCTAATATTTTAACTGCTAAATAACACATTCAACATCACCAAGCACTAATATCTTATACACCAGAGATAAGTTAACTACATAAAACTTGAAATATCAGTCTTCAGCAATATGAATTATCATATTGAATTCTCTTTGCCATTTGAAATATAGCTAACATAAATACACACAGAAAAAGCAATCAAAACTAGTGCTTATGTCGTGCTAAACATTTCACCCATGACGAGGAATCTACAGTTAGAAGCTCTGACAGTTTTGATATAAGCAGTAGTATTCTCTTAGTTGCCTGGAAAGCGACATTTTGCAGTCATATATATGTGACCTATATGATTTTGACACGTAAGCCTATGTAGAAGCATGTGAAACGTATTTTTGAAGTAATGCTCTTTTCAACATTGTCAATATTGATGATTTATTTTACTCTTTCCCTCTGTGCACATCCTTCTACTTGATGATGCTCAACTGTCATCTGCTCCTCCTTTTGCAACTGCCTGTAGTCGGAACCCCCTTGAAACATGTGGCTAATTCCTCTAAGTGGTGGGGGTGGGCCTGCACTTCGGCTTACCCCACTTGTAGATTGAAAGGTAGGGTAGGCTTGTACTGCGGCCTACCTCACACGTAGGTTGAGCTGGGGGTGCATCAGCACTTTGGCCTACCCCTACTCGTAGGCTGAGGAGAGGCTGAGAGGGCCTGCACTCATCCTACTTCACTCTGGCCAACTTCAACACGGCCCTCCCCATCTTACCTTCCGTGACCAGAGACTAAGTTCTCCACTTTCTCATCTTGACTGAACACAGAATCAAGTTACCACTGATTGTATATGCATTTAGATGTATAATATATTCTTTGTAAATTTAAGTCATATGGTGCACATTATTAAGGTACAAATTTGTTGAAAAGATTTCTATTATCTCAAGTGTCTTAAATAAATAATTATGATAAAGAATTAAAAAACATAACAAATTGTATTCATGATTTCATTTTATATTGGACACGATGTAGCCAATTGTCATAGGTTAGCGGCTCATCTCATAAGATTTCGTTCTGAAGTATCTGTTCCGAACGTTATGTCTATACTTATGTTGTCTGTTTTAATTATTGATATTTATAATAATAATAATACAAAAATTTTACGTTTCCTTATCAGGTTCCACTTGACTAACTTCATACGTTATTGTTTCACTTGATTTATTTGAGCTAAAATTTACTCATTTCGTCTACTCTACTCATTTATGTCTAACTTGACTCCTTCATGCCTAAATACACTCATTCGTGTCTAACTTGATTCACTCGTGTCTAGCTCGACTAATTTGTGTCTAACTTGACCCATTTATGTCTGACTTTGCTCTTTCGTTCCTTATTTCAATATTTTGTGTCTAAGTTGATTCATTTACGTCTAAGTTGATTCATTTTTGTCTAATTTAATTAAGTTATGTTTAACTTATTTCATTTGTGTGTAACTTGATCCATTTGTGTCTAATTTTACTCATTTGTGTCTAACGTGATTCATTTGTGCCTAACTTGACTCATTTGTGTTCAACTTGATTCATTTGTGTTTTACTTAATCCATTTGTGTCAAACTTTATGAATTTGTATCTAACTTGATTCACTTGTGACTGACTTGATCCAATTTTGTCTAATTTGGCTCATTTAAGTCTAACTTGATCCATTTGTATGTAACTTTATTCATCTGCGTCTAACTTCATTCATCTGTATCTAACTAAATTCATTTATATTTAACTTGACACATTTGTGTCTAACTTGACACATATGTGTCTAACATGATTCATTTCAATCATTTAAAGATTTATGATGTTTATAAATAATGAATTTGATTGATCAGACGATTGTGTCTGAAGTTTGCATATATTTGTAACATAATTAAACATATTGTTAAAGCTAATTTTTGTATTCGAAAGTTTACACGGAGAGTTGACATAATGAGCTCTTATCACACACTGTCACTCGGAGTGAGTTCCTGGCATGCACCTACGCTCTGGCACGCTCACCTACAGTATACTACTCACCTACAGTGCACTACACTCACCTACAGTACACTACACTCACCTACAGTGTACTACACTCACCTACAGTGTACTACACTCACCTACAGTGCACTACACTCACCTACAGTGTACTACACTCACCTACAGTACACTACACTCACCTACAGTACACTACACTCACCTACAGTGCACTACACTCACCTACAGTGCACTACACTCACCTACAGTACACTACACTCACCTACAGTGCACTACACTCACCTACAGTGCACTACACTCACCTACAGTGCACTACACTCACCTACAGTACACTACACTCACCTACAGTGCACTACACTCACCTACAGTGCACTACACTCACCTACAGTGCACTACACTCACCTACAGTGCACTACACTCACCTACAGTGCACTACACTCACCTACAGTGCACTACACTCACCTACAGTGCACTACACTCACCTACAGTGCACTACACTCACCTACAGTGCACTACACTCACCTACAGTGCACTACACTCACCTACAGTGCACTACACTCACCTACAGTGCACTACACTCACCTACAGTGCACTACACTCACCTACAGTGCATTACACTCACCTACAGTGCACTACACTCACCTACAGAGCACTACACTCACCTACAGAGCACTACACTCACCTACAGTGCACTACACTCACCTACAGTGCACTACACTCACCTACAGTGCACTACACTCACCTACAGTGCACTACCAATATATCCAGAAACGCAAGACCAAATACTTGTAACGCATGCCAACAAAATATTTAGGAGCTTTACAAAAACATACAACTGTTGCAATGTGTTTATATTTATAACAAACTGTAAACATGTGTAATGTAATCTTGAGTGTTATTTGCAACACGTTTGTGCAACTTTCCTGTATGGAATTATAGAAGAATGTTTTACAAGGTTTTCATGCTTCAGGCTATCGATATCCTATGCTAATTTCTAGTTCTCATGGTCAAGGCTTTATATTGCAAGTATAATTCTATTGGTTTCTCTAATTTTCCTTATCTCTGAATCATGTACTTTGCAATAATTTTATGCTATCACATTCTTTATCCTTGTGGTTGCTTACGTGCATTATATATAAATAAATAATGTGTAATATATAATATATATATATAAATTATATATATTTATATATATACATATAATATATATATATATATATAATATATATATATATATATATATATATATATATAATATATATATATAATATATATATATATATATATATATATATATATATATATAATCACAAAATCCAATGTGTATACCAATGTGTATAACGTAGATTATTTTTATAAAAATATTGACTAGAATGGTGATCCACTCTAGAGATTTTGTACTATAATATCCTGTACTTTGTAACTATGAGAAAGCTAAATGCTTTCATGAATCATTGTGAAGATGAAGCTCTGAATGCTTCGTACATAGTCTCATTTTCGGTACAAAATTTGAGTTAGTGTTAGACTCTAGGAAACGTTTATTAGACGTTATACATATATATATATATGTCTATAAAGGTATTTATATCGTATTAAAAATATCAAACAGCCACTATTATTAAAACATGGAATTTCAAAATGGTATTTTGTAATATTTCAAATTCATTTCACAATCCGTTTATGATCCTCGCTCCAAGGCGCGAAATTTGAATAAGCACTTGCTAGCGAGCGACTCCTATAATCTATAACAAATACTAAAAAAAAATGATTGTTGATGTTGGACTGTTGCTCATTTCTACAGCGCGTCTCCTACGCACATCCAGCAGTTACGTGCTCTAACGATTTACCATTTAATTGTTTTACAGTTGGGCATGTGCATGCGGTAACGCTTACTTTACCAGCGTGTGGTACAGCTTACCAATCGCAGTGTAAAGCCTGCCTAACTTACAATGCCTGAACAAAACCCACCATAAATTTTTCCGGACCTTACTAAACAGATTCAAAACCAATGCATATATATATATATATATATATATATATATATATATATATATATATATATATATATATATATATATATATATATATATATATGTATGCCATATAATAATTTAAGATAATGGATGTTTGAGTATGTTCGGCACACAGTTGAAATACTATCAACACATTCTCATTTATGTATTGCTAAAACAGTAATACTGGCTTAGGGCTTTATGTTGATGATTTCTTAATTTATTCATGTAATACCATTACGTAAGTTTATACATTTTGTTAGTTTTAAAAGACAACATTTATTATATCAACATGTTAGAATTACGTTTACATAGCATTGCTAACATTAATTCACGTAGTTCATTAATTAATTTAACATGCATGAGAGCATTTGCTAACATACATGGGAAACATGCTAGCTTTACATTATAGTAATCGTTATATGATATATAATGTTAGCTCTACATTATACCAATTCAGAGGCTACATTACATGGTAACGTTGGTTAAATATACACTATAGTATAAGTTAGCTATATATAATAGCATAAGTTACGTCTGTATGGTAGGATATTTTAGCTGCTCTCGAGTGTATACGCTAGGTGATC
>WNGS01164437.1:45900464-45926405 GCA_020271785.1 Procambarus virginalis | reverse complement strand
GTCAACTGGCAACTTCTGGCGACTCATCTACGCCATGGTGGTACAGCGCGGCAGTCCTTTACGCCAACTTTTGAATTCCAGGTGAGACACTACACGAAACCTGTCCATCTTTTCTCAAACATGGCGGCTTTGTTTACTTTTATTACATAGTTTATGAACTCTGAAGCACTCAAGCTTTTATAACAATAATAATCTTGGGTTGTGACATTTTGGAGCTCGTAAAATGTTTAATAAATTAAACATAGCCGCCATGATCAAAGAAAGATGTACAGGCTTTCGTAAGTGGTTGCGTAAATGGTTGATGAATCCTGGTCCAGATGACCCACTACCAGTTGAGCCTTTGGTTCATCGAATAAATTTAACTGTAGACAAACACACTTAAATTGTTACTGTGACCACGCATCCCACAGTCCTCGCCTCATATATATATATATATATATATATATTATATATATAATATATATATACTATATATATATACTATATATATATATATAGACACAAAGAGGTGCATGAACGCGCAAGCCCATCATTCACTAAGGGAAGAAGAGTACCACCTCTGGCGTGGAAGAACGCTTAAGCCTTCATTTAAATGTTAATTTAATTTTGGTCATATATTTATTATATTGTAGATATAACCATTTTCCCATAAAGAAGGTAACATTGAGCTTACAACGTGCAAGAGGTGGGACTATATTGGAATAACAAAGCCTAGTTTACCATTAGGCTTGTAAGACGCCATAATTAATTGTACTGTGCTCGCCTAATTGTATTTCCGGGGGTTGAGTTTCGGTTCTTTGTTCCCGCCTCTCGGCTGTCAATCGATGGTAGTACAGGCTACTGAGCCTATTGTGTTTTTGTGTACTCATTTGGATGTACTCACCAAGATATACTTGGTGAGAACATCCAGAGGAGCTCCACACATCAAGATGAGGTGTGGCTTAAGAGCTGGAGCTCGATGAGTACATCGAGCTCTAGTTCCACACCTTTCTAGCTATCATATGCTAGCGCGAGGGCTCACTTCTAACACTGAAGTTATCATATTTGGGCTTTTGAAGCTGTATATGGATGCTGCTTCAACATCTTTATGTAACCGAGTCCATCTATTAACAACCAGTAGGTGTAATAATCTTAAGTGCCGTTAACTGTAACTTAATCCTTGCAGGATTGAGGCGCTGGGGGCGTTTGGTATCTACGAACGATGGACGAGGGACCAGATGCCCAATGTGACCCACTGCCTCAAGATGCCCAAAAAACTCAACTTTCAGGAACCTTACTCCATGGCTGACCTCTGGGTGAGCGAGACACCAGTTGACTGGCTGACTGACACTGACTTACTGACTGACTGAGCTCTCGGGAACCCCTTCGTGACTGGATTTCCCTCATTGGCTTCTCAAGTCATGATCTAAGATCAGTTTGGTATCATCTGAAGTTAAACTATGAATATGAGTTTATTACAAGGCTTATGACTTTGTGGGTAGATGTGAGTAACTTCATAACGACGCAACTGTTCGTAACTTAGTGTCGAATATAACTTGCCTAACTTAAGTCTGAAGTGAACGTATATGAAGTTAAGTGTCTCCTTAGAAGTTGACAACTTACTGTTTGGGTTCTGGCTTGGCGGGAAGAACGTTGTCTACTAGGTATATTGAAGCTCGTTTGCAACGGCCGTTGCAAACGAGCCTGCGTAGTAATGTCGACAATGCGTAGCGATGTCGACAAGATGTCGTGCGATGCCTGCGTAGCGCAACGACAAAATGACCTGAAGTCTGGGTAGACGCCATCACCATCTACCTCATCTCTGGGTAGAGACCATCACCATCTACCTCACCTCTGGGTAGATACCATCTACCAGACATGTAAGCCGACAACTTAACCATCACACTCGAACAATCCAAGTCATTATAACGCCTCAAGGTGGTTTTCTCCATATGTATATGTCTCAAGTTTCACTTTGATAAGGGTCTAGCACCAACCGAAACAACGTGTCACGGGTCCAGGACTTCACCATAGATGGGTGTGGTATTTTGGGGTCGTCCTGTATCACCGATATGAGCTAAAACCACGACACTCAAACGTAACGGTCATCTTATCTGAAAGTATGGTCTTGTCCGCCGAGAAATACCATATACAATTTTGTGAGTGCTTTTGTTATTCTTGGTGTTTCTCTTCATCCACTACGGGCTCACCATAGCCCGTGCGTCTACTTGGAACTTCTTGTTCCAGGTAGCGAATCTTTAACAACAACAATGGTGTTTCTCCCACAGGCCGTGTTTCTGTTACTGGGTGCTGGAGGTGTTCTCGCTACCACCACCGCCTGCTGTGAGCTGGGAATGAGGCACTGAGCTGAGGAATGAGGGAATGAGATGTCTTGTCTTCATCATTTTCTCTAACTCATCCCTCACTAGCGCTCCCTCGCCTACCTACTAGAGCTGCCTCTCCAACTCACTATAGCTTAAGGCTGCCTCCCCCCACCCTTGTGCCTCCTAATTAATGAGCAAATAACCGCGTAACTAATCAGCGCCAAGGAAACATCCTTGCACATAACCTTACCTTAAATATGATGATTGATATATATAACTCAGATTAAACAGCTAATTCAAAAATGTTTTATTTCTCTCCATCATACTAGTACATTAAATTAAACAGCCTCGCATTTTGCGCGGTCAGCGTTCTATCCCCGATGGCTAAAACGGTTGGGCACCCATACTTCACTTCATCCTCGAATCTCTTCCAAATGCTCCATAATCATAATAACTATTTGCTGTCTCCTCATAAATTCCTTTTCTCTCATTCATTATGTAAACGGGGAACATAGACCAAAATGTCAGACATGAGAATAGGCTTCAGCCCTATCATTTAGTCATGCATCATTTAGTGGCTCAAATAATATATTATACTGCAAATAATTCTTTTTCTGCAGTATAATAATATTATTAATTATATGAAATGTTCAATTTCTAACATAGATGTGACTTTAGTTCAGCAAGATATACTAGAGTATCAACAATTGATTCTTTAACAGTCTTGAAGCTAAACAAAATTAGGTCTTTAATTGAATTAATTAAATTAAATTAATTTACAAATCAAGAGAAATATTCACGAGTAATGTATTATTCGGTACGCTAGTCCTGGACAATGTTCGGTATCCCTAATGTTGGTCAGTAGTCATGGTTTAATAATTCATTCTGGTTACGGTTTGATAGTTTAATAACATCGGTCTACGTTGCGCAGTGGTAAAACACTCGCTCGGCGCTTCGCGGGCGATTTAACCTGGGTTCGTATCCTGACCGGGAAGGATTGACTAGGCGCCAATCCTTATCTGTACGCCTCTCTTTACCCAGCAGTGAATGGGTACCTTGTTGTTAAACGATTTGGCAGATCCAATCCAGGGGAAGATTAGGATTAAGTATTAAGGATTAAGTATACCCTATGCACTGCCCGAAACGTTATGCGTGTCACTTTACAAGACTGTAAGACCTTTTGTATATAAAATACAAAAATAACAATTCTGGTCATGGTTTAATGATCATTCGATGATATAGTCTATAATTGAGGCCACTGCCAGCCTGCTAAATACTTACCATACTTCATCCTTTTATATGGTAACTGTACTACAATATCTTTTGACTTTATGGAAAGGTAAGTATTAATAATAAATTAGATTTAGGGTCTTGGTAGTACAGTTAGATTTGTTCTCGACACACAATCGGAAATCTCTGGGTTCGAATCCCGACCGGAACAGAAATGGTTTAGCAGGACATAAATAAATATATATATATATATATATATATATATATATATATATATATATATATATATATATATATATATATATATATATATAATAAGTGTAACACATTCCATAGTAATTCCCTTTTTTCTTCACCTTGAAAAACAAACATGAGTTTTGGAGAACTCCTCTTTCAACTAAACCCTGATGCAAGAATAATAGTTTGAGGGATAGAAGCCCTAAACCAGAAGATAGTAAATACAAAATATGCGGTCGTATTCAATGAGACACGTTTAAAAGAAAACCATACATCAAAAAGTATACAAAAAAAATTAAAAAAAGTATACATCAATATATATATATATATATATATATATAATATATATATATATATATATATATATATATATATATATTTGATAATATATATTTGATATATATAATATTTGATATATATAATACATAATGTTTGAAGAATCATGTTTGCGAATGTTCAAATTGATGTCCATTATTGTCCAGACAACGCTGATAACGCGCACCAAGGGATCAAGAGTGAATACATCTTTTTGAAACACAGTGTGTACATTTTATTGAAACCCCCTATATATATATATATATATATATATATATATATATATATATATATATATATATATATATATATATATATATAACATATATATATATATATATATATATATATATATATATATATATATATATATATATATATATATGCCAGTGTATGTATAACGAATTAAGAGGAATGAAAATAACATTTAAATAAAAAAAATTAAAATAAAATACATTATATTAAGAGTAATGTTCAGATAGAAAAGTGTCCCCTCCATACAATTCGTTTTCTCTAAACTTTCAATGGTAGAAGAAAATTTAATTTTCTCTTTAAGTTCAGAGGTACTTGTAGCCGAGCCTAAGCCTAGCAGTGGTAACATTTGAAGTCTGCTAACCTTATTGGATGACCCATAGACGTTCGTTTCTTCCTGCATAACAGAATGATGATAATGTAGTAACTGATGTGAATTTCACTTTGCCTCAAGGCTACGAAATTTTGTTGATGTTCCCGGAATATTGCTGCCCTCAGGCAGCCCAAAGGCAGTCCAAGATGGTAATCAATTCCCTCTTTACGAGCAAAAGTTTTGACTAACTCATCAGTTCTATCATGCATTCAGAGTTTGGGAGTTTGCTGATGTAGATTTGACTAAATATAAACTCAGTCAGCAGAACTAATCACATACTTTGTATCATTAAATAATGAAATGTGAAAAATTCGCAGAATTCATATATTACTTTAGATTCAGATAACTGCAGTTGCACAATCTTGGTTAGTGTAAAAATAAATGTTCATTAAGCTTATGATTTCATATAATTTTGCTTAACATAAAGTGCTATACGGCAGCCAATCGAAACTCTGGACACTTTTGTTAAACATATACTGCTCTATGACAGCTAATAGGAACTCAGGGAAACCTTTCTTAGCACCTTCCAAAACTTTGAAACCCACATGCATCTGACACCCAGGCAAAGTTTCATACTTTCTGGGGGATGTTCTTCGAGAACTTTCATCAAGGATGTCCATAGTAGACAATACGCTCATGAACGACACGCACCAGGAGGCCGACGTGTCTAGTACGGTCACGGATGACACGCACCAGGAGGCCGACGTGTCTAGTACGGTCACGGATGACACGCACCAGGAGGCCGACGTGTCTAGTACGGTCACGGATGACACGCACCAGGAGGCCGACGTGTCTAGTACGGTCACGGATGACACGCACCAGGAGGCCGACGTGTCTAGTACGGTCACGGATGACACGCACCAGGAGGCCGACGTGTCTAGTACGGTCACGGATGACACGCACCAGGAGGCCGACGTGTCTAGTACGGTCACGGATGACACGCACCAGGAGGCCGACGTGTCTAGTACGGTCACGGATGACACGCACCAGGAGGCAGACGTGGCTTCAATAACTTGACTCAAGTTTCCATTACGAAACGTAGCCGATAAATAATTTTTTTGTCATCACCGTTCAAGCTGTAGCTCCCGGAAGCTGAATGATGACGTTTCCCCGACAGATAAGACCAAGTAACCGTACTGCGGTTGTCAAGCTTCCCGTACATGCACCTAGTTCACACACACACACACATATATATGTTGCTTAGCATAAAGGCAATTGGGGTCTAGTTCCTGAACCCATTACCTGCCTGTCGCCGGCACCGCGCGCAGGAGGGGTCTGGCGTCCATGATAACTAATCAAACTACTGCAACTTACAAAACAGTAGACACGCACACATCTATTTTACACTCTTTAAGGCGACAACGGTGGCATTTGGGTGGCGACGGTGGCATTCGGGCGGCAACGGTGGCATTCGGGCGGCAACGGTGGCATTCGGGCGGCAACGGTGGCATTCGGGCGGCAACGGTGGCATTCGGGCGGCGACGGTGGCATTTGGGCGGCAACGGTGGCATTCGGGCGGCAACGGTGGCATTCGGGCGGCAACGGTGGCATTCGGGCGGCGACGGTGGCATTCGGGCGGCAACGGTGGCATTCGGGCGGCGACGCAGTTACTTGCATCACACACAGCCCGTCCCACTGTCATCATGGACCATTTAATAAATATCTTTCGCAGTGAATCAGTAACTAAAAGCCTCTTGCACAAGTTTCCGGGAAATTTCATTTACGAACATTCTTTTTGCTGTTATACAAGCCTTATATGTTTACTCTGGGTTAGAAAAAACATTTTTTTTTTGTGTGTGTGTGTAATCTTCATGCCTAATTGTTAGCTGTGCTCGTTAGATCACGGATTTCCGGCGTGCACTGCCATGTAGTACATCTAGATACATATTCTAGAGCAACGGAGCACACATAATTCTCTGTCTAGCGTGCTCAGTTTAACTGTAATATATGGGACGCCTTCTCAGTTTCTCCAATCAAGAGAAACTTGTGAAAATTTCTCATTAGGACAAATTGAATACTTAGGCAACACATATTTGCTTGACGTCATGTTTGTGTTATCTGAGTTACCATGTCCGTTGTGTGTTGGGGCTGTGTTTGTGTCTAGTTCACCTCGACGCGTTCAGCTGTCGCCTTGTTGGCTCCTCTTCTCGCTCTCAAAGGTAATCCCCAAGCCGCAGTTAAGGAGCAAAGCTGTTCTTTATTATTTCTTAGAGTGAAATTGAAATACTCGGTTGTAAATCCGCCTCTAATTAATGTTGGGAAGAAATGTCTAAAGTTTGTATCGTTTTTATATGTTCTCATGTATAGTATAGTATCTATTAGATAGTATCTCATGTATCGTTTTTATATGTTATCTTACCAAGTCAGTTCTCCGATGTTGATGTATGCCTGTTTCCCTGGCATAGACGAGAAATTATTTGAGCTTGTTTCACTGTCATATCTTGAGATCTTGAGATGATTTCGGGGCTTTAGTGTCCCCGCGGCCCGGTCCTCGACCAGGCCTCCACCCCCAGGAAGCAGCCCGTGACAGCTGACTAACACCCAGGTACCTATTTTACTGCTAGGTAACAGGGGCATAGGGTGAAAGAAACTCTGCCCGTTGTTTCTCGCCGGCGCCTGGGATCGAACCCAGAACCACAGGATCACAAGTCCAGCATGCTGTCCGCTCGGCCGACCGGCTCCCTTATGTGGCTGATTATGTGAACAAGTTTCACTGTCATGCTGTTCTGATTATGTGATCAAGTTTCATTGTCATGCTGGTCTGATTACGTGTGGTAGTTTCACTGTCATACTGTTTGCCCTTCTCATGTTATCTATAATTAGTTTGACGTCAGTAGTAGGAAATGTATTTTGTTTACGATAATTTAAACGTGTCCTTTGTATTCGTTATCAAAAACTAGTCTTCAAGATTTACAAAGGATTTACATAGATTTACACGTTTAGTAATTCACCACCGTTATTCTCCAAAATGTCAAGCATACGCAATTATATACAGTGAGTTAAGTAAAGCTTTTGATATTCCCACGAGAGAGTAAGGCTGGTGATACTTCTTAACACGAGAGAGAGATATAAGTAGAGGCTTAGAGCAGGTATATGGTACAGGAAACAGGTCAGCATTACTAGAAGTCTGAGTATATAATCACCACAAATGAAGTGCCTCAGAGAGATGTCATTGGACCTTTTCTCTTTGCCAATATACGCAAACGATATAGACGAAAGAACAGTCAGATTCATCAATTATAGATTCGAAAACGCTTTAGTACTTGAAATATGGACTGAAAACCTCAAAGTTGTAACTGATTGCTGGCAAATGTCAATTTATGTACCTAGGAAGTTTTGAGGGGATACCAGATGATAATAACTAAGCAATATTGCAATTTTCAAAACAAGACAAGTAGGGCTTAAGAATCTATAGAAGTGACCGTCATAGACGTTTTAATGTTTTCCTTTTCGTTATCTAACCTAGAAAACACAGCCTGGATTGTGGGGGGTGCAGATTAGAGCACTACATATCCTTGCATGACCCCACTTGGATTATAGGGTAGAGTTTAGAATATCCTATTATAGAAAATATGTAATTGTTCTACAAAACATGCGGAAATTATAACTAAATAAAAACTTTGACGATTAGAAATCTTCCTTGAGTGAGCAATACCATTACACTGATTCCAGTTACGGAAATGTCTTATGAGGGACATAATGACAAAGGTCTTGGTCGTTGAGATGTAAGCCTTGTTCACATTATGCACTCAGACCCTGATACAGCACACAGCACAGAACGAAGGATTGGGTGCATTGCAGTTCTTTACATAAACTACATAGTAATATAAGTATCGTTTTTATTATTCATTACAGTGATAATCTTCAGGGAACACGATTCAAGCGGCTGTATGCTCCTCATGTTGGGGATTTGTCACTAACAGTTGAGCAAAGGTACTTCATGTCCATTATAAAGTACGATCACCAAAACTATACAAAATAATGGAAGAATTTGGTGTTAGGAGTATGGTCTATTAACCTCTGGAGGGTTACTAAAACTGGGACAGCTTCCTTACTGACTAACCAGTAGGTATACTTTACATGTGGGGAGTCATTTACTATTGTCTTACCGGGAGACACCTATTAATATGGTTCCACAGGAAAAATACTGGACGTCGTTGCAATAAACTAATGACTTTAATTTAACTTGTGATCTAGAACAAAACACAGTGTTTTGCTCTCCTTTTTTACGGTAGTTTATGAAGCACATTTAAGTAGGAATTTCTAATCAGAAGTAAAGTACTAAGAAAACACAGCCTGGATTGTGGGGGGAGCAGATTAGAGCACTACATATCCTTACATGACCAGTTTTTTTTCAGACCTTGCATGTAGTTTTTGTTCTACAAAAACATACAAAACAGAAATTATGTAAATGTTCTACAAAACCTTTAGGTCATTTGCTATTTGAGAATTTAAATTTGTGTAAGTTCCCTAAAATCATATTGAATGGGACTTGGGCAAAGGAATAGCTTTTTGGGCAGTTAATATCCGATTATATG
This sequence comes from Procambarus virginalis, assembly GCA_020271785.1. Classification (NCBI taxonomy): domain Eukaryota; kingdom Metazoa; phylum Arthropoda; class Malacostraca; order Decapoda; family Cambaridae; genus Procambarus; species Procambarus virginalis. The sequence goes on along the minus strand of WNGS01164437.1, from coordinate 45,917,157 downwards.
ACTGCGAGCTGTCGTTGATTACAATACGACTTTTAAACAATTATACGAGGGTGTTGTCTATGCCTGTTGTATTCACGTATCTGTGCTTGCGGGGGTTGAGCTTCGGCTCTTTGGTACCGCCTCTCAGCTGTAAATCTACACGCGAGCACCAATCTACAAAATTGGCGGTAGCCCATTTCCATTCCCCCCCCCCAGGATGGGTATGAGGTACATAATAAATGAAGTAAACTAACTCTGATTTAGTAAACCAGTTACATTGTTTACTATGTGGACAAATCGGCAGACAAGGCGGAGTCAAGGAAGGTGTACACCACATTAAGAGTTTGCCTGAACTCGGCCAGGAAGCAAGAGGTTTTCCTGTGGTCAAGACAAGACTCAAGACATGTAACATGTACGTAAATAAGGGTTTCCAAGATGCATGTCAGAATGTATATTCATTTTTCCAGATTCCTTTTCTCAGCCAAGCGATAAAGAACCGTCCAGGGGCGCTGGCGGCGGCACCACCGCCTACACACAGGAGATACACGGGCTCAATAATATGTTTCCACCACGACAAAAACAAGCAGTTAGACAAGTCGCTCCGGTCAAATTTCGTTTAGTCATGTGTGACAGCTTCCATTTCTAGAAATACATGTCAGATTACTGGGAAGTGAAACAGACAGTCACTGCGTCACAGAAGATGACGCAAGACCGGTTGGGTTCAGTTGTGTCAGGCCCGCGATGAGAGTCACAACTGGCCACTGCGGCATCTAGCACCATAACTCTCAAGCCCGAGGTTGATCTCAGACTTGTCAGATGTCAGATAGATGAGATGTCAGCCCTTCCTGTGGGGAAGGGCTGACAGGTGTGTGTGATCTTGAAGTTCATGATATACCTGCATGCATTAACTCAAGACAGGTGTGTGTGATCTTGAAGTTCATGATATACCTGCATGCATTAACTCTGCCTTCAAATCTTAGCCAGCATCCATCAAGCACTGACGTGTTCCCTTACGAAACGTGTTCCCTTTCCTCTATTATGGTCGCTGCTGAGGCTGTATTTATTAAACAGTTTACGAGTTTGGAACGCTGCGAGGTCCTTTACCACGCAAAGTTATTATTACAGACAACCTTGTAATACCTTGATGCTAAAAGCTGTTTAATAGATACAAACTAAGCCCCCAATGACTGAGGAAAGATGTACGGGGTTCGAACGTGGACACGTAGATATTTAATGAATTCTAGCCCTTGGAAAGAAAAATCTTCAGGAAAAGAATCTGAGAAACCTTTGGTTTCCTGTCCTCGACGTGGTCACCAAACAGATGGTAGTCCCTCAGATAAATTCAGGTAAATAGGTAAATTAATACATCAATCGGCCTACCACAGACATGTACGAGGCGTGGCAGAAATCATTGCGAGCTGAATGAGTTACATATAGAGATGCGATCTCTTGTATTGGAGCACTTGCGTGGTATTCCATATCTCAGCCTCTCAGAGGTTTTGTATCATGTCTTCCAAGTGGTAAACAGTGGATGCAAGAATACAGGCATTGCTAAAATATGTTTAACATTGCTATGCCATGACGGTAAGCAGTGGTTGGCTTCAGAAGAAAAGGTCCCAAGTCACATACATACAGACAAAAAAAAACTGTCTATGGAATAAAACTGACATAACTCCCATCTGATGAGGGTCAAGCTTCGCTCGCTGAGAATGTTTTAAGTGTAGTCTTCAAAATTACTCACAATTCAGACATCTAACTACACAACCAAACGGTTAAGCGATTCAGAGTTGATCACTGTACTCACTGAATACACCGAATAGATTTAAGCACAAAGTTAATCAAATAAATTTGAAATTTCAGTTAATGAAGATAAAAAAAAAGTCTATTTACAGTCTGCAGAAAGACTGAATCAGATCAGTCCAGGAGGAGAGGCAGCCCATCCTCAAGACATTAGGTGAATGCTTGGTTATCCGTTTGTGACTCAACTGGTTACGTCCTTAATTTTCGGTAGCACTGGTCCGCTGATTTCCTGCTGTTCGCTGCGCACCTCATTACTTCATGCGCTTCATGCGCGTGGTGTATAGCCAAAACTATGATACCTAATATTATATGGGTGTTATGGTCCTTGCGTTAATGTAAATAAGGTTACCACTGGGGCTTAAATATGTGTATATATTGGAGATCACTGACAAGCCCTCCAGTAAGAGTTAGACAAGACCCCCCCACCCCCACCCAGGAAACTTACCTCCCATAATTTTAATAATAAACCTGTCTCCAAAGGTGTGATAGTGTACTCTACCTGCAATAAAAAGAACATAGTTGCCCCTGTGTTAGCTTTAGTATTAACTTTATTCATCAACACTCCCACCATGTTCATTATCCACCAATTGTTCTACCTCATCTACATTCACTCTAAATCTCCCACCGCTCACAGGCAAGAGTAGGCCTATACACTGGCACACCAGCGGTAGGCCTACTGGTCTCTGGTGGCCCCACAACTCTTGAAATCACTCCTCCTGACATCTAGTAAATCCTTACTGACTGACATGCTTATAATGCCCTATACCTTGTCCTAAACTCGACCAGTGTCGCATGTTATATCAGTCATGTAACATTCTTGATATTAAGATGACGGCTCAAGTATTTAGAAAGGATTATGGGTACTTATGGACAATGATATATGACCTAAATCCTGCTACGACCTTCCCAGCCAGCGTAAACAAAATTTAATTTTTTTCCACAGTTCGGAAAATTTACAGATGCCCCTTTAGGGAGGTCTCCAACTTGGCCGAGTACGACCTGAGGGTGAGGTCGAAGGCAAGGTTAGCCAGAGGAGTACAGGGAGAGGAGTGGGGGGGGGGGGAAGGCACGGAGTAAGGAAGGAGAGAGTGCCACGGAGAATCGATACACGTATAAAGGTGGAGAAAGAGACAAGACGCATAATAGAGAAACCTTTGAAAAATATAAAAATAATTACAATGACCCTTGGAATAGGTACACCAGAGGCATCATAAACAATAGTGAAGTGCCAGATCCCAGACAGGCCAGGGACAGTGCCAATCACTATCACGCTCACCACTACACATGTGGTCAGGGTGATAATTCTTGCTGCCTTTGTGGTGTTGTGACAACTATCGTATCGCCAGGGTACAAGACCCACATATCTTACAAAGCTTAAAATGACCAAAATATACAAAGTACGCGTCACCATTCATTTGTTGAAAGTGATTTTCAAGTTTTTTTTTTTTTTTGTATTGGAACCCAGTGATTTTGGGCATGTTGGGGGTCTAAGACACGCGTCCAGACCCTTGGCGAATACGCAAATTCTCCATTGACGAAGCCAACCACTTGGACTGGACTTCATGCAGGTCGGCGTCCGTCCAAGTGGTTGGGCACCATTCCTTTCCCCCCGTCCCATCCCAAATCCTTATCCTGACCCCTTCCAAGGGCTATATAGTCGAAATGGCTTGGCACTTGATAATTCCCTCCCTCCCTCCCTCCTTTGATAAATAAAATACTTAAATATATTATTTATATCGGGTGTAAGGGGGGCTCATCTTTTTTCAATTAAACAATTAATAGCTGTATTAATAAATACTTTTGCAATTAAATATTTTAAACTGATTAAAACAATTGCAATCGGATTATATATAAGAACAAAAGTATAAATAATTGTCTAAAACTGATTAGAATTATTCATTATATATGAATTTTATATATGCTTAATAATTTTGTTAATACATTTTTTGTTATTTTGGAAGGTCATCTGGAAGGTTATCTTAGGAGATTATCTTTTGAAGGTTATTTGTATTTAGTTAAGGTTATTAGTAACTACTTGGGGTTAACTAATTAGTTTGAGACAAATCTTCATAATCCACATTGCTCAAATGTGCTGTGAAAAATATATAATTGTCCATACTGGTGACTGAATAATTAACTCATAATTTGTTCTACTTAACAGTTTTAGTGCCAAGACTGATTGTGCCCAAGAGAGACCGTGCCAAGACTGACAACATCAAGACTTATGGTGCCGAAGATGTATAGTGCCAAGACTCATGGTGGCCAAGACAGATAGTGCCAAGATCCATGGTGTCTATGACGGACAACATTGCTAAAACAGTCATTTTTTTGAGATACAGAAAGCTGTTTATTCTAAATAATACAAGTTCTACTTTTTACATAAAGTGAGACGTTCTTTAGATAAAAATGAGTAGTTCCTTTAAAGTGATCCGTTCTGTTTAGATAAAGTGAGCCGCCCATTTCAATAAAAGGAATCTGACTCTATAGTACAAGGAGCTGTCCTGGGATAATCTCCAACACTAACAGACAGTGTCGCAGCTCGCCTTTGTGTATCTAGGTATCCCTCGTGTGTTTCACTTCTCCCAGACTCTATTCTAAGAAGAGTACAGCCTGTTGCTTTCAGTGAGTTTTGAAAAACAACAGTGATAAGACAAATCCGAAATAAAGGATTTGGATAAAGGAAATAAAGGAAGCTGGACATTTCTCTACCAAAACCAGACAAAAGTCAGTGATCTTCTCCACAGCTTTGTAAACAAGGAGACATTAACATCCCCGGACGCTTGGCGTGGTTGGTGACACCACGCCCCCAGGTGGAGAGGGAGTACAAGCTCTGTTGTTTACTAATCCTCGTGCTTGCCTTCAAGTCATTCTCAAGGAGCAGTTGATGGACGCCATGGAGAATCCAGGAAATAAGGTCAAGGTTGGGAATCTCTCTCCGCACCAAGGGCCCATTTAGCAAGGTAAGTCAAAATGTTTCCCGTATTTTTTCACTAAAATGTTGTTTTATTTTGTAATTAAGAATATTTTAGGTTCGCATATACTCTACAAACATGTTAATGCTCTCATGGGGTTTCTAAGTTGGAGTACTTGTGGCTGCAAGCGACGCGGGAGCCTTCTTGCACTGTGGCAACGGATGCAATTAAAAGTTGCAAAATAACTTTGGGTCAAATGTTTGAAATGTGTGAGCAATACGAGAGATGGAACTATTGTCGTTGGGATTATCATGCTACACGATAACACCACACCAGTTCCGTGGGACTACCAGACACTCGCAACCTTCCACCAGTGTCCGTGGGACTACCAGACACTCGCAACCTTCACACCAGCGTCCGTGGGATACCAGACACTCACAAACCTTCACACCAGCGTCCGTGGGACTACCAGACACTCGCAAACCTTCACACCAGTGTCCGTGGGACTACCAGACACTCACAAACCTTCACACCAGCGTCCGTGGAACTACCAACACTCGCAAACCTTCACACCAGTGTCCGTGGGACTACCAGACACTCACAAACCTTCACACCAGCGTCCGTGGACTACCAGACACTCGCAAACCTTCACACCAGCGTCCGTGGACTACCAGACACTCGCAAACCTTCACACCAGTGTCCGTGGGACTACCAGACACTCACAACCTTCACACCAGCGTCCGTGGGACTACCAGACACTCGCAAACCTTCACACCAGTGTCCGTGGACTACCAGACACTCACAAACTTCACACCAGCGTCCGTGGGACTACCAGACACTCGCAAACCTTCACACCAGCGTCCGTGGAACTACCAGTCACTAACTAACCATCACACTACGGACAGTATCAAGCTGAACAGGATGTTTTGCTCTTCATATTGGAGTGAATAAAACACCTCTTTGGTGTCGATAATACCAATTGATAGACGGGTGTCGACACCGTGGCTCACGAGCCCCTTATGCACCATAATCCACGTAAACTCAAATTCCTCAAGATGATACCAGCATCAGTGTTGCAGTTCTGCTCTATAAATATCTAGGGAGACGCGAGGGCTAGTTCGTCTCGCCTCTCCTACTGGCCTTATTGTGCCTGTTGCGCCATCTGCTAACACCTATACAATAAGAAAATACCTGTGTGTTTGTCTCGTTTGTCTGTCCAGAGTTGGAAGCCAGACGCTCAGGGCTAGTCTTACTTAAATTTGAAGGACGAAGGGAGTAGGACACCCGGACACCATCGGTGTCCAAATCCATGTTGGTCCTTTAGTTACAGAGTTTACCCTTCTCTCTATGTGCTCCACCATACTCGGTCTGGTTACTTCAGCAATTTACCACGAAATACTGCTGACTCCTAACTCCTGTTAGCAAGCTGAGAGGTTTTTCTTCCCATAGCTCATGGTAAACTATTAGTCCCCCCCCCCTCCTCCCTTGAATACGACACGTCAATTGCAACTTATGGAATTATAGTAAGCAGCCATTAAGCCAGCACAACGCTTCTGTTCCTGCTTTCAGTATTCATTTTGATATCCTAACTCGTTAGCATGTCTGGTAGTCCCAAGCACGGTGGTGTGATGTTAGACCCAATTACAGAAGCTAGTGTTATAGTTCATCAAGGTTATCATGTGTTATAGTTCCAAGGTTGTTTGTTATGCCCCTGGTTTTTTTTACTCCTTCCTTGCAAAGGGGTTTCATTCGCACAACTTTGAATTTCAGTTTATATGTGAGAAGATCTTACGAAGGCTTACCTTGTATCCAGCGAGGCTGGCTCTACCTATACACCAAGGGGTAACGTCATCCTCTGAACGTTAGTTACTGAACTCAGCTCTACGTTTAGCTCCATATCTTGCTTAATACTGAATTAGCATACCTGATGTGATCCTGGATAGCTTCTGATTCACAGTGATCGCATATACAGTTTGCTTGAAATTACAATGGGAAAAATCCCTTTTGATTCTCTCTTGTTGATTATGAGCTGCAACTTTTGCTGGTCGGTTTGCAATAATGGTAATGTGTGGTAGTAGTTATATCTCTGATAAATTAAATGTTTGTGGTAAGTCTTGTCATGTTAACGCATTCTTGCTTAAGAAACCAATGATCTTGTTTAAGAAAGCAGATGTGCCTCGTATTTACATGTTTCCCGCACGGACATACAATTCACAAGCAGTACAATACATATATGTCACATACGAAACCACAGGGCACTAAGACCGTGTACAGAACGTCTTCTTAAGATTAAAACCTAAGGCCAGGCACATAATTATGCATCTTAGATCTAGCTGCCCAATGTTTGAAGGGCAGCCAGAGCGAGACATTCAGCTCATGCCTCTTCACACTCCGGCGTCTTCTCTAACTATGGGCTCACCACAGCCCGTGCTACTTGGAACGTTTTGTTCCAAGTAGCGAATCTTAAACAACAACAACAACAACGTCTTCGCTACTGTCCGGTCACGACGCTCTAAGGCCACGAGTCTCCACTTCCTGGGCACCTCCCTCTGCTGCTCTGTCTTTGGTAGTGTTTATATGTCCCAAGGTTGAAAGGTCAAAAGAAAACCAAGGTCCTGGGTAGGCACCTTGGCGTACACATAACACCGACACTGTCTGAGGAAGTACTCAGAACATGTTCTCGATAGCAGTATGAACTGAGCCGGAACCATCAGGGTGACACACAAGGACACCTTGTGTGTCTGAAGGTGATAGCTAAGAATGTTTTAGAGAGTTAGATAAGCATACCTTCAAGACGTCACATACTGCATTTGTCTACGTTTTGTTTAACTATTCAAGAACAGCGTGGAATATCTTTTTCAAACATACTAAAAACTAAGAACAAAACAGTACAGAACTTTGCATCAAAACAAGAACTGAAGAGACTATCATGGGGATAGTCTTGGGAAGCTGACCCTGAGGCCAATGGAAGGATGAAAAGCAGGAACACGATCCAGACATGTAAAATACTCATAGTTGTCAATAAAATACGCAGACAGGTCAGGCCATAGCGCCACAACATGCAAGGGTGAGGATGCAAATGCAGCGAATTAAAAGGTAAAGTAGACCTCCATTCACAATTTTAAAAGTCAACCTCAGAAGAAACAACACAGGAATAACGGGATATCACGAAGGACAGTTGGAAAATCGAGGCCCAGGAGCTGAATCTCGGTCAAGCATCTATTAGGCAAGAACACGTGGACCAATGAAATCTATCCCAGACAATCATGGCACGTAAAAAGAAAACACATTACTCTAAAAAAAAAAAAAAAAAAATACACCATGAGATAAAAAAAAAGGTTGGTGTTGACGTCAGCAACAGCATCCCGTGACGTCACTGACAGACCGGGTCAGGATTGAGAGATCTTGAGCCTGGCAACGTAGACGGATACACAGCATCCGCCAGTGGTCCCTCTCCCCTCGCTATCATCTCCCCTTGCTATCATCTCCCCTCGCTATCATCTCTCTTCGCTATCATCTCCCCTCGCTATCATCTCCACCTTGCTGTCATCTCCCCCTCGCTATCATCTCTCTTCGCTATCATCTCCCCTCGCTATCATCTCCCCCTTGCTGTCATCTCCCCCTCGCTATCATCTCCCTCTCGCTATCATCTCCCCCTCACAGCAGTTGCAACATCAGGATCTGCGGGTTGGTACAAGAATTCAACCAACTATGAACCACTTGGCTTGATGAAAGGGAGCAGTAGAACAACAGAAGTACACTTACATCGCATCAGGCTTGGATACCCATGTGCATGGGAAATAGGCTTACAGGTTCCAGAAGATGAGAGGAAATGTCAGTACTGTGGATAAATGCCCGACAGACCACTGGAACATTATCTAACACAGTGCATAGTTACAAATCTAATAAGATTTTAGACTAAGATTTCAACAGAGCAGAAGAAGTTGTTAAAACACAAGGAGGGTATAATCTTACTGAAGCAAATATACGAGTCATAATTACTCATACTCCGCCTAAGTAAAACAGAAACAAGATACAAGTAACACTTAGTGGGCGAGCCAGAGGCTTTAGGGCCGCGCGCAGGAATATCCCTGCAAAAAACAATCTCACCTCAGTATTATATCACTTTCTCAAGTAAAATGAATATGTAAAATAGAATGTCTGTGAGTTCGAAGTTGGAGGCTAAACGCTTGGGGGTAGCGTTGTGGAAACTTTACAGGGTGATTGTGATTGTATGGTGTGTGTCATAGGGTAGTTTGAGGTCGATACCAGCCCATGCGCCTCTTCAAGAAGGGGTCGCGGCTCCTTACCTCCGAATGCCAGTGACTCCCATGAAGCGTGAAATGTGGGGTTGATTCTCAACAGTGTGTTAGAAACAGATTCATCGTCAATAACGGTGATAGTCAAGCCTTGATAACACTTGGATTAGAGAAAACGAGAAAGTGAAGGGAGGGAGTGGTAGGGAGAGGGATGGAGGCCGCCTGTTAACCCAACTAGTCTGAAATATAGATATGATTCTTGTTGGTATCATTGATCTAACCCTTTCTGTCATATCTAGTATCATATGTAGTACAGGGAAAGATTGCACCAAAATGCATATTATATATTACTATAAGCATATTAACACTATTTCTCTCTCGCCCCTCTTCCCTGTGCCCTGCTCCGACGTCGCTGGCTGGCCAAGCAGAGACTGAAGGAGTACTACGCCCAACTCTTCGGCTGTTCGAAGTCCGGGGTGGCGAGGATGGAGAGATGATGAGAACATTGAGTCCATTTATTCCCTCGCCACCCGACTTCGAACAGCCGAAGAGTTGGGCGTAGTACTCCTTCAGTCTCTGCTTGGCCAGCCAGCGACGTCGGAGCAGGGCACAGGGAGAGGGGGAGAGAGAAATAGTGTTAATATGATTATATATTATATATATGCTTGCATTTTGGTGCAATCTTTCCTTGTATACATATGATACTAGATATGACAGAAAGGGTTAGATCAATGATACCAACAAGAATCATATCTATTTCAGACTAGTTGGGTTACAGGCGGCTCTCTCTCTCTCTCCCTCCCTCCCTTCTTCTCTTTTCTCCTCTCCAAGTGTTATCAAGGTTGAATCACCGTTATTGACGATGAATCTGTTTTAACAGCTGTTGAAATCAACCCCACATTTCACGCTTCATGGGAGTCACTGGGATTCGGAGTAGGAGGCCGACCCTTCTTGAAGAGGGGCATGGGGGTATGACCCAAACTACCCTATGACACCACCATACATCACAAATCACCCTGTAAAGTTCCACAAGCTAGCCCCCAAGCGTTTAGCCTCCAACTTCGAACTCACAGACATTCTATTTTACATATTATTTTACTTGAGAAAGTGATTATACTGAGGGAGATTTTTTTGCAGGGATATTCCTGCGGGCGGGCCCTAAGCCTCTGGCTGCCACTAAGTGTTACTTGTATCTTGTTTCTGTTTACCTTAGGCGGAGGTAATGAGTATTTATGACTGCGTGTAATTCGCTCCAGTAAGATTATACCCCCTTGTGTTTTAACAACTTCTTCTGCTCGTTGAATCTTAGTTAAAATCTCTATTAGATTTGTAACTATGCACTGTGTAGATAATGTCCAGTGGTCTGTCTGGGATTTCTCCACAGTACTGACATTTCCTCTCATCTTCTGGAACCTGTAAGCCTTTTCCATGCACATGGGTATCCAAGCCTGATGCGATGTAAGTGTACTCTGTTGTTCTACTGCTTCCCGTTCATCAAGCCAAGTTTCATAGTTGGTTGACTCTTGTACCAACCCCAGATCTGATGTTGCAACTGCTGTGTGAGGGGGAGATGATAGCGAAGGGAGATGATAGCGAGGGGGAGATGACAGCAAGGGGGAGATGATAGCGAGGGGGAGATGATAGCGAAGAGAGATGATAGCGAGGGGGTAGATTGACAGCAAGGGTGGAGAGAGAGCGAGGGGAGATGATAGCGAAGAGAGATGATAGCGAGGGGAGATGATAGCAAGGGGAGATGATAGCGAGGGGAGAGGGACCACTGGCGGATGCTGGTATCCGCTACGTTGTCCAGGCTCAAGATCTCTCAATACCTGAACCCGTCTGTCAGTGACGTCACGGGATGCTGTTGCTGACGTCAACACCAACCTTTTTTTTTAATCTCATGGTGTATTTTTTTTTTTTTTTTTTTAGAGTAATGTGGTTTTCTTTTTACGTGCCATGATTCTGGGATAGATTCATTGGTCCACGTGTTCTTGCCTAATAGATGCTTGAGCCGAGATTCAGCTCCTGGCCTCGATTTCAACTGTCCTTCGTGATATCCCGTTATTCCTGTGTTGTTTTCTTCTGAGGGACTTTAAAATTGTGAATGGAGGCTACTTTACCTTTTAATTCGCTGCATTTGCATCCTCACCTGCATGTTGTGGCGCTATGGCCTGACCTGTCTGCGTATTTTATTGACAACTATGAGTATTTTACATGTCTGGATCGTGTTCCTGCTTTTCATCCTTCCATTGGCCTCAGGGTCAGCTTCCCAAGACTATCCCCATGATAGTCTCTTCAGTTCTTGTTTTGATGCAAAGTTCTGTACTGTTTTGTTCTGAGGTTTTTAGTATGTTTGAAAAAGATATTCCACGCTGTTCTTGAATAGTTAAACAAAACGTAGACAAATGCAGTATGTGACGTCTTGAAGGTATGCTTATCTAACTCTCTAAAACATCTTAGGCTACACCTTCAGACACACAAGGTGGTCCTTGTGTGTCACCCTGATGGTTCCGGCTCAGTTCATACTGCTATCGAGAACATGTTCTGAGTACTTCCTCAGACAGTGTCGGTGTTATGTGTACGCAAGGTGCCTACCCAGGACCTTGGTTTTCTTTTGACCTTTCAACCTTGGGACATATAAACACGAAAGCAAAGCAGCAGACGAGGAGGGACTGGGATGGCCCAGGGAAGTGGAGACTCGTGGCCTTAGATGCGTCGTGGACCGGACAGTAGCGAAGACGTTTGTTGTTGTTGTTGTTTAAGATTCGCTACTTGGAACAACAGTTCCAAGTAGCACGGCTGTGGTGAGCCCATAGTTAGAGAAAACGCCGGAGTGTGAAGAGGCATGAGTGTGAATGTCTCGCTCTGTGCTGCCCCAAACATTGGGCAGCAGATCTAAGATGCATAATTATGTGCTGGCCTTAGGTTTTAATCTTAAAAGACTGTCTGTACACGGGGCTTAGTGCCCTGTGGTTTCGTATGTGACATATATGTATTGACTCTTGTGAATTGTATGTCCTGCGGGAAACATGTAAATACGAGGCACATCTGCTTTCTTAAACAAGATCATGGTTTCTTAAGCAAGAATGCGTAACATACAAGACTTACCACAAACATTTAATTTATCAGAGATATAACTACTACCACACATTACCATTATTGCAAACCGACCAGCAAAAGTTGCAGCTCATAATCAACAAGAGAGAATCAAAAGGGATTTTTCCCATTGTAATTTCAAGCAACTGTATAGGATCACTGTGAATCAGAAGCTATCCAGGATCACATCAGGTATGCTAATTCAGTATTAAGCAGATATGGACTAACGTAGAGCTGAGGTTCAGTAACTAACGTTCAGAGGATGACGTTACCCCTTGGTGTATAGGTAGAGCCAGCCTCGCTGGATACAAGGTAAGCCTTCGTAAGATCTTCTCACATATAAACTGAAATTCAAAGTTTGCGAATGAAACCCCTTTGCAAGGAAGGAGTAAAAAAAACCAGGGCATAACAAACAACCTTGGAACGAATAACACATGATAACCTGTGATGAACTATTAAACACTAGCTTCTGTAATTGGGTCTACGACACACATGCTAACCATCACACCACCGTGCTTGGACTACCAGACATGCTAACGAGTTAGGATATAAAATAAATACTGAAAGCAGGAACAGAACGTTGTGCTGGCTTAATGCTGCTTACTTAATTCTCATAAGTTGCAATTGACGTGTCGTATTCAAGGGAGGAGGGGGGGGACTAATAGTTTACCATGACTATGGGAAGAAAACCTCTCAGCTTGCTAACAGATTAAGGAGTCAGCAGTATTTCGTGGTAAATTGCGAAGTAACCGAACCGAGTATGGTGGAGCACATAGAGAGGAGTAACTCTGTAACAAAGACCAACATGGATTGCACCCCATGGTTCGCGGGTGTCGCTACTCCCTTCGTCCTTCAAATTTAAGTAAGACTAGCCCTGAGCGTCTGGCCTCCAACTCTGGACAGACAAACGAGACAACACACAGGTATTTCTCTTATTGTATAGGTGTTAGCAGATGGCGCAACAGGCACAATAAGGCCAGTAGGAGAGTGCAGACGAACTAGCCCCTCGCGTCTCCCTAATATTTATAGAGCAGAACTGCAACACTGATGCTGAGTATCATCTTAGGAATTTGAGTTTACGTGGATTATGGTGCATAAGGGCTCGTGGCCACGGTGTCGACACAAGTCTCGTCTATCCAATTGGTATTATCGACACCAAAGAGGTGTTTTATTCACTCCAATAGGAAGAGCAAAACATCCTGTTCAGGGTTGATACTGTCCGTAGTGTGATGGTTAGTTAGTGCTGGTAGTTCCACGGACGCTGGTGTGAAGGTTTGTGAGTGTCTGGTAGTCCCACGGACACTGGTGTGAAGGTTTGCGAGTGACTGGTAGTTCCACGGACGCTGGTGTGAAGGTTTGCGAGTGGACTGGTAGTTCCACGGACGCTGGTGTGAAGGTTTGCGAGTGCTGGTAGTTCCACGGACGCTGGTGTGAAGGTTTGTGAGTGTCTGGTAGTTCCACGGACACTGGTGTGAAGGTTTGCGAGTGACTGGTAGTTCCACGGACACTGGTGTGAAGGTTTGCTGAGTGTCTGGTATTCCACGGACCTGGTGTGAAGGTTTGTGAGTGTCTGGTAGTCCCAGGACCTGGTGTGAAGGTTGCAGTGTCTGGTAGTCCACGGACACTGGTGTGAAGGTTGCAGTGTCTGGTAGTTCCACGGACACTGGTGTGAAGGTTGCAGTGTCTGGTAGTCCCACGGAACTGGTGTGGTGTTATCGTGTGTGCAGATAACCCAACGACAATAGGTTCCTTCTCGCGTATTGCTCACACATTGCAACATTTGACCCAAAGTTATTTGCAACTTTTAATTGCATCCGTTGCCACAGTGAAGAAGGCTCCCGCGTCGCTTGCAGCCACAAGTACTCCAACTTAGAAACCCCATGAGAGCATTAACATGTTTGTAGAGTATATGTCGAACCTAAAATATTCTTAATTACAAAATAAAACAACATTTTAGTGAAAAAAATACGGGGAACATTTTGACTTACCTTGCTAAATGGGCCCTTGGTGCGGAGAGAGAGATTCCCAACCTTGACCTATTTCCTGGATTCTCCATGGCGTCCATCAACTGCCTTGAGAATGACTTGAAGGCAAGCACGAGGATTAGTAAACAACAGAGCTTGTACTCCCTCTCCACCTGGAGGCGTGGTGTCACCAACCACGCCAAGCGTCCGGGGATGTTAATATCTCCTTGTTTACAAAGTCGTGGAGAAGAAGTCACTGACTTTGTCTAGGTTTTTGGTAGAGAAATGTCCAGCTTCCTTTATTCCTTTAATCGCAAATCCTTTACTTCGGATTTGTCTTATCACTGTTGTTTATTCAAAACCTCACGATAAAGCAACAGGCTGTAGCCTCTTCCTTAGAATAGAGTCTGGAGAGAGTGAAACACAACGAGGGATACCTAGATACACAAAGGCGACGGCTGCGACACTGTCTGTTAGTGTGGGAGATTATCCCATGAGAGCTCGGTTGTAGCTATAAGAGTCAGATTCCTTTTACTGAAATTGGCGGCTCACTTTATCTAAACAGAATGTGGATCACTTTAAAGGAACTACTCATTTTTATCTAAAGAACGTCTCACTTTATGAAAAAGTAGAATTGTATTATTTAGAATAAACCAGCTTTCTGTATCTCAAAAAAATGACTGTTTAGCAATGTTGGCCTGTCATAGACACCATGGATCTTGGCACTATCTGTCTTGTGCCACCATGAGTCATTGGGCACTATACTACTTCGTGCACCATAAGTCTTGAATGCTGTCAGTCCTTAGGCAACGGTCTCTCTTGGGCCCCAGCAATTCAGTCTTGCACTAAAAACTTATGTTAAGTAGACAAATTATGAGTTAATTATTCAGTCACCAGTATGGACAATTATATATTTTCACAGCACATTTGAGCAATGTGGATTATGAAGATTTGTCTCAAATAAAACATTAAATTAGTTAACCCCAAGTAGTGTACTAATAACCTTAACTAAATACCAAATAACTTCAAAAGATAATCTCACTACAGATAAACCTTCCAAGAAACCCAGACAATAATTAAAAAGAAAAAAAACTACTTCTAAGATAATCTCCTAAGATAACCTTCCAAGATAACCTAACATAACCTTGCGCAAGGAGAACCGCGCTAAATACTTTCCGAGATAACCTTCCAAAATAGTTCCTAAGATAAGCCTTCACCAGATGACCTTTCCACAAAAACAGAAAATGTATTAAGCAAAATTATATCATATATAAAATTCATATATAAATGAATAATTCTAATCAGTTTTAGACAATTATTTATACTTGTTGTACATATATAGGAGCGCGATTGCAATTAGTTAATCAGTTAAAATATTTTAATGGGCAAAAAGAAAATACAAAAGTATTCAATTAATACAGCTATTGAATGTTAATTGAAAAAAGAAGAGCCGCCCCTTACTACCCGAGAAAATATATATATTAAGATATTTTCTTATCAAAGGATGGAGGGAGGGTAGGGAATTACAGCCCAAGCCTTTCCCATGCTATATAGCGCGCTTGGCGGGGGTCAGGATAGGGATTGTGGGAATGCGGACGGGGGGAAAAGGAAATGGTGTGCACCAACCAGCCTGGACCGGACGCCGACCTGCGGTGAATCCAGTCGGCAAGTGGTGTCGCTTCGTCAATGGAGATGTTGCGTATTCGCCAAGGGGCTGGACGCGTGTCTTAGACGCCCCAACATGCCCAAAATCACTGGGTTCCAATACAAAAAAAAAAAAAAATTGAAAATCCTTCAACCAAATGATGGTGACGCGTACTTGTGTATATTTTTGGTCATTTTAAGCTTTGTGAATATGTTGTCTTGTACCCTGGCGATACAAGTGTGTCACAACACCAACAAGGCAGCAGAGAATTATCACCCTGACGCACATGTGTAGTGGTGAGGGGTGATAGTGATTGGCCACGGTCGCCTGGCCTGTCTGGGGATCGTGGCACTTCACTATTGTTTTATATGCCTCGGGTGTACCTATTCCAAGGTCATTGTAAGTTATTTTTATATTTTTGCAAAGGTTTCTCTTATGACTGTCTTCGTCTCTTTCTCCACCTTTAGTACGTGTATCGATTCTCCGTTGGCACTCTCTCCTTCGCCTTACTGGACCGTTGCTTCCGCCCCCCCCCAGCAGCTCCTCTCCACTGTACTCCTCTGGCTAACCTTGCCTTCGACCTCACCCTCAGGTCGTACTCGGCCAAGTTGGAGACCTCCCTATACAGATGGGGGGGTGCAATCTGTAAATGTTCCGGAACTGTGGAAAAAATTTTGATTTGGTTTACGCTGGCTGGGAAGGTCGTAGCAGGATTTAGGTCATATATAATTGTCCATAAAGTACCCATAGAATGTGGCCCTTCGTAAATAAACATTAGATGAACCCGTCATCTTAATATCAAGAATGTTACATGACTGATATAACATGCGACACTGGTCGAGTGTAGGACAAGGTATAGGAGGCATGAGAAGGCATGTCAGTGGCAGTAATGAATTTACTAGAGGTCAGGAGGAGTTGGATTTCAACGTTGTGGATCGCCACCAGAGACCCGTATGCCTACCGCTGGTGTGGCCAGTTGAATAGCTACTCTTGCCTGTGAGCGGTGGTAGATTTAGAGTGATGTAGATGAGGTAGAAC
>WNGS01164437.1:45877761-45899464 GCA_020271785.1 Procambarus virginalis | reverse complement strand
AAGAGGCATGAGCTGAATGTCTCGCTCTGGCTGCCCTTCAACATTGGCACTAGATCTAAGATGCATAATTATGTGCCTGGCCTTAGGTTTTAATCTTAAGAAGACGTTCTGTACACGGTCTTAGTGCCCTGTGGTTTCGTATGTGACATATATGTATTGTACTGCTTGTGAATTGTATGTCCGTGCGGGAAACATGTAAATACGAGGCACATCTGCTTTCTTAAACAAGATCATTGGTTTCTTAAGCAAGAATGCGTTAACATCACAAGACTTACCACAAACATTTAATTTATCAGAGAGATATAACTACTACCACAATTACCATTATTGCAAACCGACCAGCAAAAGTTGCAGCTCATAATCACAGAGAGAATCAAAAGGGATTTTTCCCATTGTAATTTCAAGCAAACTGTATATGCGATCACTGTGAATCAGAAGCTATCCAGGATCACATCAGGTATGCTAATTCAGTATTAAGCAAGATATGGAGCTAAACGTAGAGCTGAGTTCAGTAACTAACGTTCAGAGGATGACGTTACCCCTTGGTGTAAGGTAGAGCCAGCCTCGCTGGATACAAGGTAAGCCTTCGTAAGATCTTCTCACATATAAACTGAAATTCAAAGTTGTGCGAATGAAACCCCTTTGCAAGGAAGGAGTAAAAAAACCAGGGGCATAACAAACAACCTTGGAACTATAACACATGATAACCTTGATGAACTATAACACTAGCTTCTGTATTGGGTCTACGACACACATGCTAACCATTACCACCACCGTGCTTGGGACTACCAGACATGCTAACGAGTTAGGATATCAAAATGAATACTGAAAGCGGGAACAGAAGCCTTGTGCTGGCTTAATGGCCGCTTACTATATTCCATAAGTTGCAATTGACGTGTCGTATTCAAGGGAGGAGGGGGGGGGACTAATAGTTTACCATGAGCTATGGGAAGGAAAAGCTCTCAGCCTGCTAACAGGAGTTAGGAGTCAGCAGTATTTCGTGGTAAATTGCTGAAGTAACCAGACCGAGTATGGGTGAGCACATAGAGAGGAGTCAACTCTGTAACTAAAGGACCAACATGGATTTGGACACCCGATGGTATCCGGGTGTCCTACTCCCTTCGTCCTTCAAATTTAAGTAAGACTAGCCCTGAGCGTCTGGCTTCCAACTCTGGACAGACAAACGAGACAAACACACAGGTATTTTCTCTTATTGTATAGGTGTTAGCAGATGGCGCAACAGGCACAATAAGGCCAGTAGGAGAGGCGAGACGACTAGCCCTCGCGTCTCCCTAGATATTTATAGAGCAGAACTGCAACACTGATGCTGGTATCATCTTGAGGAATTTGAGTTTACGTGGATTATGGTGCATAAGGGGCTCGTGAGCCACGGTGTCGACACCCGTCTATCAATTGGTATTATCGACACCAAAGAGGTGTTTTATTCACTCCAATATGAAGAGCAAAACATCCTGTTCAGCTTGATACTGTCCGTAGTGTGATGGTTAGTTAGTGACTGGTAGTTCCACGGACGCTGGTGTGAAGGTTTGCGAGTGACTGGTAGTTCCACGGACACTGGTGTGAAGGTTTGCGAGTGACTGGTAGTTCCACGGACACTGGTGTGAAGGTTTGCGAGTGTCTGGTAGTCCCACGGACACTGGTGTGAAGGTTTGCGAGTGTCTGGTAGTCCCACGGACACTGGTGTGAAGGTTTGCGAGTGTCTGGTAGTCCCACGGACACTGGTGTGAAGGTTTGCGAGTGTCTGGTAGTCCCACGGACGCTGGTGTGAAGGTTAGCTAGTGTCTGGTAGTCCCACGGACACTGGTGTGGTGTTATCGTGTGTGCATGATAATCCCAACGACAATAGTTCCATTCTCTCGTATTGCTCACACATTTCAAACATTTGACCCAAAGTTATTTTGCAACTTTTAATTGCATCCGTTGCCACAGTGCAAGAAGGCTCCCGCGTCGCTTGCAGCCACAAGTACTCTCAACTTAGAAACCCCATGAGAGCATTAACATGTTTGTAGAGTATATGTCGAACCTAAAATATTCTTAATTACAAAATAAAACAATTTTAGTGAAAAAATACGGGGAACATTTTGACTTACCTTGCTAAATGGGCCCTTGGTGCGGAGAGAGAGGTTCCCAACCTTGACCTTATTTCCTGGATTCTCCCATGGCGTCCATCAACTGGTCCTTGAGAATGACTTGAAGGCAAGCACGAGGATTAGTAAACAACAGAGCTTGTACTCCCTCTCCACCTGGGGCGTGTGTCACCACCACACCAAGCGTCCGGGGATGTTAATGTCTCCTTGTTTACAAAGCTGTGGAGAAGATCACTGACTTTTGTCTGGTTTTGGTAGAGAAATGTCCAGCTTCCTTTATTTCCTTTATCCAAATCCTTTATTTCGGATTTGTCTTATCACTGTTGTTTTTCAAAACTCACTGATAAAGCAACAGGCTGTACCTCTTCTTAGAATAGAGTCTGGGAGAAGTGAAACACAACGAGGGATACCTAGATACACAAGGCGAGCTGCGACACTGTCTGTTAGTGTTGGAGATTATCCCAGGACAGCTCCTTGTACTATAGAGTCAGATTCCTTTATTGAAATGGCGGCTCACTTTATCTAAACAGAACGGATCACTTTAAAGGAACTACTCATTTTTATCTAAAGAACGTCTCACTTTATGTAAAAAGTAGAACTTGTATTATTTAGAATAAACAGCTTTCTGTATCTCAAAAAAATGACTGTTTTAGCAATGTTGTCCGTCATAGACACCATGGATCTTGGCACTATCTGTCTTGGCCACCATGAGTCTTGGCACTATACATCTTCGGCACCATAAGTCTTGATGTTGTCAGTCTTGGCACGTCTCTCTTGGGCACAATCAGTCTTGGCACTAAAACTGTTAAGTAGAACAAATTATGAGTTAATTATTCAGTCACCAGTATGGGCAATTATATATTTTTCACAGCACATTTGAGCAATGTGGATTATGAAGATTTGTCTCAAACTAATTAGTTAACCCCAAGTAGTTACTAATAACCTTAACTAAATACCAAATAACCTTCAAAAGATAATCTCCTAAGATAACCTTCCAGATGACCTTCCAAAATAACAAAATGTATTAACAAAATTATTAAGCATATATAAAATTCATATATAATGAATAATTCTAATCAGTTTTAGACAATTATTTATACTTTTGTTCTTATATATAATCCGATTGCAATTGTTTTAATCAGTTTAAAATATTTAATTGCAAAAGTATTTATTAATACAGCTATTAATTGTTTAATTGAAAAAAGATGAGCCCCCCTTACACCCGATATAAATATATATTTAAGTATTTTATTTATCAAAGGAGGGAGGGAGGGAGGGAATTATCAAGTGCCAAGCCATTTCGACTATATAGCCCTTGGAAGGGGTCAGGATAAGGATTTGGGATGGGACGGGGGGAAAGGAATGGTGCCCAACCACTTGGACGGACGCCGACCTGCATGAAGTCCAGTCCAAGTGGTTGGCTTCGTCAATGGAGAATTTGCGTATTCGCCAAGGGTCTGGACGCGTGTCTTAGACCCCCAACATGCCCAAAATCACTGGGTTCCAATACAAAAAAAAAAAAAACTTGAAAATCACTTTCAACAAATGAATGGTGACGCGTACTTTGTATATTTTGGTCATTTTAAGCTTTGTAAGATATGTGGGTCTTGTACCCTGGCGATACGATAGTTGTCACAACACCACAAAGGCAGCAAGAATTATCACCCTGACCACATGTGTAGTGGTGAGCGTGATAGTGATTGGCACTGTCCCTGGCCTGTCTGGGGATCTGGCACTTCACTATTGTTTATGATGCCTCTGGTGTACCTATTCCAAGGGTCATTGTAATTATTTTTATATTTTTCAAAGGTTTCTCTATTATGCGTCTTGTCTCTTTCTCCACCTTTATACGTGTATCGATTCTCCGTGGCACTCTCTCCTTCCTTACTCCGTGCCTTCCCCCCCCCCCCACTCCTCTCCCTGTACTCCTCTGGCTAACCTTGCCTTCGACCTCACCCTCAGGTCGTACTCGGCCAAGTTGGAGACCTCCCTAAAGGGGCATCTGTAAATTTTCCGAACTGTGGAAAAAAATTAAATTTTGTTTACGCTGGCTGGGAAGGTCGTAGCAGGATTTAGGTCATATATCATTGTCCATAAGTACCCATAATCCTTTCTAAATACTTGAGCCGTCATCTTAATATCAAGAATGTTACATGACTGATATAACATGCGACACTGGTCGAGTTTAGGACAAGGTATAGGGCATTATAAGCATGTCAGTCAGTAAGGATTTACTAGATGTCAGGAGGAGTGATTTCAAGAGTTGTGGGCCACCAGAGACCAGTAGGCCTACCGCTGGTGTGCCAGTGTATAGGCCTACTCTTGCCTGTGAGCGGTGGGAGATTTAGAGTGAATGTAGATGAGGTAGAACAATTGGTGGATAATGAACATGGTGGGAGTGTTGATGAATAAAGTTAATACTAAAGCTAACACAGGGGCAACTATGTTCTTTTTATTGCAGGTAGAGTACACTATCACACCTTTGGAGACAGGTTTATTATTAAAATTATGGGAGGTAAGTTTCCTGGGTGGGGGTGGGGGGGTCTTGTCTAACTCTTACTGGAGGGCTTGTCAGTGATCTCCAATATATACACATATTTAAGCCCCAGTGGTAACCTTATTTACATTAACGCAAGGACCATAACACCCATATAATATTAGGTATCATAGTTTTGGCTATACACCACGCGCATGAAGCGCATGAAGTAATGAGGTGCGCAGCGAACAGCAGGAAATCAGCGGACCAGTGCTACCGAAAATTAAGGACGTAACCAGTTGAGTCACAAACGGATAACCAAGCATTCACCTAATGTCTTGAGGATGGGCTGCCTCTCCTCCTGGACTGATCTGATTCAGTCTTTCTGCAGACTGTAAATAGACTTTTTTTTTATCTTCATTAACTGAAATTTCAAATTTATTTGATTAACTTTGTGCTTAAATCTATTCGGTGTATTCAGTGAGTACAGTGATCAACTCTTGAATCGCTTAACCGTTTGGTTGTGTAGTTAGATGTCTGAATTGTGAGTAATTTTGAAGACTACACTTAAAACATTCTCAGCGAGCGAAGCTTGACCCTCATCAGATGGGAGTTATGTCAGTTTTATTCCATAGACAGTTTTTTTTTGTCTGTATGTATGTGACTTGGGACCTTTTCTTCTGAAGCCAACCACTGCTTACCGTCATGGCATAGCAATGTTAAACATATTTTAGCAATGCCTGTATTCTTGCATCCACTGTTTACCACTTGGAAGACATGATACAAAAACTCTGAGAGGCTGAGATATGGAATACCACGCAAGTGCTCCAATACAAGAGATCGCATCTCTATATGTAACTCATTCAGCTCGCAATGATTTCTGCCACGCCTCGTACATGTCTGTGGTAGGCCGATTGATGTATTAATTTACCTATTTACCTGAATTTATCTGAGGGACTACCATCTGTTTGGTGACCACGTCGAGGACAGGAAACCAAAGGTTTCTCAGATTCTTTTCCTGAAGATTTTCTTTCCAAGGGCTAGAATTCATTAAATATCTACGTGTCCACGTTCGAACCCCGTACATCTTTCCTCAGTCATTGGGGGCTTAGTTTGTATCTATTAAACAGCTTTTAGCATCAAGGTATTACAAGGTTGTCTGTAATAATAACTTTGCGTGGTAAAGGACCTCGCAGCGTTCCAAACTCGTAAACTGTTTAATAAATACAGCCTCAGCAGCGACCATAATAGAGGAAAGGGAACACGTTTCGTAAGGGAACACGTCAGTGCTTGATGGATGCTGGCTAAGATTTGAAGGCAGAGTTAATGCATGCAGGTATATCATGAACTTCAAGATCACACACACCTGTCTTGAGTTAATGCATGCAGGTATATCATGAACTTCAAGATCACACACACCTGTCAGCCCTTCCCCACAGGAAGGGCTGACATCTCATCTATCTGACATCTGACAAGTCTGAGATCAACCTCGGGCTTGAGAGTTATGGTGCTAGATGCCGCAGTGGCCAGTTGTGACTCTCATCGCGGGCCTGACACAACTGAACCCAACCGGTCTTGCGTCATCTTCTGTGACGCAGTGACTGTCTGTTTCACTTCCCAGTAATCTGACATGTATTTCTAGAAATGGAAGCTGTCACACATGACTAAACGAAATTTGACCGGAGCGACTTGTCTAACTGCTTGTTTTTGTCGTGGTGGAAACATATTATTGAGCCCGTGTATCTCCTGTGTGTAGGCGGTGGTGCCGCCGCCAGCGCCCCTGGACGGTTCTTTATCGCTTGGCTGAGAAAAGGAATCTGGAAAAATGAATATACATTCTGACATGCATCTTGGAAACCCTTATTTACGTACATGTTACATGTCTTGAGTCTTGTCTTGACCACAGGAAAACCTCTTGCTTCCTGGCCGAGTTCAGGCAAACTCTTAATGTGGTGTACACCTTCCTTGACTCCGCCTTGTCTGCCGATTTGTCCACATAGTAAACAATGTAACTGGTTTACTAAATCAGAGTTAGTTTACTTCATTTATTATGTACCTCATACCCATCCTGGGGGGGGGGAATGGAAATGGGCTACCGCCAATTTTGTAGATTGGTGCTCGCGTGTAGATTTACAGCTGAGAGGCGGTACCAAAGAGCCGAAGCTCAACCCCCGCAAGCACAGATACGTGAATACAACAGGCATAGACAACACCCTCGTATAATTGTTTAAAAGTCGTATTGTAAATCAACGACAGCTCGCAGTCATATAATCGGATATTAACTGCCCAAAAAGCTATTCCTTTGCCCAAGTCCCATTCAATATGATTTTAGGGAACTTACACAAATTTAAATTCTCAAATAGCAAATGACCTAAAGGTTTTGTAGAACATTTACATAATTTCTGTTTTGTATGTTTTTGTAGAACAAAAACTACATGCAAGGTCTGAAAAAAACTGGTCATGTAAGGATATGTAGTGCTCTAATCTGCTCCCCCCACAATCCAGGCTGTGTTTTCTTAGTACTTTACTTCTGATTAGAAATTCCTACTTAAATGTGCTTCATAAACTACCGTAAAAAAGGAGAGCAAAACACTGTGTTTTGTTCTAGATCACAAGTTAAATTAAAGTCATTAGTTTATTGCAACGACGTCCAGTATTTTTCCTGTGGAACCATATTAATAGGTGTCTCCCGGTAAGACAATAGTAAATGACTCCCCACATGTAAAGTATACCTACTGGTTAGTCAGTAAGGAAGCTGTCCCAGTTTTAGTAACCCTCCAGAGGTTAATAGACCATACTCCTAACACCAAATTCTTCCATTATTTTGTATAGTTTTGGTGATTGTACTCTATAATGGACATGAAGTGCCTTTACTCAACTGTTAGTGACAAATCCCCAACATGAGGAGCATACAGCCGCTTGAATCGTGTTCCCTGAAGATTATCACTGTAATGAATAAAAAAAACGATACTTATATTACTATGTAGTTTATGTAAAGAACTGCAATGCACCCAATCCTTCGTTCTGTGCTGTGTGCTGTATCAGGGTCTGAGTGCATAATGTGAACAGGGCTTACATCTCAACGACCAAGACCTTTGTCATTATGTCCCTCATAAGACATTTCCGTAACTGGAATCAGTGTAATGGTATTGCTCACTCAAGGAAGATTTCTAATCGTCAAAGTTTTTATTTAGTTATAATTTTCCGCATGTTTTGTAGAACAATTACATATTTTCTATAATAGGATATTCTAAACTCTACCCTATAATCCAAGTGGGGTCATGCAAGGATATGTAGTGCTCTAATCTGCACCCCCCACAATCCAGGCTGTGTTTTCTAGGTTAGATAACGAAAAAGGAAAACATTAAAACGTCTATGACGGTCACTTCTATAGATTCTTAAGCCCTACTTGTCTTGTTTTGAAAATTGCAATATTGCTTAGTTATTATCATCTGGTATCCCCTCAAAACTTCCTAGGTACATAAATTGACATTTGCCAGCAATCAGTTACAACTTTGAGGTTTTCAGTCCATATTTCAAGTACTAAAGCGTTTTCGAATCTATAATTGATGAATCTGACTGTTCTTTCGTCTATATCGTTTGCGTATATTGGCAAAGAGAAAAGGTCCAATGACATCTCTCTGAGGCACTTCATTTGTGGTGATTATATACTCAGACTTCTAGTAATGCTGACCTGTTTCCTGTACCATATACCTGCTCTAAGCCTCTACTTATATCTCTCTCTCGTGTTAAGAAGTATCACCAGCCTTACTCTCTCGTGGGAATATCAAAAGCTTTACTTAACTCACTGTATATAATTGCGTATGCTTGACATTTTGGAGAATAACGGTGGTGAATTACTAAACGTGTAAATCTATGTAAATCCTTTGTAAATCTTGAAGACTAGTTTTTGATAACGAATACAAAGGACACGTTTTAAATTATCGTAAACAAAATACATTTCCTACTACTGACGTCAAACTAATTTATAGATAACATGAGAAGGGCAAACAGTATGACAGTGAAACTACCACACGTAATCAGACCAGCATGACAATGAAACTTGATCACATAATCAGAACAGCATGACAGTGAAACTTGTTCACATAATCAGCCACATAAGGGAGCCGGTCGGCCGAGCGGACAGCATGGCACGCTGGACTTGTGATCCTGTGGTTCTGGGTTCGATCCCGGGCGTCGGCGAGAAACAACGGGCAGAGTTTCTTTCACCCTATGCCCCTGTTACCTAGCAGTAAAATAGGTACCTGGGTGTTAGTCAGCTGTCACGGGCTGCTTCCTGGGGGTGGAGGCCTGGTCGAGGACCGGGCCGCGGGGACACTAAAGCCCCGAAATCATCTCAAGATCTCAAGATATGACAGTGAAACAAGCTCAAATAATTTCTCGTCTATGCCAGGGAAAGAGGCATACATCAACATCGGAGAACTGACTTGGTAAGATAACATATAAAAACGATACATGAGATACTATCTAATAGATACTATACTATACATGAGAACATATAAAAACGATACAAACTTTAGACATTTCTTCCCAACATTAATTAGAGGCGGATTTACAACCGAGTATTTCAATTTCACTCTAAGAAATAATAAAGAACAGCTTTGCTCCTTAACTGGGGCTTGGGGATTACCTTTGAGAGCGAGAAGAGGAGCCAACAAGGCGACAGCTGAACGCGTCGAGGTGAACTAGACACAAACACAGCCCCAACACACAACGGACATGGTAACTCAGATAACACAAACATGACGTCAAGCAAATATGTGTTGCCTAAGTATTCAATTTGTCCTAATGAGAAATTTTCACAAGTTTCTCTTGATTGGAGAAACTGAGAAGGCGTCCCATATATTACAGTTAAACTGAGCACGCTAGACAGAGAATTATGTGTGCTCCGTTGCTCTAGAATATGTATCTAGATGTACTACATGGCAGTGCACGCCGGAAATCCGTGATCTAACGAGCACAGCTAACAATTAGGCATGAAGATTACACACACACACAAAAAAAAAATGTTTTTTCTAACCCAGAGTAAACATATAAGGCTTGTATAACAGCAAAAAGAATGTTCGTAAATGAAATTTCCCGGAAACTTGTGCAAGAGGCTTTTAGTTACTGATTCACTGCGAAAGATATTTATTAAATGGTCCATGATGACAGTGGGACGGGCTGTGTGTGATGCAAGTAACTGCGTCGCCGCCCGAATGCCACCGTTGCCGCCCGAATGCCACCGTCGCCGCCCGAATGCCACCGTTGCCGCCCGAATGCCACCGTTGCCGCCCGAATGCCACCGTTGCCGCCCAAATGCCACCGTCGCCGCCCGAATGCCACCGTTGCCGCCCGAATGCCACCGTTGCCGCCCGAATGCCACCGTTGCCGCCCGAATGCCACCGTTGCCGCCCGAATGCCACCGTCGCCACCCAAATGCCACCGTTGTCGCCTTAAAGAGTGTAAAATAGATGTGTGCGTGTCTACTGTTTTGTAAGTTGCAGTAGTTTGATTAGTTATCATGGACGCCAGACCCCTCCTGCGCGCGGTGCCGGCGACAGGCAGGTAATGGGTTCAGGAACTAGACCCCAATTGCCTTTATGCTAAGCAACATATATATGTGTGTGTGTGTGTGAACTAGGTGCATGTACGGGAAGCTTGACAACCGCAGTACGGTTACTTGGTCTTATCTGTCGGGGAAACGTCATCATTCAGCTTCCGGGAGCTACAGCTTGAACGGTGATGACAAAAAAATTATTTATCGGCTACGTTTCGTAATGGAAACTTGAGTCAAGTTATTGAAGCCACGTCTGCCTCCTGGTGCGTGTCATCCGTGACCGTACTAGACACGTCGGCCTCCTGGTGCGTGTCGTTCATGACCGTATTGTCTACTATGGACATCCTTGATGAAAGTTCTCGAAGAACATCCCCCAGAAAGTGTGAAACTTTGCCTGGGTGTCAGATGCATGTGGGTTTCAAAGTTTTGGAAGGTGCTAAGAAAGGTTACCCCGAGTTCCTATTAGCTGTCATAGAGCAGTATATGTTTAACAAAAGTGTCCAGAGTTTCGATTGGCTGCCGTATAGCACTTTATGTTAAGCAAAATTCTATGAAATCATAAGCTTAATGAACATTTATTTTTACACTAACCAAGATTGTGCAACTGCAGTTATCTGAATCTAAAGTAATATATGAATTCTGCGAATTTTTCACATTTCCTTATTTAATGATGCAAAGTATGTGATTAGTTCTGCTGACTGAGTTTATATTTAGTCAAATCTACATCAGCAAACTCCCAAACTCTGAATGCATGATAGAACTGATGAGTTAGTCAAAACTTTTGCTCGTAAAGAGGGAATTGATTACCATCTTGGACTGCCTTTGGGCTGCCTGAGGGCAGCAATATTCCGGGAACATCAACAAAATTTCGTAGCCTTGAGGCAAAGTGAAATTCACATCAGTTACTACATTTATCATCATTCTGTTATGCAGGAAGAAACGAACGTCTATGGGTCATCCAATAAGGTTAGCAGACTTCAAATGTTACCACTGCTAGGTTTAGGCTCGGCTACAAGTACCTCTGAACTTAAAGAGAAAATTAAATTTTCTTCTACCATTGAAAGTTTAGAGAAAACGAATTGTATGGAGGGGACACTTTTCTATCTGAACATTACTCTTAATATAATGTATTTTATTTTATTTTTTTTATTTAAATGTTATTTTCATTCCTCTTAATCGTTATACATACACTGGCATATATATATATATATATATATATATATATATATATATATATATATATATATATATATATATATATATATATATATATATATATATATATATATATATATATATATATATATATATATATATAGGGGGTTTCAATAAAATGTACACACTGTGTTTCAAAAAGATGTATTCACTCTTGATCCCTTGGTGCGCGTTATCAGCGTTGTCTGGACAATAATGGACATCAATTTGAACATTCGCAAACATGATTCTTCAAACATTATGTATTATATATATCAAATATTATATATATCAAATATATATTATCAAATATATATATATATATATATATATATATATATATATATATATATATATATATATATATTGATGTATACTTTTTTTAATTTTTTTTTGTATACTTTTTGATGTATGGTTTTCTTTTAAACGTGTCTCATTGAATACGACCGCATATTTTGTATTTACTATCTTCTGGTTTAGGGCTTCTATCCCTCTAACTATTATTCTTGCATCAGGGTTTAGTTGAAAGAGTAGTTCTCCAAAACTCATGTTTGTTTTTCAAGGTGAAGAAAAAAGTGAATTACTATGGAATGTGTTACACTTATTATATATATATATATATATATATATATATATATATATATATATATATATATAATATATATAATATATATATATATATATATATATTTATTTATGTCCTGCTAAACCATTTCTGTTCCGGTCGGGATTCGAACCCAGAGATTTCCGATGTGTGTCGAGAACAAATCTAACTGTACTACCAAGACCCTAAATCTAATTTATTATTAATACTTACCTTTCCATAAAGTCAAAAGATATTGTAGTACAGTTACCATATAAAAGGATGAAGTATGGTAAGTATTTAGCAGGCTGGCAGTGGCCTCAATTATAGACTATATCATCGAATGATCATTAAACCATGACCAGAATTGTTATTTTTGTATTTATATATACAAAAGGTCTTACAGTCTTGTAAAGTGACACGCATAACGTTTCGGGCAGTGCATAGGGTATACTTAATCCTTAATACTTAATCCTAATCTTCCCCTGGATTGGATCTGCCAAATCGTTTAACAACAAGGTACCCATTCACTGCTGGGTAAAGAGAGGCGTACAGATAAGGATTGGCGCCTAGTCAATCCTTCCCGGTCAGGATACGAACCCAGGTTAAATCGCCCGCGAAGCGCCGAGCGAGTGTTTTACCACTGCGCAACGTAGACCGATGTTATTAAACTATCAAACCGTAACCAGAATAAATTATTAAACCATGACTACTGACCAACATTAGGGATACCGAACATTGTCCAGGACTAGCGTACCGAATAATACATTACTCGTGAATATTTCTCTTGATTTGTAAATAATTTAATTTAATTAATTCAATTAAAAGACCTAATTTTGTTTAGCTTCAAGACTGTTAAAGAATCAATTGTTGATACTCTAGTATATCTTGCTGAACTAAAGTCACATCTATGTTAGAAATTGAACATTTCATATAATTAATAATATATTATACTGCAGAAAAGAATTATTTGCAGTATAATATATTATTTTGAGCCACTAAATGATGNTGGGAGAGAATATAGTGAATGTGACTGAGACGTCACTTTTGTTTCTCGTGTGTGCGAGATGGGTAAATCATTTTCACACACGTTAATGTGGGTTATTCTTTGCATCAACAGTATATTTACCGAGTGTCAACAAACGTGGGACCTATGTATTCGCTTGCGGGGGTTGAGCTCTGATGTTTCGGCCCGCCTCTCAACTGTCAATTATCAACGATCAATTTTGTTTCCACACCCACATACACACACACACACCCAGGAAGCAGCCGCAACAGCCGTCTAACTCCCAGGTAGCTATTTACTGCTAGGTAACAGGGACATCAAGATGAAAAAAACTCTGCCATTTGTTTTCTCCCATCGCCGGAGATCGAACTCCGGTCCCCAGGATTACGAGTCCTGAGTGCTGTCCACTCAGCCACCAGGTTCCTTCGCAAACTGTTTGCCTTGTGCAACTTGATGACACAACAACGTCTTTCTCATTTTGGATATAATTCACCTCTTTATCCCATCTTCACGATGATGAGCCAAAATCCCAGAAAAAGATTCAAGAACATGGAGAGGGATCACGGTTCAGAGCCTGACAGGTGACGGATATATAATTCCCAGTGTCTATACAGTCAAGGGTGAAAAGCTTTAAGAAAACAGTGCAGTGTAGGGCTGTCAGACCTCGAGCACGCCTATACAAGCAGGCGGCTGGTGAACATGGAAGTGGAAGATCGTCACTAGACGAAAGTGGCAATTATTCTTAAATGAAAAGGAATCATTTTTGGAATGGAATTTTAACAGCATCTACAGTTTAAAATGAATAGCTTTAAGTTGGTTAGATTATCTTCGATCCCGTGTCCATGACTTGTTGCTAATTCCCATTCCTAATTCCTAATTCCCATAGCACAGTCCCTCTCAGCCCTCTCACCCCCCCCCCCCCCTCCGCCCCGCTCAGCCCACGCACACCACTATATCCTCTGAGGGAGGCTTCTCTCAGCTCAGACTAGGATTCGAAAAGGAGAAATTTCACCCATAAAATGTTATTAGCTCGTGAATCTCCAGGGATGTGAGGAGGGTTGAGGTGGTCAGGCTTTAAAGGTTTTTATTCCCTTTAACAAATATGTTACTAAATCCCGGAAATTGACGTAATACCTTGGTATTGTCTCACGAAAACATAGCAGACGTTAGCCAAGATTTCAGTGCTATGGCTCAATGCTTAATGAAATCACATTAACGAGGTGTGTCAATGAAGAAAAATGAGCTAGCTTGGGAGTACCATGTGAAAGGGTTGGAATCCTTCTCGTGGATTTTCTTATGGCGTAATCTTAATAGTTTTAAGGGATGTAAATATGACTAGGCTAGGCTACTAGAATCATGACAATATTTAAACCATCATAGATAACAGTGGCTGCTTTTTAGGTGAGTGGTGACGTCATGTAGCCGAAACGCAATATCAGCTCTGACGGATAATACATTAAAGCAACCCAGCGGGTTTTCTTCCTATTAGGGAGTGTTGTACATGCTGCTATGGCGGTGTATCCACTCACAAGATGAGTGGCGCTGCCCAATAAACTTGCCCCTCGGGCAAAATTTAAAATTTAAAATACATTAAGCCTTGGTTCTAATGTTTATAAGTAATACATGAATTAATATATCAATTCCCATTACCTAATTTCCAGCACATTTAATAATTGTATATTTCACTTCGTGTAAACACTATTTTATGACTAAACATTGCCATACATTACTATACCTCTCCAGAAAGCCAGCATACGTCTCTATACAAAAGCATACAAAAGCCTCTATACACATCTGTATAGAAAGCTTTGGCTAAATCTTATTCTTCATAAAATAATGGAGTGATGTGAATATTTCGTTCATGAAGAGGCAGAGAATGCTGAGCACCTCACCAGCCTCACTGTGCATATGTAGCTTTACTGAGCACCTAGTCCAAGACTTACGGGCTCACCATAGCCCGTGCTACATGCACACATTGTTCTGAATAGCTAAATCTAAAACAACAAACCTCGTCCAGCTGAGCAGTGAGGACCAGAAGCCTCGAACCATTTCCAGGGTTACCTCCCGAATGCGGGTTTACCAAAAGTTATACCGTATACTTTAATGAGTATACTTGCATATCAAATCTATTTACATACGTGAGAAATATTATCCGGCACGGCCGGTTTACATAAGTTCTAGATATCTAGATACAGTAAAAGAGTACGCTCTAGTAAGCATAATAAATGGTTTACTTTTCATCCTATTAAGCGTTTATATTATAAAGCGGTGAGCATGTGTTGTACGTGGTATAACGGGCCCCGTGGCTTGTGTAGTGGGGCCCGTGGCTTGTGTAGCGGGCCCCGTGGCTTGTGCAGTGGGCCCCGTGGCTTGTGTAGTGGGCCCCGTAGCTTGTGTAGTGGGCCCCGTGGCTTGTGCAGTGGCCCCGTAGCTTGTGTAGTCACGCTACACATCACTTCCACATCACACCACACACACAAACATCACTGTGTGTGTGTGCTGGTGTGTGTGTGTGTGTGTGTGTGTGTGTGTGTGTGTGTGTGTGTGTGTGTGGTGTGTGTGTGTGTGTGTGTGTGTGTAATACCTAAGTGTAGTTACAGGATGAGAGCTACGCTCGTGGTGTCCCGTCTGTGTGTGTGTGTGTGTGTGTGTGTGTTGTGTGTGTGTGTGTGTGTGTGTGTGTGTGTGTGTGTGTGTATGTGTGTGTGTGTGTGTGTGTGTGTGTGTGTGTGTGTGTGTGTGTGTGTGTGTGTGTGTGTGTGCGTGCGTGTGTGTGTGTGTGTGTGTGTGTGTGTGTGTGTGTCTTAGTGTCTTAGTGTTTTGTAAGATTTTGTACATAGTGAATAGCTTAACAAGTAGAGCTTTGTAAGAATGAAGCCGTATTCATGTTAATCTTTCTTTGGTGGGAGTTTTTTCGTCTTGTCAACTTGAGCGTAGATTGGCTCTTCACGGATAGTCTTCTGTTGCAGTTTCTTTAAAACCTCTTCGACATGAGCCCCGTCTGCTGGTGGCTTCGCGAAGGGACTGTAGGTGTAGTGGCTGTCCTCAACCTGCAAGAAAGTACGTGAGGTGATTTAGGAGTTTTTGTAACGCCTTCAAACATAAAATCAACTCATAATTCTGTTTTGACCTGAGTAAGTCCACTACGGGCTCCCATAGCCCGTGCTACTTGGAACTTTTTGTTCCAAGTAGCGAATCTTAAACAACAACAACAACAACGAAGCTGTTTTGAGTAGCAGTGACGATGCCTGCCAAAGCTTTAGGAACTGTTTCAAGTCGCAGCATCTTTGAGTTGAAACTTTTTTGGGGTCGAAACGTCTCGGGGTCGAAACATCTTGGGGTTAAAACATCTGGGATTCGAAACATTTTGGGGGTGAGAACAACCTAAGGTTAGCACAAGGACATCATAGATCAATATGTGAGGAATTATGAATAAATCATTTACATAGCGAAAGAGAGAGAGAGAGAACACGCAATCTTGTCCTGGAATTGAACAAGTAGTTTTGCCAATGAAACAATAATGTTTAGGGTCATTACCTCCTTGTCGAGGGGCGTGAAGTGCTGTAGGCTGTCGTACGTTGTGCTCGAACGATCTGCAATGATCAATTATAGTGTTACCTCCAAATCTGTGGAAAAACATTACTGCTGACTATTTTACATAGTTCAGTAAAGCAACAAGCTTAGCTGTATCTCGCGCACGCTCGCACATACGTGCTCAAACGCACTCAAACACACTAACACGTGAACTAAACCTCTCGTCCCTGGAAGACAAAGTAAGTGGAGACATGATCACCACCTACAAAAATTCTCAGAGAAATTGACAGGGTGGACAAAGACAAAATATTTAACGTGGGTGGAACACGAACAAGGGGACACAGGTGGAAACTGAGTACCCAGATGATCCACAGAGACATTAGAAAAAACAAATTCAGTGTCAGGGTAGTTAACAGATGGAATGCATTAGGCAGTGATGTGGTGGAGGCTGACTCCATACACAGTTTCAAATATAGATATGATAGAGCCCAGTAGGCTCAGGAATCTGTACACCAGTTGATTGACAGTTGAGAGACGGGACCAAAGAGCCAAAGCTCAACCCCCAAGCACAACTAGGTGACTATACAAGCATACGCAAACTCTCACACGCACACGCAAGCACACACGCGAACATGAAAATCTATTTGAAAGACCTACCAGAGGGGATAAACATCCATTGCTCTAAACATTCATTGATGATGCAAAACTAGTGAGGAGAATAAATATAATGGAAAACAGAATGAAACTTCTACAGCATCTGGACAAAAGAGGACATGGACAAAGAGGCCGACGCGACTACTCAACAACATTTTCCAAAAGTCACCAGTCACCATGTATAGTTGCGTGAGGCTAGCCCTAAGCGTCTGGCTGCAACACTTGGACAGACAAACAGTTTTCTCCTTTACAGATAGATGGCGTTCCCGGCGGTGCCCGGGCTTCTGTCTCGTCATTCTTCCCTCCCTCATCTCCCTTCCTTTCTCTCTACCTCCCTCCCGTTCTCTCTCCTAGTGGACAAAACATGGTCAAGTAACGGGCCAATGTCGATAACAGCTGAAAAATCTATTGTTAGCATCTATGGGCAATCAAACCCACATTTCTGGCTTCATAGGTGTATGGTTGGTTGTCTCAATAGGAACCAGTCCTTCTTAAGGAGGGGCATGGAGGTCCACTCTAACCACCGTTTGATACTCATCATATAATTATAATTCGCTATGGAAAGTTGGGTGAGGCTAACCATAAAAGCTGGCCTCCAACCTCATACAAACAGACAGACAGATATATTTTCTTAACATTAGTAGTAAATAGATGGTAGTGAGTTTCATGTAGAACTATTTGAACTTATACCTGTATTATATTTTAGACGAGCGTAATATATGCTACGATAAAACAAGAGATACGCATCACGAATCAGTGAAGGACATGCACGAATGTAGTGGAGCTTCACATCGCTCCGACTCACCACTCTCGCTGTCGTTGTCATCGCGACTGAACTCCTTCCAGGCTTGGGTAAAAACTTTCGGCTCCGAGTACACAGCGTTCTCGAGATCAACAACGGGCTGCTGGTGGGTCCCCGAGTGAGTCTGCAGCACTTGAGCAGCAGGGAGCATATTGGAGTAGGGGCGGGCAGCGGCGGCGTTAGTGGGTAAGGACTTGTTAATAAGCTTGCCCTGTCCGTTGCTAAACGCCAGCGCCGTCTTCTGACCTCCAATCGGGATGGTTGGTTGCATCGCTGGAACGACTTCATAGTTCTTGTTGGTAGTGACCCGAGGAGGCTTTTCCGGCTTGGGGTTGTAGCCAGACACAGCTGGAGTTTCCTGCACATATAGATGAATTAATGACATAAACCAAAGCGGTTCATCAGCTGAGTTATCATCATCATTCTATGTATCTCCCAGAGTGTTTCTACAATATATGGTCACATGGCACGCACAATGTGTGGCGGGATGATCATCAAGACTCCGTGAGGTACTGTACTTACTCTATGAGGGAGGGGGGGTGAAAACTCCATTAAAATCAACAATAGGATTCGAATCTGCAACCTGGGCACTCCCAAGCGGTACGCCTTGTACCACTGAACCACGATATGCTATAAGTAATGTAACCTGGCATTCAGCTAGGTTCGCTAAGGAACCTCGGGCATCGAGCTGATACTAAATCAGGTTATTTACACATACTGGCGTGCCCTCTGGCGAGCCACGGGAGTTCCACCACCAGACTCTATTCACATAACGTGATAGGGATTTCCTTGATGTAATAATGGGATTTCCTTGTGTAATAATAATATAATTTTGATTTAAAAATGTACGGAAGAACAAGATACAGTTATTAATTAATGGTTGCAGTGTATTTACATTTAATAGTCACTAATACGCAAAGCGTCATCATCCTGAAGACACAATAGCCGTCAGTACCTTGAAGCCGAGGCGTGGGCTGGTGGCCTTCGTGGAGACGGGCAGCAGGGTGAGTTCCTCGTATATATGGCCGCACTGTGTGAGGGGCTCCGGGTCCATGGTGATGGGCGGCGCCACCTGGCCAGCGGGTAACGGCTGACTGTTCCTGCCCATCTTGTGGCGCCACATCTCCTTCTCCTTGGACACCAACGTGTGGATCTGTTTACCCTGTCGATCAAGAAGGAGTACATCAAGTCACGACTTGAGGAGGGAGCCAGGGCGGACCGAAACCTCCTCACTTTCACTCCATTTCGTGCATGTGTGTGGATTCAGAATTATTTGAAAGGAGTTCAGCACTTGAAATTGATCTAATCTAAATGCGTGTTAGGGGACGCTAAGCCCCAAAATCATCTCATGATAACCTCAAGATAGCATGTTGACCAGACCACACACTAGAAGGTGAAGGGACGACGACGTTTCGGTCCGTCCTGGACCATTCTCACAATCGACTTGAGAATAGTCCAGGACGGACCGAAACGTCGTCGTCCCTTCACCTTCTAGTGTGTGGTCTGGTCAACATACCTCAGCCACGTTATTGTGACTCGTCGCCTGCTCAAGATAGCATTATGTATTACAATTAGAAATCAGGAACATCAGTTTGAGTGTTTCGATTTGTTTTCTTCCCTACTGGGCCAGTAGCTGAACCTGTCATGGTTTCTGTCCTTGTACAGTTACTCATGCAAGAGTCACACTATGCCCTAATGTACTTAAATATATATTATTCTGTTCCTATTAAAGTTATAAAAAAAATTAAATTCAAAATCGAAATAGTTTCTATGATGAGAATAAATTTTCAATATTAGTATTAGAGCTGAAAAATCAAGAACAATATGAACGAATCACTTTGGGCGGAGTAATAGTTGTGTAACACCCCTTTGTCGGGGTCAGCCAGGTTTTAGGCCTTACCGATGGGCCCCTTATGCCAACTACACTGACACCCCCCCCCCTCCTCCCCCCAGCATGCCACCCACAACAGTTGCCTAACTCCCGCATACCTGTTTCACTGCTAGATGAACAGGTGAAAGGAACGGTGCCCAACATATTTAGATTAATATTTGAGAAAATGCTGTTTTTGGTGAATGGTTAAAAAATGACGAATGCGCCTTTGGAGACGACCACAGCCTGGACGACCATGCCCAGAGGATGGGTTGTGGGGACGACCATACCCAGAGGATGGGTTGGGGGACGACCATACCCAGAGGATGGGTTGTGGGGACGACCATACCCAGAGGATGGGTTGGGGGGACGACCATACCCAGAGGATGGGTTGGGGGGACGACCATACCCAGAGGATGGGTTGTGGGGACGACCATGCCCAGAGGATGGGTTGTGGGGACGACCATACCCAGAGGATGGGTTGTGGGGACGACCATACCCAGAGGATGGGTTGGGGGGGACAACCATACCCAGAGGATGGGTTGGGGGGACGACCATACCCAGAGGATGGGTTGTGGGGGACGACCATACCCAGAGGATGGGTTGGTGGGACGACCATACCCAGAGGATGGGTTGAGGGGACGACCATACCCAGAGGATGGGTTGGGGGGACGACCATACCCAGAGGATGGGTTGAGGGGACGACCATACCCAGAGGATGGGTTGAGGGGGACGACCTGTAGTATAGGCTTTAGGCTCGAATGCAAAACACAAGATAGAATACCACGACGCTAATTACTATGACGCCTTAATCCACCATCAACTTTAGAGAACAGAAGGTGGCAGAGGACATAAACGATAATAATATCGTCTAATGCCAAAAACCAAACGAACATCTATAATTTCTATCAGACAAATACGCACTCGTTAATATCCGTGATCCTCCGGTAATATATCACTGGACATTTTTACAGATTTGACGATTCCGAGACAAAAAGTCATATTTAAGGTAGCAAACTTTGCTTTGGAAATCTTTTGGAAAAGTTAGCGTCTTTTTAAGAAGACTGAAATCTTGAAACGTCAATAGGATAAAGGCATATATACACTGGGAAAGAAAAATTTAACGAAGAAATATTTGTGGAAATCGGAGTTTTGGCCCAGATCAAAAGGCTGGAAATGTAACTAGGGAACCAGCTGGTTCACTAGTTACAGAAGCCGGATTAGTTACAGTCGACTACAAGGCAGATAACAAGACGGCTCCTGGAACACTGATAACAAGACGGTCCCTGGAACACAGATAACAAGACGGCTCCTGGAACACGGATAACAAGACGGTCCCTGGAACACAGATAACAAGACGGCTCCTGGAACACGGATAACAAGACGGTCCCTGGAACACAGATAACAAGACGGCTCCTGGAACACGGATAACAAGACGGTCCCTGGAACACATATAACAAGACGGCTCCTGGAACACGGATAACAAGACGGTCCCTGGAAACACATAACAGACGGCTCCTGGAACACGGATAACAAGACGGCCCTGGAACATGGATAACATGACGGCTCTAGAACACAGATAACAAGACGGCTCCTGGAACACGGATAACATGACGGCTCCTGGAACACAGATAACAAGACGGCTCCTGGAACACAGATAACAAGACGGCTCCTGGAACACTGATAACAAGACGGCTCCTGTAACACAGATATCAAGACGGCTCCTGGAACACTGATAACAAGACGGCTCCTGGAACACAGATATCAAGACGGCTCCTGGAACACGGATAACAAGACGGCTCTGGAACACGGATAACAAGACGGCGCGCCTGGAACACAGATAACAAGACGGCTCCTGGAACACGGATAACAAGACGGCCTCTGGAACACGGATAACAAGACGGCGCCTGGAACAC
>WNGS01164437.1:45834088-45844959 GCA_020271785.1 Procambarus virginalis | reverse complement strand
TCCTCACAAATAGGAGCGTGAACAAGTCATCTGGAGGTTTTATGAGGATGTGAGGAGAGATTTTTGCCAGCAAGATTTCATCTGGCAGTTAAAAAATTTATTAACATCTTTATTGACAAAAAATGAATATATTTTAATTAATATAACATTTTGAATTACTCTGATTTGCCTAATCGAAAAATTCCATTAGGTCTTTGCAACTGTGATACACACTTAACCCGGTCCAAGTATCAGACTAGATTTGCAGACGATGAGTCAAAATAACGTGGCTGGAGATATGATAAGCAAACCACATGTTCTCATGAGAACATGAGAAAACGACGAAGTTTCGGTCAGTCCGAAAGCCACCCAATAGGTAGCACGGGCATGAATAGCCCGTAAAGAGGAAGGTACAGGTAAATATATTAGGTAAGAGAGAAGAGAAGTGAGGAGCAGGTTAGAGAAGGTAAGAAAAGGATGAATGTAAGAATGAGAGGAAGATAAGAATAAGAGGAAAGGTATGAATAAGAAAAAGGGTAGGGATAAGCAACGGGGGCAAAGCTTTAGTCAGATCACG
The DNA here is from genome assembly GCA_020271785.1 of Procambarus virginalis. NCBI lineage: Eukaryota > Metazoa > Arthropoda > Malacostraca > Decapoda > Cambaridae > Procambarus > Procambarus virginalis. Next base: position 45,844,403 of record WNGS01164437.1, on the reverse strand, counting down.
TTTGTTAAGAAGTTGGAGCGTTTGTATAGGATAATTAAAGTCTCTAACGTGACAGAAGAGAGCATTGCTTGTGTCCGCAGACTTGGGGTAGCTTTTGTTTTAACAGAATGAAGTTATAGCCATCGATGTGTGTGTGTGTGCGTGTATGTGTGTGTGTGTACTCACTAATTGTGCTTGCGGGGGTTGAGCTTTGGCTCTTTGGTCCCGCTTAACGTGTGTGTGTGTGTGTGTGTGTGTGTGTGTGTGTGTGTGTGTGTGTGTGTGTGTGTGTGTGTGTGTGTGTGTGTGTGTGTGTCGGTGCCTGCTAGTGTCAACAATCTTGGCGTCGGGTGCCACACCGTGCGAGGATTGTAGACACAGCTGGTCTTGTTCTCTTGACAGCTGGAGTTGATATTATCATCAATTACCAGTAACGATTTACGTTACCTGGCCTGCTTGACTTTGCGTAAACTTTTACTGGTAGTAATCCTGACTTCTGGGAGCCATCTACTGAATAACTATACTGGGATCACCAATCGCACAAGCTTGCTGATGTTCAGGTTCCGCTAGTGTGACGGGAGAATACTCGGGCTGCAAACAGCATCTTCACGGGCGAAAGTGCCAGGTCTCGGCTTACCTGCAAAATCTCTTGACAGTCGGAAACACTTCCACTTGTGAGACAGGTTTTGATCAACACTGACACCTTCCGCTGATTCGATTCTTCCAGCTATCCTCCATAGTCTCTTCGGTACAGCAAAAGCTTCGATTCTTGCAGGTTGGCGTTCGATCCCCTATGGTACATACAAATGATCCGGCACCATTCCTTTCCTTTGTCCTTACCCAGACCCTTGTCTTCATATCCCTTCCAAGTGATATATACAGTCGTAAGTCTCGATTCTTGCAGGTTGGCGTTCGATCCCCTATGGTACATACAAATGATCCGGCACCAATCCTTTCCTTTGTCCTTACCCAGACCCTTGTCTTCATATTCCTTCCAAGTGATATATACAGTCGTACTGGGCTTAACATTCCTGATAATTCCCACAATCATCAGGAAGCATTACGCGAAGTGCGCTACGCTCAAGTTAACTTGAGCGAAGCGCACCTTTCTTACGCTTCCCTAAAGGAAAAACTACAAATAGCTTCCTACAAAATCAAATCACATATCCAAATTAACCCTAGGCCAAATTATACGCAATACAATAACCCGTAACAAGAAACATTCTCTCGTGAGAAGTGCCCATTTTTTGACTGCATAATATGGACTAATTTACACTTGCATCTCTGGGGCTGGCGGCACTTGAACATACACAATGACCAGTAAACATCACTAATAATTATTATCTAAACATTTATTACATATAGTAAGCCTATTACAAAACGTAATCGCTCTTTGTTTCTTTTTTTTTCCCTTTTTTGCAAGAAACTCAAACTTGGTGACGCAAATCCCAAGAAGAACGAAAAGAGTGCAAAGTAAGGAACGCTTCCAAAGATCAAATTACGTCCCAGATTGTTTCCAAAATGGATTTACCGGCAGCAAAAAAGAGGCAAGAAATCGTATCGCAGTGAGAAAGAAAATTGGTGAAGTGATGGTCTGTCGAAAACATATTAGGACCAAGTGAAGAACTTTAACACAAATGTTCGTAACTTAAAATCTGAGAGATTATGGGATGGTGAAGGGAAGAGAGACAGGGCGGGGGAGGGAGGGAGGGACGGGTTGAGGAACGGGGTGGAAAAGGGGGGGAGGGAAATGGGAAAGGAGAAGAATGGGTGAGAAAGGGAGTGGGAAAGGAAGAGAAATGATAGGGAGGGTGTGTGGAAAAGGTAATGGAATGAGAAATGGGGAGGGACGAATGGAGGAGGGGCGACTTTTGTGAAACGGGAAGAGACGGGTGAGCAAGGGAGAGGGAGGGGTGAGAAAGGGAAAGAAGAGGTGAGGGAAAGAGGTGAGAGTGATGAGCGAGGAAAAGAAAGGGTGTGGATATGGTGGAGAGAGAGAGAGAGAGAGAGAGAGGAGAGAGAGGAGAGAGAGAGAGAGAGAGAGAGAGAGAAGAGAGAGAAAAGAGAGAGAGAGAGGGGGGCGGCTAAGAAAGTAAACAGCCACGAAATTAGTACTAAATAAAATCATCCACTGGGGATATTGTCAAGAATTGGTCCCATGGTCGGGAGCGACCCATCACACGTCGACACAGTGTCGTATAAGTATTTAATTCCCAGTCAAAGAAACTAACATTTTCTGCAAGTCTTCCGACAACGACCTGTTGGTCACGACAGGAAAACAATTTTTCCTGTCGTGTCCACGGCTGTCGTTCGTGTCCCTAAACTCCTGCGCACCATCCTCCCATTCAGTATACTCTCATGCAAATATACTCCCTACGAACAAACAAATACATCCGTTTCATTAAATGAAAACTTTAACAAATTTAGTTTACTTTTTTCCCTAGAATTTCATAACAAATATTTCTTTTAATTTGTCTATATTACTTCTAAAAATATAAATTTGTAATTGAATTGAATAGGTTCCCGCCATAAATATTCATTTATCATGTGTCAATAGTAAATAGCGGGATAATACATAGAGTTTGCGTGTGACATAGGCTTCCAGGCCCCAGTACCACGCCTAACCTTAAAAGCCTAACATTATCTGCTTGCTGTGCGTCGCAGTAAAAAGTTAAGAGAGAAGTTTGAAAAACGCTGCTATTGATGATACCCACAAATCTTGATATTAATACTTACTGTTTGAACTTTAAACATTTTAACCATCGTTATTGCTTCGTTACTTGTACCGTAGCGAAACATGCGATAAAATAGTGTACGTTTCGTGACATCACGATTTGAATACGTCATAAAAAAGTACACGTAAATAAAACCAAATGAGACATTTTGATGTAATTTCTTTGCATCAAAATGACGTCGTTTGACTTCACACACACTCGTTATGAGGATTTGTGAAACAGCATACGTAAAATACACTTGTCGTTACTAACGCATCAAAGTTATTGGTTTCTGATTACACGATGTCTGCCGTAAGTGAGTAAACCAGGATATATGACTATATAGTGCCTCCAAGGCCAAGGTAGGTGGATGTATAGTGCCTCCAAGACAAGATAGGTGGCTGTAGTGCCTCCAAGACAAGGTAGGTGGCTGTAGTGCCTCCAAGACAAGGTAGGTGGCTGTAGTGCCTCCAAGACCAAGGTAGGTGGCTGTAGTGCCTCCAAGACCAAGGTAGGTGGCTGTAGTGCCTCCAAGGCCAAGGTAGGTGGATGTATAGTGCCTCCAAGACAAGATAGGTGGCTGTAGTGCCTCCAAGACAAGGTAGGTGGCTGTAGTGCCTCCAAGACAAGGTAGGAGGCTGTAGTGCCTCCAAGACAAGGTAGGTGGCTGTAGTGCCTCCAAGACCAAGGTAGGTGGCTGTAGTGCCTCCAAGACAAGGTAGGTGTATGTATAGTGCCTCCAAGACCAAGGTAGGTGGCTGTAGTGCCTCCAAGACCAAGGTAGGTGGCTGTAGTGCCTCCAAGACAAGGTAGGTGTATGTATAGTGCCTCCAAGACCAAGGTAGGTGGCTGTAGTGCCTCCAAGACAAGGTAGGTGGCTGTGGTGCCTCCAAGACAAGGTAGGTGGCTGTAGTGCCTCCAAGACCAAGGTAGGTGGCTGTAGTGCCTCCAAGACCAAGGTAGGTGGATGTAGTGCCTCCAAGACCAAGGTAGGTGGCTGTAGTGCCTCCAAGACAAGGTAGGTGGCTGTGGTGCCTCCAAGACAAGGTAGGTGGATGTATAGTGCCTCCAAGACCAAGGTAGGTGGCTGTAGTGCCTCCAAGACAAGGTAGGTGGCTGTAGTGCCTCCAAGACAAGGTAGGTGGCAGTAGTGCCTCCATGACAAGGTAGGTGGCGGTAGTGCCTCCAAGACAAGGTTGGTGGATGTAGTGCCTCCAAGACCAGGTAGGTGGCTGTAGTGCCTCCAAGACAAGATAGGTGGCTGTAGTGCCTCCAAGACAAGGTAGGTGGCTGTAGTGCCTCCAAGACAAGGTAGGTGGCTGTAGTGCCTCCAAGACAAGGTAGGTGGCTGTAGTGCCTCCAAGACAAGGTAGGTGGCTGTAGTGCCTCCAATACCAAGGTAGGTGGCTGTAGTGCCTCCAATACCAAAGTAAGTAGCTGTATAGTGCCTCCAAAACCAAGGTAGGTGGCTTTATTGCCTCCAATACCAAGGTAAGTAGCTGTATAGTGCCTCCAAGACCATGGTAGGTGGCTGTAGTGCCTCCAAGACAAGATAGGTGGCTGTAGTGCCTCCAAGACCATGGTAGGTCGCTGTAGTGCCTCCAAGACCATGGTAGGTGGCTGTAGTGCCTCCAAGACAAGGTAGGTGGCTGTAGTGCCTCCAAGAAATGGTAGGTGGCTGTAGTGCCTCCAAGACCAAGGTAGGTGGCTGTAGTGCCTCCAAGACCAAGGTAGGTGGATGAATAGTGCCTCAAAGACCAAGGTAGAAAGATGGCTGTACGTCCTTCACGATCAAGAAAAGAGACTTGGGGCTTCCACCTCTGACCAGTGAAGGGGGATTTTTATTATTTTTCCAAAATAGATTCATTTTTAACGCTGCTCTGAAATTCTAGAAACAAAATATCCGACGTCAACAGATGCAAATAGGAACGTACCTTTGATTGGTAGCTTCCTCTCACACGATGAGCTGTAATTTTATCTTACCTGTAATGATACGAAGATATTCAGAAGCATTCATCACATGCCTTTATACACTTCAATCATCATACACTACAAATATATTACAAATCTCAACCTAATTTATCAGATTTTAATACACATATATGAGTAACGCAGTTTAATTTACACATGAGGCTGGAAGTATTGTTTACCTTGTTCCGAGTGCAAGGACGCTGAGGTCCTGAGGTCTGGCTGGGGCATATGAAAGCCTAATATCCTATGGTACTTCCTGCAAAACACAAAATTTCGCCGAGTCAGAATTCAGTCACGTTCTGAATAAGTCATTGGGGGTAGAAATAGCCTATGCTACTTTATCCCTTTAAGATGTATTTTTTTCTTGTCTCAATAAACATACTTGAACTAAATACGTCGGGTTTGTTTTCTTAGTGTCTTGCCTCTTCTTACTAATAACCACAAAGCATTTTTTGGATCATGCAAGACCAGTACCGAACAATTGCACTACGCGGGGCCAGTATATGCAGTTTCAAAGAAACTCGGGATAACACGCTGTTTACCGTTACTACTAGTTCATATGTAACTCTGTGACCAAACGCGCATTTTTCTCTCTATGTTTATCCGGCAGTTGATGCCTATTTTCACTGTCACTTTAGACGGTTTGACCCTCACTGTCACAACACAACCACAGGTAACATCTAACCCGTCTTCAGGCACGGCTCGTTAACTCAGCTGCCGACCACCTATGACGCAGTCATAAACTTATACATATTGTTCAATAAAAATAATTTTGTTCTTACATACTGCTTATTTTTTATTTTTTTATACATTAAAATTCGATGAATAGTTAGGCGTAGATTAGGTTAGGTGTTTAGGTTCTGTTGGTGATTATTTGTTTGAAGTACGTGGGTGAAGCATTTAGTGTTGCAATTCGAACATATGTCGTCACCGAAGCACTATTAAAAAATGTTTGAAAGTCATTAGTTGAGTCGTGTGTAAACAGTTTTTCATTCATAAACGGGGGGTGGGTTGGCAGCAAGATTAACAAGCATTTGGCTTTTGCTTATGAGAACGGGCTGGACCCGCAGTATAAAAAGGCTGAAACTGTCTTCGTTTCGGGTTTCGAATGAACCCGCTCATACTGTAAGCCCACTCGAAGCCAGGTGGTACCTCATCCATCCCGTTTCATCATAGCTGCAACTCGTCCCTTGGCTATGTTCAGTCCAGCAGACCGTCCTCATAAACTAAGACCAAATGCCTGTTAATCAAGCCGCCCAACCCCTTGTTCATGACTAAAAACGGTCGGTTTACACCAGCTTTTACTGAAGCTTTCACCTTTTGTCGTGCCTAGATTAACTTTAATTTGATACAAGGACGAAAATCCTTTATTCCGACAGTGAAGTCAAACCATTACAAAAACTCTTACTACACCCGAACTATTACAGGTTCATAAGTCTCCTGCAACACATTGAAGAAAGCAGCATCACTTAAGAAAGTTTTAACAAAACGCAAGGTGAATTAGTTAACCCCCCCCCCCCCGCTCTATTTTATCAACCAGTTTTCATCATTATTCACATAAAATGAAGTTTGAAGTTACTGTTAAGCACGAGTATATAATAAGGCTCGCACTATACAAGAACAGTTCATTTCAGTCTCCGGCAGTTAGGAAGCAATAGGAAACGGAATGAAACTACTTAAACAAATAAACTAATGCCAGGATATTCTGAGCTTATGGACAAAAGAACTGAATTATCCCACTCACTGGGTACTCGAGCACAATAAACCGGCTTATAAGCCACTCAAGCACAAGTTAACCGGCTAATTCAAGTTCAAGTATGTTTATTGAGACAAGAAAACATACGGCTGTGTCAATAAGAAATATACATGATATAATTATCAGCATAATCACTTAACTAAAAACTCCACACACTCCTTGAATTATTTATTACTCCATAAACATTCTCACAGACAAGCTGTTACCACAATAGGCCTAACAAAACCATAAAAAAAAGATACTACACTGACCAGAGAGCGAGCAGCAGTACCTCCCTCTAAGACGTACCGTGAGTCTCTGACGGCTAAGGGCGTTATCCCGCCACGGCGACCCAATTTGTGACCAACCTTACAGAATGTTCCATAAAGACGATATTTCTACGCCAGGTAAAGTTTCACAGCAATGCCATTAAAAAAAGTTAACAATTATTATTTGATAATAATATCTCACACTAAAAATTAATACGTGACACTGATTATTGAAGCACACAATGTATATTATGTTTCTTGTAGAGTGACAGTAGGGTTGGCACCACTGAGAGACGAGACAGAGTGCATGGTCCACCTCTCCTGGGATGGACCTGACCTGACACGCATAAACCAACATACCAATCGATCTATAACTCATGACCACTTTATTCATATAAAACCTAAAAAAACACTAATTAAGTATACAAAGATATACCACTTTATGAAGCTATATAAGTCAATATAACTACTTGAATATTTTATTACTCTGGAAATAAATATCATTAATTAAATAAAAGACAGAAACAATCAACTTGGAGGTTGAATCATAGCTTATAACTTATAAGTTATGATCTAGTGAAATCGCTGGGTCATAACAGTGACACTAAACCCTCTGAGTTAAAAGTCCATTTATTTTGAGCCGCTCGAACGTGTCGTAAGCTTGACACTTACATCTGAACAAGTAAAAAATAATCTCCTCCACCTCACGTATAACAATACATAAGTAACAAGGCAAAAAAATCATCAACTCTCGTCAGTATTTTGAATCAATTTTTCATATGAATATCTAATCTTAAGATGAGTGTTTCTTTCATTGCTTCCTGTTCTAACCAGTTACAAGCGTGAAGTTTTAGTTTTATACTCTGACAAGGTTAAAACCCAAAAACAGAATCTGACATAGCAAATAATGCAGTCTATATACGTATAGCGCTATCGTGTGAATCAGGACCAGGACTGTTCAAGCATTTATGCAATAACTCACGAAACCTATACATCTTTCCTTAATCATATCGGCTTTGTTTACATTTAATAAACAATTGACACTCTTCGGAACCTCACAACCCAGGTTATTATTGTTATCGACAATTTCATAGAGCTTCGGAGTTCATGAACTGTGTACTAAATGTAAACAATCCAGCCGTAGTTCAGGAAAGATGTACAGGTTTCGTAAGTAGTTACGTAAATACTTTATCGCTCCAGCCCCTGACTGGGCTAAAAGAGCAAGTAACAGGAAGGTCCTCTAGCCACACTCAACACGTTAATTGTATTTTGATTTATTTATTGTATACGTGATGAATTATACAGACTTTCTTGAAATTAATACTGTAAGTCTTGAGGTTATCTTGAGATGGTTTCGGGGCTTTTTTTTTAGTGTCCCCGCGGCCGGTCCTCGACCAGGCCTCCACCCCCAGGAAGCAGCCCGTGACAGCTGACTAACACTAGGTACCTATTTCACTGCTAGGTAACAGGGGCATCAGGGTGAAAAAAACTGCCCATTGTTTCTCGCCGGCGCCTGGGATCGAACACAGGACCACAGGATCACAAGTCAAGGGTGCTGTCCGCTCGGCCGACCGGCTCCCTCCGGCTGTAAGTCTTGACTATTGAGTAAAAAGTCCTAAATTAGCCTGTTATCTTGTTATATATAACATGTCAGACTAGGATCGTAACAGTATTTGATATTATCGAAATGTGTCGCGAGAAAAGTTTGAAAAATCCTAGGTTAGGCTGTAATTTTTCTTTCCTTTCGTTATCATCGGAAAGTTTCAACGCTAGACCTGTTTACGGAGTGAACTATTGTTTATTGAACTATTGTTTAGCTGACTACGGCTGTGACCTATTTGGCAAGTGGGATGGAATACAACATGAAGGGTTTATGGTTGGTGCTAACAGAGGTCTCTGGCGATCAAACTACCCGTATTTGCAAAAAAAATCAGGCGTACCTCAGTACCCTCTCAGCCGTCAGGGAGGGCGCACGTCAGTTGACTCGTCGTCACTTGCTCTTGGTGTATTCGTGACTTATATTACTAGTGATTGCTAAGCCAATAGTGACGACGGATTGGCTTGTTCGAATAACAGTCGACGAATTAAATGTTAGCAACAGCAGTAGAGTGAGGAATATACAGACGGCTAGAGAAGCTGCAAGACTGGACACCACCCAAACCACCTGCTCCCAAGCCTATCCATATATCCTCAAAGATATCTTCCTCCAAGCCTACCCAGCCTCACCTTCCTCCAAGCCTATCCCTCACCACTAAATCATTTTCCTCCAAGCCTATCCCTCACTACTCTTAAATCATTTTCCTCCAAGCCTATACTCCTCTCTTGTTTGAGAATACCCCAACAACCATTTTTCATGTCATACTAAACTTGAGTACAGAATAGCGTCGTGAAATAGTTACTTGTTGACCAACTTAGAAAAAAAAGAGCGCATATGTGTGTAGTCAAAAGTAATTTTGCTCTTCTTTATTAAATAATATACAATATTAAGATCATATTTACATCAATTTACAGGAGAAAATACAAAATTTATATATAGTTTATATACTTCTCAGTAAACCAATTTTTCATATCACAGCATGAGCCGTAAACCCCAAATGTTATACTTGATCCTCGTGTAAACTTCAATATTTTGTATACTGGGTAACCCTCCTGCCTGCATATCCACATACACATAAATATAATAAGAAAGTAATATAATTAGTGTAAAAAGTAAATTAGATAAACAAAAGTGGTGTGGAAAGCGAGTGTTTACCCTTGTTTACAAACAAATGAGAAACAAGTTATAAATAAATAAATGAGCATTATACAATGACAAGTGAAACAAGTGACTTCATTCACGTTAGCGTAGTGTATAGCTATACAGGGTGTGAGAGGTATATACACACCTTGGTATACCTAACTATACACTCACGGTCAGCAGAACTTCATCATCGCGCCCCCCCCCCTCACTTCAGCTGAGGTATGTACATTTTGTTTTATATAATGTTTTTTGGCTATATACTTTTAATGGGGAGGGAGTAGCAAGAGCAAAATTAACACCCCACAGCTCTCTAAAATGCAAAGTAGTTGAAATAGATGGGAAACTTTATTTTCTCCTGTATTTCTCTTGTGTTTTTCATAACTTTGTAGGATTTTTGTAATTATTTTGTCTTGGAAGGGGAGTGGGAGGGGGGACAACACAAATTCTACGTGCTTTTGACTTTCTTCACCTCTCCCACGTACCATTAACCTCCTTCTCCCACGAAGCAATAACTCACGCAATTATTAACCTCTCACTCAACATTACCTCCCACGCACCCCTTAGCAAGGGGGTGTCTCCCAGGTACAATCCCACGCATGCACCGAGGACAGCGTAAGCAGGTTTCCTCTCGTGGCCCAAAACTTCCTGGTCTATTTTTCATGCAAGATTTTAGCCGCTTCTCGTTGGCTTCCGCTTCAGTCGTTTCCTGGTTCTCGTTGTGCATTTTTCCACTAGCTGTTATTTACGATTTTTTTTTTCTTTCTGCCTCTTCACGGCTTTCTTTTTACGGTGTTCTGTTTATTTCATATTTACAACCTCAATTTGGGTTGTACGGTAATATATACTCTTTTTAATTTCCGCCCTGGCAATAGTCAGGTTGTTAAGTTATTGCAAATTGGAATTTGAC
>WNGS01164437.1:45800245-45819296 GCA_020271785.1 Procambarus virginalis | reverse complement strand
TTGTTTACAAAAAATATTAACATTTTTTATGAGTTTATTTACTTCATGTTCACCAGTCCTAAACATCCCAATTCCTAACCCGAACAGTCCCACTTTTCATAATAGCTCAATGATGTTTTTTTTTTAGGAGGGAATTGAGGGCTACATGGTGTCTCTTCGGAAAAAAAAACACTTTCTGTCCCAAACAACCTCATCTCCTATCCCAATAATCCCGTCTCATATCCTCCCAAAAACTAACCTTCTATTCCAAACATTACAAAATCCTAACCCATACCACCCTCACCTATTCCAAATATCCACACTACCTATCCCAAATAATCTCACCTTCCACTAAAAAACAAAAAAGTAATATCCCAAAGGACCCCATCTCTTAGCCCCAAAATTCCAACCTCCTATCCAGAACAACCACAGTTCCTATTCCAAACAACCATACCTGCTATCCCAAACAACTTCACCTCCTATCCTAACAACTCTACCTCATATACCAAACAAGCCTAACTCCCCCCCCTCCATTCCTGGAACCCCCTATCCCCAAGCCCTACCTTATCCCCCCCCCAACATCAAAAAGAACACTCTAGCTATCAAAAAGGAAATTCAATATCTTTCTGGTGGTCGGTTTTGTCGTTTCCGTCCATCACCGACTGAAACAAAGCGCCCACAGGTATGCTCTGCTCGGCAAGAAAAAATATACTGATCCACGTGTGTATGTCCATTCACGGCATACACTCACCCCCTACCCCCCTATCCCCCCTTCTCCAGTTACACACTATCCTGTCTTCTTTCCTGTTATTTAGTCCCCTTTGTCTCTCCTGTTTAGACTAGTCTCTTACTCCTTCTGTTATACTCATACACGTTTCCTATTCTTCTTTTGCACACTTCCTCTCTCTCTCTCTCTCTCTCTCTCTCTCTCTGTCTGTCTGTCTGTCTCTCTCTCTGTCTCTCTCTCTTTCTCTCTTTCTCTCGGTGTGGTATTAGGTGGTATGATTATTTATACTACAGGATTTATGGTGTGTTCCCGGTACTGTTCAGTACATAAAGGAAAATGAGGACAAGAAGCCGTTATATGAGGACAGGATATGAGCTGGGATAGAAGGACGGAGTGAAGGAAAATTGGCCCAGCCACTTAGGAGTCGAACACCGACCTCCAAGAAGCGAGGCTGAAATTTGACTTCGAACCACTGGACTGCTTGCTCCGCGGGGCCACAAATCTCAGCGAGGGATAGTTCGGGATTGAGTGACTTTCCTCGATATAAAAAAAAATACAGCTGCCAGATTTACTGATTAGTGATGGTTCCCTAACCCAGAATGGATTCACTCGTAAAAACTGTTCCGGCCGCAACCACTTGAGCCTGGTTGATGGTTGAGTTTTTAAAGGCGGTGAATCTTGCCGTTGACCAGACCACCCACTAGAAGATGAAGGGACGACGACGTTTCAGTCCGTCCTGGGCCGAAACGTCGTCGTCCCTTCACTTTTTAGTGTGTGGTCTGGTCAACATTCTGATTCAACCACGTTATTGTGACTCATCGCCTGAATCTTGCCGTTCTCAGTCCAAAAACGATGAGCTCCCCCAAACGTCTAACAGGTAACTATGAACCATTAGTCCAGCTAAACTCAAGCAGACTCCACTTATTCGATTCCAGCAAGCAGTTTTTCCACTGCCGAGGCAGACTCCCAATGTAATTCGGTCACCTTGTTAACTTTCTCTTGTGTTCGGATTTCTAACTGAACAGCGTAAGTCGATCTTTTGCTGCCTGCAGCAGGAGACACAGAAACGTAAACGTTTCTCCCTGCAGCAGGAAACAGAACCATAAACGTTTCTTCCTTCAGCAGGAGACACAGAAACATAAACGTTTCTCCCTACAACAGAAAACACAGAAGCATAAACGTTTCTCCCTGCAGCAGGAAACAGAAGCATAAACGTTTCTCCCTGCAGCAGGAGACATAGAAACATAAACGTTTCTCCCTACAACAGAAAACACAGAAGCATAAACGTTTCTCCCTGCAGCAGGAAACAGAAGCATAAACGTTTCTCCCTGCAGCAGGAGACACAGAAACATAAACGTTTCTCCCTACAACAGAAAACAGAAGCATAAACGTTTCTCCCTGCAGCAGGAGACATAGAAACATAAACGTTTCTCCCTACAACAGAAAACAGAAGCATAAACGTTTCTCCCTGCAGCAGGAGACATAGAAACATAAACGTTTCTCCCTACAACAGAAAACAGAAGCATAAACGTTTCTCCCTGCAGCAGGAGACACAGAAACATAAACGTTTCTCCCTACAACAGAAAAAAACAGAAGCATAAACGTTTCTCCCTGCAGCAGGAAACAGAAGTCTGTACGCCTCTACCTCCAGCTGGTACTCAGCTCATTATCAAATAAAAAACACTAACCCGGTCCGAACTTAAAATAATCACAGTGTATTTCATCAACTCCCCCTTTACAAAACTTGCTGCAAAACTGCAGAAGTAATTAAAACTGCCGTTGCCTGCAGGGAGAGATTGTGATACTCTGTATTTGCTCAGCGGACGTTTTTGTCGTAAAGAACAAATACAAAATATTACAAATTTTGTTTGGCGTCTCTGCAGAAAAGCTTGTGTAGTTTCTCCAGCAGACTTAACATAACACGTCTCTCATTGATATCTGTCCCCTCAACAGATATAAACACTGATATCTGTCTTCTCAACAGATATAAACACTGATATCTGTCCTCTCAACAGATATAAACATTGATATCTGTCCTCTCAACAGATATAAACATTGATATCTGTCCTCTCAACAGATATAAACATTGATATCTGTCCTCTCAACAGATATAAACACTGATATCTGTCCTCTCAACAGATATAACATTGATATCTGTCCTCTCAACAGATATAAACACTGATATCTGTCCTCTCAACAGATATAAACACTGATATCTGTCCTCTCAACAGATATAAACACTGATATCTGTCCTCTCAACAGATATAAACACTGATATCTGTCCTCTCAACAGATATAAGCTTATACTTATGTTTTTAAGTTATGTTGTATTCTCGGTCAAGGAGATATGTATGTGAACAATCCACTAGGGCTGTGAAGGAGACATGTATCTTATAAATTAAATATATGGCTGTCTGTCCAGCTGTTCGGGTTGAAAGTCAGACCTAATTTCCCACAGTGATTGCTGTCGGGTACGTGCCCAACCTGGCCAGTTGGTGGATTGCACTAATCAAACGAGTAAAGCATTGCACGGTACCATAGGGAACCAAAGAAACCTTCTAGCAACTCTTGGACTGTCGAAAATTAAAGTTAATCACTAAAAATTTTTATTACATCGGTAAACAATATATACTGATGCCTGCAGACCATAATCACCCTGCAGAATATACTCTTCCTCCTGCAGACTACTATAATTAGTATAATTTCTCCCATAATTAGTTAGTTGCTATAAAGTCGTAATGGCTTGGCGCTTTCCCTTGATAATTCCAAATTCCCATAATTAGTTTGTCAAATGTTCTTCATTAAACGACCTTTGATAAGTGATCCAGCTCACTAACACATTCTCTGCACTGTCTGCAACCTCGTTGTCAACATTTCAACAACGTTTTATCCGTGATAAAAGTGAATGATGTTTTACCAACACTCTTAGTCAGTCAGTCTGGTGATATGGTTAACTCAAGGGTCAACCTAAATAGATAAATCCTGCGGCACGCCCGATAGATAACTAACGTCAACCTAAATACATCCATCATGTTCGTAAATAGATAAATTCAACGTCATCCTAAATAAAAAAATCTAGTAACATCCTAAAATAAATTAATCCAGTAACACCCTAAATAGATTGATCCAATGTAATTTAGAATGTTGTATTTAGTACGAAACTGAGAAATACAATTTAATTTATTTATTATTTGTTATAAACTTGATCAGCCACCACGATGCTGGATAACGAGAAAAAAGTCTTGATTTTAAAACTAAATTTTGTTTTGATATTTGGTAACGCTCTTCTTTGACCGAGATTACACACACGTCGCGTTAATCAACCTAATCCTAATTAGCTGATTAAGCTTAATCCAAGCTTTCGCTTTAACATGCACACACAAACAGGCCCAATCAGTTGAATTTAAAAAATATAGCAGATTTGGTCACGTGTAGGCAAGCACGTGTTGACGAGCGCACACACGTGTCAAACATGGCGGTACAAGTGCCTCTGGTGTCAGGAGACACGAACAGTGTACACACACACACATGCAGGAAAGCTACTTTAGCGGAATACCGATATCGAGCAGAAACTCCTATGTCTGTTCTCTGGTTATTGAATGGTAAAATCCTCCTCTTCGTATAATTATTAAAGTTTTATATATACAATCTGTAACTCCAAGCTAACTTCCAAACTTTTATATATCTCGACCAGTGCTACAAGTGAATTAGTGAAGGAAATACTACCAGAATACCTAAGGAACTCCATTGGGATTCGTGATCCCAAATTTGTGGAAGGAGCTGGTCGGTGGGACACACTCGCCAATTCACACACCCGACCAACTTGTCCAAACGACGGTAAACAGGCCAAATGGGATAGCCCCATAGTGGAGAACATCGCCAAAGCATTGCTGGACGTAGCTTCTCAGAAGGACAGAGCGCGTCTCCTAGCTGTGCAAGCCCCCATGCTGGGGACTTCCTGTTGGCAGTCCCTAATTCCGCCTTGGGCACCCGCCTGGATCATCGGGCCCTAAGTATTGGTGTTGCTCTGCGCCTTGCCGCCCCTATCTCCACCGAGCACCGGTGTATTTGTGGCCAGGCACGGGCAGACCAATACGGCAGCCATGGTCTCATCTGTCGTAAGACACAGGGAAAGATTGCCAGACACGAGGCAGTCAATGACATCATCAAGAGAAGTTTGGCTACAGCTGGGTGTCCAGCACAAAGGGAACCCCAGTTGTGCAGACCTGACAACAGCCAAAAACGCCCAGATGGAGTCACCCTGCAGCCATGGAGGGAAGGTAAACAGGTCGTGTGGGATTACACCTGTGCATCTACATTGGCTGATACCTATTTACGTTACAGCTCAGCGGAGGGAGGTGGGCAGCCACCTTCAGGGAGACCCAGAAAATCCACAAGTACAGAGACCTAGAACGTTGTTACAGGTTCGTGCCGATAGGCTCAGAGACTCTGGGCGCCTGGGGTAAATGTGCACTCAAGTTTTTAATGGAGGTTGGTGAGGAACTCATTGGGAAAACTAGAGACCCACGAGCAGCCAGTTTCCTGTTCCAGCGCCTCAGTGTCGCGTGCAGAGGGGAAATGCGTGCTGTATCCTGGGTACGCACCCAACCTCCGAGGAGCTGGACGAGGTCTTCGAACGCTGATTGTTTAATTGTTATATATTTGTGTGTGTGTGTGTTCTCTGTAAACTGTAGCATTGCAATAAAATAAAACAAAACATACAAACAATAATAGGGGTGGTAGGAGAGGAAAAGAATTAAGTATTCGGTGAGAATCCACAAGATCTTCTCTGAATGCTCTTTGTTTTCTTCTTCGAGGATGTGGGTCCCTGCAATTGCACCAGAGGTGGTACCCCTAAAATAAATAAATATATATATTATATATATATATATATATATATATATATATATATATATATAATATATATATATTGTTTTACGTTTTATTCCACAATTGCTGACTTTCAGACCTGTTGTTAAAATTAGTGGTCAAATGATTGTTAATTAATCCAGTAGTTGGTCCACTTAATTGTGCAATTGACCGCTCGTCCAAGCTGCGATCGATCCCAAATGACTCGTCTTGCTAACTTACTGTGCTATAAAAGTATATATTTTCTCAAACATAAATCAATATTATTGCATATTTTAATTTGTTTCATAGGCCTAGGATAGGTAATGTTAGGTGGCTTGAGTCTGTTTGCAATTATTTTCAATAATGGCTTCTTTTTTTTTGCAATTATTTGCGTTTGCAGTATGTGGGAGAAGCATGAAGAGAACACGGTGATTTGAACTCAGAAAGAGAGAGCGTTCTCGAGCACAGGTCAAGAAAAGGTCGAACATTATCTGTTGCGATTCGTGCAGCTAACAACAGCCCGTTCTAATCAACAAAGGCCATATGTTCATTAATCTAGCCAGCCAAACCCGTGTTTCTGAATGGAAAAACTCTTTACACATGAATCACAACCAATGACATACCAACATTGTCGAGCTGTGATTTGCCGACGACCTATAATTTGAATCGCAAACTGCAAATGCTGCACCCATGCAATTCAAATATAATTGTTAATAGAGCCTAAACACCTAACCAAACATAGGTCTAACTATATGAACGAGCATAACCTGACAATGATATGCTATACATGAACTTTAACGGAAGGATTAGCGAGTATTTAGCCATTGTTTATGAGGACGGGCTGTTAAAAAAAAAAAAATGAATGCGCTGACGCTAAATAAATTACTCCCAACAACACACGCCGTTGACAACCTCCGTGACAGAGAAATCATTGCAACATATCAGCGATCATATTTCTCCAGCTCCCCGCGCCGAATCCTTGTGGCATTTAATCTGTGCAGGAGTGGTGAGCTCTGAGCCTCCCTCGCGGCCGCTGGCATTTATTGTGTGAAGGGAGACAGGCGAGTGACGGACTCGGTGTAGCACAGCCACTGCTCCTCCTCCTCCTCTGGTACACACACACACACACACACACACCAATTTTGATGCTGTCAACCCACCACGTCCAGATTCTGAGTCTGGGATTAATCACCACAGGCTTCGGTAGGTTTTAGCTAGATTGTCCAGGATCAAACGTTTCAGGATTGAGGACAAATATCTTCTTAAAATTTAAGGCTTGTCATATCATGAGTACGAGGGTTGCATTTCTCTATTTCAGCATCTTGAGAACTGTTTATTCTCATGCATACCATCTACTGGTTGGCGAGACCGACAAGGACGGTTGCTAGTAACCAATCTGTACCGCTCACTAATCCAGGTCCCAGGCATGGCCAAGTATCAAACTGCTAATCATTACAAAAATTACACGCATTATCTAGGACTAACTATAGTGTTGGAGTAACAAGGATGGTTTTTATTAGTGTTGGCCGTAAGACTATCAACCGCAGGGGGGTTATTAAGGTCTATCAACCGCAGGGGGGTTATTAAGGTCTATCAACCGCGGGGGGGTTATTAAGGTCTATCAACCGCAGGGGGGTTATTAAGGTCTATCAACCGCAGGGGGGGTTATTAAGGTCTATCAACCGCAGGGGGGTTATTAAGGTCTATCAACCGCAGAAGGGTGTTAAGGTCTGTCAACCGCAGGAGGGTTAAGGTCTGTCAACCCCAGGAGGGTTATTAAGGTCTGTCAACCGCAAGGAGGGGTTAAGATCACTGCAACAGTTTACTGATCAACCAGCAGGTATACATTAGTTCTGAACATAGATCAGGACTTGAGTATCCCTGTGTATCCAAATGTATCCAAAAAATTGAGTATCCAAATTTTATTCGCTACAGGGTTAAAAATTGTTAGAAATTCTTGGGTCTTATTAAGAGAAAATATAGTTATTTTGTAATAAAAGGACTTGAGATTGAAAAAAAGTGCGCCTGAGTGAGCCCCAGATGAAAACACGTCTGAGTGAGCCCCAGATACAAAAGTTTGAGCTGTAAGTAAACAAAAAGATTGATCCCTAAATAAGAAACATTTCGCTGAGCCTCAAGTCAAAATACGCTCAACTGAACCTCGCAGTTGTGGCAGAGCGCTCTAGCAAACCCCATGTATAAAGTGTTCAGGATTATCTTGAAGGTTGATCAAATGGTGTTGGGGACGAATCTTGGCAATGATTAATCCTTAAAGTTCTCCATTTATCGCTGAGTCGGCGCGGTGGAAGGGGTAAAGATGGGAGATGTGAAACCTCTTATTTTGTCTATCCTGTGGGTATATTTGGCTGGATTTTATTACAGCTAGGCCATGCTTCCCCGTGAGGTAGAACCTTTCTAAAACAGTATTATAAGGTATTAAATTGCTTTCTGATACGCATCAAAAGGTTTAAATCCACAAAACGCGTAGCAATACTTGCCCCACGTGACCACGGCCCAGGACATAAAGCTGCAATCATCTATAATTCTCTGGCCGGTGCCGCGCCCCACATCAACCACCGTCCAATAAAGGCAATACAAGATACACCGAGAGAGTAGATGTTCATCTGACTGGGTGGACTTTGAGAGGTCGGCCTCAAAGCTGCTCAGGAGAGCCGAGGTCTTTGAGAGCCTGCAGCATATTTCTTTCTCCTATCCCTGTACCAATAGGGGCCACACTCGGTATCGGCGATTTGTCCAGTTAGCGCTTTCGACGATCCATATCGAAAACCCCTGCTGAAGGTCTCAGTAAAGCCCTTACTCTCCTTTGACTACCCGGTTCTCCAATTCACGGCAACTGAATTACAAGAACCACAGAGGTACCTCGATGACATTTGTGTGTCATCGAGATCCTATAGGCCAGCCTGAAGACCCAACCTGTCCTCCTAAGGTTTCCCAACGTCAAGAAACTATCGTTCTAAACTGCCCTTATTCTAACCTACCACAGGGCCCAAAACAGAAAACGGGATAGTATGTCAATTTCGCGAGCAAGCAGAATTTTCAAGTACGAAAATTTTTGGCCTTAGGTGAAATATACGTCAAAATGCGTCGTTCTATTAGGATGGCGGGATATTTACATACATACACACACACACACACACACACACACACACACACACACACACACACACACACACACACACACACACACACACACATATATATATATATATATATATATATATATATATATATATATATATATATATATGAGAAGTCTGAATGGTCCCCAATCATATATACAACTGAAAACTCCACACCCCAGAAGTGACTCGAACCCATACTGCCAGAAGCACTATATAACTGGTGTACAGGAGGCCTTAACCACTCGACCATCAGTGACCGTACAAAAAGAGGTGATAGCCGAGGCTACTTGAACCACCTCCCCGACGGCACTTTGATGGTAATCTTAGGCATGGTTATTTTATCAAATCACCTCCTTTTTGTGGGGCCAGGTGAGCAACACAAATGCGACCAAGCCTGAATACACCAGTTGGGATGGATGGTGAATACATCAAAGGGATGTCAGAACGAACTCTTTTTCAGTAGTAAATAAGTGGACTGGACTAGATGAAGAAGTTGTCGAAGCCAATTGGATGCGCAACTTTGAATGCAAATATAATAAGAGAACGAGTGAACGGAGTTGCTTCATTGAACTAATGATGGTGTATAGTCGGGGCTTAAGAACCGAGGCTCGATCCTACAAGTTAAAGTAGGCGAGTATACACACTCTTACATACCTACATTTAAATATACATATATATACATACATGCAAACATACAGACACACGTGCATACACTCATTCATAGAACTATTTAACAAAAATAAAATAAAAACAGTCGAAGAGGAAAAAGTATATAGCATTTGATTTCCTCTGTCGTCAATAAAGGTTCCCACTAAAGGCTCCTAACATGAGACTGCTTTTATCCCAGACCTTGGGAGTAGCTGCGGTTGGTGCTACTTGTAATGTATTACACACCTCTTTTTAACACAACTTTATTACTAAAAATAATATTTTTTTATTATATCTCGACTATTATTATTATCCAGTATTATTTTTTTTCTATGATTCATTTATTTGGTAATGTTAACTGTTATTTTATTTCTTAATATTAACAATGATGTTTAAGTTCTGTTTCATTGTGGCATGCAAGACCTGTAGTTCCAGCGCAGGTAATTTCTTTAGTTATTTAGTTATCTTCACGTTAAAGATTAAAGATGAAGCTGAGCGATAGCTAAGCTTCATTAAGCTTTCTTGTCGTAAGTCACTTTTAATGTCTCATTATTTGATGTTTATGAGCGTAACTGTTTTTCTGTGATGTTCTGTGACGTAACTTAATGTGGACGTTGTTCGACGGCTTTGTCACAATGTGCACATTGTTTGAGAGCTGTAATGTGATGTGGACATTGTTTGGGATCTTTGTCTTGAAGTGGACATTGTTTGGCATCTTTGTCTTGAAGTGGACATTGTTTGGCATCTTTGTCTTGATGTGGACATTGTTTGGCATCTTTGTCTTGAAGTGGACATTGTTTGGGATCTTTGTCTTGAATTGGACATTGTTTGGCATCTTTGTCTTGAAGTGGACATTGTTTGGCATCTTTGTCTTGAAGTGGACATTGTTTGGCATCTTTGTCTTGATGTGGACATTGTTTGGCATCTTTGTCTTGATGCGGACATTGTTGGGGTGTTTTGAATATATGTTAAGTTAACATTGTTAACAGCGTGGACGAGCATTACCGGAGGATGGGTTCCTCGTTTGTGTTTGAATTACACTTTTCCAACACAAATAATTGCCAACAATACACAAGATTATAAATTAATATTATTCGAGAAATGAATACCTGGTTGATGGGGTTCTGGGAGTTCTTCTACTCCCCAAGCCCGGCCCGAGGCCAAGCTTGACTTGCGAGAGTTTGGTCCACCAGGCTGTTGCTTGGAGCGGCCCGCAGGCCCCACATACCCACCACAGCCCGGTTGGTCCGGCACTCCTTGGAGAAATGTCCTTTCTTATTATGCAGTATGTTAACATTGACGAATGCGTGTTTTGGTTAGACCGCAGCTTGGACGAGCCTAGTTTGAGGATGGGTTGCCACAAGGACCGTTATGGAGCTTGTGGTGCATTCCCAGCAGCTAAAGGGTTAACCAAGCTTATTCCTTGCGCATTTTTGGGTTCAGAAGGCGTCATGAAGAAGTACACAGAGCGTAGGGCAAGGTGCTGGACCAGGTAGGTCACTATGCACACCATTTAATGTTAAGAATATTAAGAATAATCATTCAAAAAAATAAAAAAAATATAAGAATAGGGGGTTCGTGAACAAGGTGAGGAATATTGCGTTGGTGAAGCGGTGTCGTTGACAAGCTGTGAGGCAATTTATAAAGATCCCGCACGGACCAGCGGACGGCAGCTGTTATTGGTTGTTGCTGTTCGACGTTCCCAACCCGTCTTCCGTCCATGGCTGGCCCCATCTATTCATGTAACCTACCCGTCGCCTGGTCCAGCACCTTGCCCTATGCTCTTGCCAACCACCTCCCACGTGAGCATATGAAAATCGTGCCTTCCTTGAAGAGCATTTGGCCACCATGCTCACTGCCTCGTCCATGTTATGGCAGTCGGGAAAGGTTAAAGTTCAGGCAATATCTTTACACCTTTTGGGTTATGCAACGTGTGACAAGGAATGTTGAACGGATCAAAGAAGAATATATTGTCTTGGTCAACTTCTTGTCGTATTTTAAAGGGTTTAGAGATCAACTCTGAGCATTGGAAAAGATGGAAAATATCGACACTATCAGAGTCCTTTATCCTTTGAAGAAAATATGTTTCCACCTGTACTGTGCTCGTGTTTTGTAATACTGATAAAGATAATGAACCCAGTTAAGCTGGAATTTGACAGCGTGTTGATGGTCTCACTGTTGCTCATTGCTCCGTCGTGCACAACATAAACCAGCTACAACAGTTAGCTTGATTACAAGAACCCAGCCATTTATCTACCCGAGCCATATAAGTTCTAGTCTACACTTAAGGGGAAAAGAAAAACACAGCAATCATCAATCCAAACGACCTTCTTACACCTCGTTGGCAATTACAGATATGGTTGCATATCAACTCACAGTAAAGGGATAACATTATGATAGAAGATAACACTGAAGTAATAGCAGACACTATTGGCTACCTTCCGACCAATAATCATACAACTGTGTATATACATTGAAGGATGTACCCCTGCTTGCTCTAGTACCCTGCTTGCTCTAGTACCCCTGCTTGCTCTAGTACCCCGGCTTGCTCTAGTACCCCTGCTTGCTCTAGTCCTGGACGATGTTCAAGCCCAAGGAATACCTGCTGGTTACGTGACCAGGGAAGCCCTTGTGGAGGCCTTAAGAATCGTTCAGAGGCTGATAGGTCTTAAGCCCAGCACCAAACCAATGAAACGAATATCAGCATAACAGGAAATATTACGTAATTTTGTTTAATTGTTTTTATATATTTGCTTTCATTAAATGTGAAAAGATCCTATTTGCATTCGTGGCCCAGTACTAAAAATGATTAATCATAATAGTAATTATTATTTGTATAATTCATGTCATTAATTTACTTTGTATCCTTTGTTACTAAAAGCTATTTTTGTACTGATTAAATGGTAAAAATTTAACCGAATCATTTTAAAATTATAATTTTTACTTGGATGTTTAATAATTCGTTTTGACATTACATATGAATAATTTTTCACGAATTATAATTTATGTATGAAATTAATTGACCATTTACATAGATTGGAATATCGCTTTTAAGTAACAAGTGATAAAGCTGTTGGATCATTATCAAATTTAACACCTGAAACTGATTATTTTTTACAGCAAAAGTTATTTCTAAATCAATTATCTCTTAGAATACATTTATCTATCAAATAATGTTCACAGAATTATGGAGAAAGAGGAAGAACAGACTTCTCTTGCCAACTGCGCCCAACTACTTGCGCTGGAGGGTAGAGCGACGGCTTTACAGCTCGGCGTTCAATCCCCGACCGTCCAGGTTGTTGGGCACCATTCCTTTCCCCCCAGTCCCATCCCAAATTGTTATCCTGATCCCTCCCAAGTGCTATATAGTCGTAATGGCTGGTGGCGCATTCTCCTGACAATTCCTTCCCCTCCAACTGCTTCCCCCCCTCCCCCGCATACCTCCTCATTCCTTTCCTACCAGTACCTCCCCCCCCTCCCTCCTCTCTAGCCCCCCATCCTTCAAATCCCCAACCCTCCTCCTCCTCCTCCTCCCCATTCCCCAAGAGGCGCTACAGGACACATGGTGGCAGCGGTGGGAAGGTGCACATGGGTCCTGGGTGTTTTAGGATGGAAGCTCGTTCCAGTCCATTTGCAGAACCACCTTTTACCTTCTTTTAGCGCCACTCTTCCGTTGCGTGTGTCTGCGTATGAGGATGCACACTAAAACTGTGCCACAGATTTGTGATAAAATATCTCGTAATCAATTACATTTAACTTATTTTGATCTTGGAGGTATTGTAAGACCTGTCAGTCGCTGGTGGATTAATACAGCATGAATACAGTGTATAGTGTAGAATAAAGTAAACTCAGTGTTTGTATACCGAGATGCGGAGTACACCTTGCAATGCATGTGATGCAATAACCGAAGTATAACATTAACACAAATGGTTTATAGTTTACTTCAGATGAAATTAAAGACTGAATATTCGCAAACCGACGCCTTCGTTTATGATTGGGCTTTAAGCCTACCAAGAGTAGGCGGGTTATTAAGCACCGCAATAGCTTACTGACCAACAAACAAGCGTGCTATTGTTCTGAACACATTTAAAGATCAAAGTAAACTCTGTATACACACCATGAAGTGGCATATACGTCTCTGTGTACACGCTCATCGTGTGCTTGGTTAGGTGTTGGTTTAATGCTTATCACCGCTCTTGAGGGTTATTAAGGAAACCATTATTGCTTGGAGGCGATGAGTCACAATAACGTGGCTAATGTATGTTGACCAGAGGTCCATGGTCCAGGACGAACCGAAACGTCGTCGTCCCTTCACCTTCTAGTGTGTGGTCTGGTCAACAATTGCTTGCACTCATTGTATATAAACCGAGAGAGGCGGGATACACCTCTGACGTTTTGGTCCATCCTGGACCATTATCAACTCGGTGTATGTATATATTCCTTTCGTGTTCAGTATACCTCTTGGTGTATATACACCTTGACTGCTGCTTCCTTGTCCTATGAATTATAGTTACAAGAGAGGGTTGTAATAACTAGAGGGGGGATAACATGTGCTTGCCAGTGTACAACACACGCTATCGTGGAGTCTTCGTTCGCATCGTCGTGAATCACCAAGGTAAACCTCAGGCAACACTCATATAAATGAGACCATTAAGAAAGCTGTCCTCATCTATCTCCGTGATCAAGAAACAGTGGCTGGAGACAGAGTCGGTCTACAGTGAGGGGGTTTATCATAGTTATCCCTCCAGGAGGTGCATATCACTTCCAAATCTCATGTTTAATGTAAACAAACGTATCTTTAGGTAAGCATTTGTACCTCAGGCTGCAAATGCTTACCAGATCAGCATATATTTATGTATTATTTGACATCCTGTTATCGAAGATAAGAAGGTTGATAGGGTTGTGGAAGTGCTCGTCTAGCCAAAAACTGACCTTCCAAAATATGCAATCTACAACAGTCGACTTTTACAGCGAGGTGAACAGAAGCATCATTTGTAAAGAAAATGTTCAGATATTGCACCTTGTATGAGAGTCAGTCTCTGGTGCAGTCAGGTCTGATCTGACTGCACTGCGCAGTGAGAAAGCTTAAAGTTTGCTGTGTAGATGTGGTAAAACTTCACCAATTTGCATCTTAGCTCTGTGTACATATATGGCTGGATCCTTGGTCATATGAAGACCATCTGTTACTGCAGAATTTTGTGGGTATTTATGGGTGATTTTTTTTTTGTCAACAGTGAATAGTCGCGCTATTTATTACTGTATTACTCTACACAACACAGGAGTAGCGAAAGAAATGGAGAAACCAGGAATGTTACGATTTTGTAACAGAATCAGTTTACTCTCTCTCTCTTCATCTCTTAGTGACTATGGACTCATTAGCTCTCTAGTGACACCTTTCTCTCACATGCCTCTAGTGACAACTTTCCCTCGTCCTATTTAATAGGACGAGAATTTGTCCTATTTAGTAACCTGCGGAAGCGAGGCCAAAACTTTCAGATATAATGACGGTAAGGTGAGAAGATAAACACGGCCGTAAAATACGAGTTTAGGGGCGCTGTTATACAAGGGTGTTGAGTTGAAAGTTAAGACCCCTTTTGAAATTGTTGGTATAATTGAAGACTTTAGTGTGCTTCTTTTATAATTTATGAATCATAGGGGTGTCTTGTTTGAATAAAACTATAAATTTTGTATTTAATTCATAACAAACATGTTTTCCTATAATTTAAAAGCCTAAACCTCTATATAAAATTTAAGATTACAAGCCCTTTTTATCATTCAAGATCCAACGCCTTTTTTATGATCCAAAATCCCAAGCCTTTTTTATGATTTAAGATCCCAAGTTTTTTATAATTCAAGATCACAAGCATTTTTTTAATGATTCAAGATCTCTTGATGCTTCTGATGTAACTAAAAACGATCCTTAGTGGTTTCTGGCTATAACTGAAGACCCTAATGGCGTAAGATGTCAAAATTTAGATGCAAGGAGTTAATAACATCAGTATAATTTCCGTGATAATGACATCAATAACTCTCATGACATACATAGTAACCAGAAGCATCAACTAGTGAACTTAAATGACGGTAAACTCATCATCATCACCCATCATCATCATCATCATCATCATCATCATCATCATCATCATCTGAAACAACACGAGGAGAGAGAGTATAGAGTCTGCATCCATCAAACTCTAGCATCGTCAAACAGAATGGAGATATTTTGGAAGTTACCTTCTTCAGTATTCTGAAACTAATTTCAGAATATTGTTTAACAATCCCCTCACGTGCCTAAAATAATTGGCGGTTAGCAGATTGGTCCTGGTTTATGCATTCCATGTGTATACTAGTGATATACATAGTTTATACATGAAGTATGTCATGCTGAAGCCTGATTTAAAACTTCCATCATGATGTTCTGTGATGATAATACAAACAAGAGGTGTTTGTATTAGATAAGTGTATTAATTGTGTGAACAAAAGCGTATTGGAACTCCCTCACATCTCTCGCCGCTCGTGAAACCAAGTGCGGAGTGGCGATGCCTCAACAAGTGGTGTTGTGAACTGATGTATCGACCGTTCAGTTGACATTTTTACAAACTATTGCCCCAGATAACGACTTGTGTGGAGCGGACAGGGAGGACAGATTTGTCAAACTCCACCACACGGTGCGACTGTAACACGCCAGGATATTTAACTCCATTACACACAGAGATCACACTAACGTGATGCATCAAATGAACAAATCCACAAATTTTAACCCTGTCGTAGCTCAGTCGATTAAGGCCGTGTCTGGGATGCTCCCGGACGCAGGCTCGAATCCTCATCACGGCCCTTGTGGATTTGTTACATTTAACTCCATTTTGGGGACAGACAGACATCGGGTGTTAAAGAGACAAAAAGAGAATCACTGCTGGCATCATGTTAAAACAAGCGTCGGTGACCAACCTGACCAGGACAATCATACATAACAATTCTCGGGAATTGGGCAGTGTTGCCAGTATAAAACAATATCGACACACAAGATATTATCAAAGTTAATGACGTCTGGAAAATTGTTCGTAAAATATATCCAAAGGTTAATGGTGGCGATGATCTTTACAAATGAGTGGGAGGGCAAGAAACCAATAGCTCGGGGAAGTATGTCGCAATATACTTCCTGGAAATATTAACACCGTAAAATAATGCCATATAAGACGGCCACACAAGACGATAAATTGAGGTCCGATGCACTGGAAATAATTATTATATCTTACATCTTCCGAATTTGTATATATCTGAGCAATTCACTGATGCATTTCTTTCAATTCTGCATTATTTAGAGGACCTCGAAGGGGAGAAGTTGAAGACACTGACGCTTGTGCAAGAGTGTAGAACTAGAGGGTAAAGTGAATGTTTTGTATCCGCGAAGAAATACACGAAAATTGACATGTATTTCACCAGTTGGAAGAAACAAGAGTCAACAGAGAAGATTACCTGTACTGGACCTCACGACAGTAGAACAAAAGAGGATACAATCACGGTGTACAAATTCTCCCACAGGGCATCACGTCCAGGCAGGCTGAGGAGATGCCGTCCAATATAAAAAAAATCACAGGACTAAAAGAAGCCACAAGGACACCAGGGAGGATCGTAACAGCGTATGATTATGAAGTTTGTAGACAGTGTGAGGATGATATAAATAGGCAGGACGTATGGACTCTTATGGAACTCATCTAGTGCTTAGAGAAAATTGAGCCCAGGGAGCCCGGATTCTGTAAACCGCTGAGATCATATTCACGCACAGGTGTGTGTTCTCACGCGCACTAACACACGTATTCTACGACATGCAGAACACGGCGAAACTTCGCAAACTACGTTCAGCCCTCGTCACTTGTTTCGCAAAAATTATCGCCATTTCCTCTCGTGGTCGATTCATCAATTTCAGTGAGAAATTGGTTGGGAAACCAATATGCGAGTAGGAATATTGGGAAAGTTTTCCCCTGGAGATCTCGTGTCAGTTTTAAACTTCCTTTCCACTTATCCATGCTCGATAAAGCCTGATATTTGAAGATCCGTGAGGCAGGAATCATCAAGGAGGGATCAGATAAGATTGAGGCGCACCACTGCTCACGCTAACAGGCGCGCAAACAGAAGCAGTCACACGCACTCACTGGAATGCACACACATGCGCGCACACACACACACACACACACACACACACACACACACACACACACACCACACACACACACACACACACACACCACACACACACACACGAATGCATTAGAAGTGATGTGGTGGAGGCTGACTCCATACACAGTTTCAAGTGTAGATATGATAGAGCCCAGTAGGCTCATGAATCTGTACACCTGTTGATTGACGGTTGAAAGGGGGGACAAAGAGCCAGAGCTCAACCCCCCGCAAACACAACTAGGAGAGTACAACTAGGTGAGTACACACACAAACACACACACACACACACACACACACACACACACACACACACACACACACACACACACACACACCACACAAACACACACAGACACACACACACACACACACACACACACACACACCACACACACACACACACACACCACACCCACACACACACCCCCTACACGTACGAACAGAAAGCACGGCCGGACTACAGAATAATGTCAACATAGAAATACGATCAAAGGATGGTAATACAGCCAGAATATAACCCACAAACATTGAGAGGTCATCTCACCAACACCAGCTGATGGCCACCTCACAAACACCTGCAACACCAGCGTATACCCACCTCACAAACACCTGCAACACCAGCGTATACCCACCTCACAAACACCAGCAACACCAGCGTATACCCACCTCACAAACACCAGCAACACCAGCGTATACCCACCTCACAAACACCTGCGTATACCCACCTCACAAACACCTGCAACACCAGCGTATACCCACCTCACAAACACCAGCAACACCAACACACTATCAGCCATTCAGGCACTAATCACTGTTCAACCGGCAGCGTTTGGCACCTGTAATTAATTACCTTTAACTCGGCATCATTAACATGCTCTGCTATTCCGCAGGACACAAACGACTGTTTAATGATTCTCAACACATTTCATATTTTTTTTTTAATATTTACTGTTAAAGCTTTAATTTCTGTGAAATAGAATGTCTTTTTGTCTGTCTGTCTGTCCGAGGCTGGAGGCTAGATGCCTTTAGGGTAGCCTCACCCAACTTACCAGGATGACTCATTTTGGGTAGTGGAGTGTCATAGGTCAGTCGGGGTCAGCCCAAGTGAAATGTTTCAAGGAATATCGGTATTTATACAGTCCCCCCCCCCTCCCCCTTATACGATTTTCATGATCATGTCTGAATGATTCGTTGCGTTTTCCATAGAGTTGCTAACGATTGTAGTACTTAGTAATAATATTTTTTTTTAAAGTGTGGGAAGAACGGGCAAGAAAGGGAGGAGAGGGTGGAAAAGGGGGATAACGAAGAAAGTAAGAGGGAAGAAAGAGGAGATGAGGTGTAGTGCCTTGACGTCCGTTCGTGCTTACGATGACGTCCGTCCTGTGCTACTTTGATGTCAGTTTCTGGCTCTTATTAACGCTCGTTAAAGATTGTCCTAAAATTTATTCTCCCATTGACGGAATTGTGGTATAGCGTCACTATACAATTACTGGAAGGGTTACCCGGCTGCACCCGGTCTCCTTCCCTT
>WNGS01164437.1:45780871-45799245 GCA_020271785.1 Procambarus virginalis | reverse complement strand
CAGCACGTAATGGAACTGGTTGCAGTTACAGCAACATCGTAACGTCTGTTAATACTCTCTAAAGCCTCCAAAATAATACTCTCAGATTAGCTTGAATTCACGAACACTGCAAGCATTTTCTCCTCGTAATCCCGTGCTTACTCCGGAGCCCGGCCAAGTGCCCACACACACACACACACACACACACACACACACACACACACACACACACACACACACCACACACACACCACACACACACACACACCACACACGCGATATATTCGCCCCTCCCCTTCTCTTTAATTCCTCTCGTCCCTCGTCTCTGAGACAGCCCCTGATCCTTTTCAGGGAACCACTCACGCAGTGCTTGACAAAATACCATAAGAAGATTTCCTCTGCAGCTTCCTGCGCTCAGGTTGAAATTATTTATACATACGAGTAGTGGTTAAATTTGGGTATATTAATGATATAAAGTATAAAAAATATCGAATACAAACTAATATTAGACTGCTAATGAAGATTGCTACCATATATATATATATATATATATATATATATATATATATATATATATATATCTATATATATATATATATAATATATATATATATATATTATTAGACCCACTGCGAGAGGTGTACCCCGCTTCTTGGTGTGTATATATACTGAGTTTACTTCAGTCGTGAACTATGTCCAGGACTAAAAGCATACTTACTGGCTGGTCAGTAAGCTGTTGTGGTGGTCTTTATAATTCTCCAGAGGTTAATAGGGCCCCTTAAGCCCGGACACTAAACCAGTTGTACCAAGAGAACACAATATTTCGCAATGGCCTCCTGCATATAGCAGGTTTTGGGCTCCCGCTGCCTTATTCAACCCAGCGCTACGCTACTGCGCTTTCTAGCAGCAGCAGCTGGATGAATAAGCGTATTGGTCAATCTATTGCGTTGGGGCTACGTTTGCTTACGTGAGAGTAATGAATAACACAGGTCGAAGGATGTTATTTGATTCCTGATTGTGCGTGATGGTGCGTAATTGTGATTGGACTGCGTAAGCGCGTGCGTTTCGCAAGTATTTGAGCGTCTGTGTGAATATGTGATTGTTATGGTTTGTGCTGGACTGTTTGTACTCGCTTATATGGGCCTTCAAGGCGAGGTTTAACTCCTGGTACCCACATGTATACTAACGATTCCAATCTACACTAACGATCCCCCCTGTACACTAACGATCCCCCCTGTACACTAACGATCCCCCCTGTACACTAATGATCTACACTCTAGGTTTACTCATTCTTTAAAAGCACCTTTGTATTCACATGGAAATAAGAAGAAATAAGAAATATAAGAAATTTTCCTTGCTTTTCACTTTTATAGAATTGAAAATTGATTAATGAGCAAGACAAAAAGGAGTTTTTCCTTTATGTCCTCCGAAAGGTTGATCACTGTTGAATCCAACAACCAATCATCCATTTATTCAATTGTAAAGGATTGTGAACGATTATTGATGTTTTTCAGACGAGACCTGAAATATATCATCTTTATATTTAGAGACCAAATCAATTGAGGTCTTTGACCTTTTTCAAGACTGTTAGCAATTGTACCTAATTACTAATTAGTCATTAGCTATTCTATTATGTAATATTAAATATGCAGCAATTATGTTTAATTAGCATTCTGTATTTATATTTTGGATTGTATTCGTTTAATGCAAATTTAACTTTCTTTTAAATAGAGTGTCTTTCCCCAGAAGTGTCATGTTCATCCTCACACGATCTGTGTTCACCTTCACTCTAGTAATGTTCATCCTTACTCCTAGCCATGGTCACTTTCACCCTAGTTCGTCCTCAACTTGTCATGTTTATCGCCCTCACCCCGTCAATGTTTGCCTTCACCTGGTCATGTTAATCCTCATCCTAGTCATCTTCACCCTCGTCAGGTTCACCTTCACCCTAGACAGGCTCACCCTCACCCTAGACAGGCTCACCCTCACCCTAGACAGGTTCACCCTCACCCTAGACAGGTTCACCCTCACCCTAGACAGGTTCACCCACACCCTAGACAGGTTCACCCACACCCTAGACAGGTTCACCTCACCCTAGACAGGTTCACCCACACCCTAGACAGGTTCACCCACACCCTAGACAGGTTCACCCTCACCCTAGACAGGTTCACCCTCACCCTAGACAGTTCACCCTCACCCTAGACAGGTTCACCCTCCCTAGACAGGTTCACCCTCACCCTAGACAGGTTCACCCTCACCCTAGACAGGTTTACCCTCACCCTAGTCAGGTTCACCCACACCCTAGACAGGTTCACCCTCACCCTAGACAGGTTCACCCTCACCCTAGACAGGTTCACCCTCACCCTAGACAGGTTCACCCTCACCCTAGACAGGTTCACCCTCACCCTAGACAGGTTCACCCTCACCCTAGACAGGTTCACCCTCACCCTAGACAGGTTCACCCTCACCCTAGACAGGTTCACCCTCACCCTAGTCATCTTCACCCTCAATCACCCTAGACAGTCGTCACCCTCTTGGCCTTACTCTCACGCTCTCACGAGAATATTTTAACTGACATGAGTTAAAAATATAATAACACTTTCTTGTCACACTGGGGGTTTAATAGCCCATGTAGATGTAACACCCCCCCCCATGATGCCTGGAACACTAGCATGTAACACCCCCCATGATGCCTGGAACACTAGCATGTAACACCCCCAGGACGCCTGGAACACTAGCAT
The DNA here is from genome assembly GCA_020271785.1 of Procambarus virginalis. NCBI lineage: Eukaryota > Metazoa > Arthropoda > Malacostraca > Decapoda > Cambaridae > Procambarus > Procambarus virginalis. The sequence continues at coordinate 45,796,525 of WNGS01164437.1, read as the reverse complement.
GTAACACCCCCCATGATGCCTGGAACACTAGCATGTAACACCCCCAGGACGCCTGGAACACTAGCATGTAACACCCCCCATGATGCCTGGAACACTAGCATGTAACACCCCCCCATGACGCCTGGAACACTAGCATGTAACACCCCCCATGATGCCTGGAACACTAGCATGTAACACCCCCCATGATGCCTGGAACACTAGCATGTAACACCCCCCATGATGCCTGGAACACTAGCATGTAACACCCCCCATGATGCCTGGAACACTAACATGTAACACCCCCCATGATGCCTGGAACACTAGCATGTAACACCCCCCATGATGCCTTGAACACTAGCATGTAACACCCCCCATGATGCCTGGAACACTAGCATGTAACACCCCCCATGATGCCTGGAACACTAACATGTAACACCCCCCATGATGCCTGGAACACTAGCATGTAACACCCCCCATGATGCCTGGAACACTAACATGTAACACCCCATAATGTTATTCGTCATCAACAACAACGTCGTGGAAGACGGAAACATTTTTCTTGTGGTTTCAAGATCTTTATAAACATCAATGTTGGCTGTTGTTGTTGAAGATGAAGCCGCCACCAGAGGCGGCACGGGCATGAATAACCCGGTGTAGGTGGTATAGATGTTTGGAGTGAATGTAATCTTTGGTGGTGTGACAGCTTGAAGTGTCTCTGGGTCGATCGATGCTGGTGTTAAGTATGTTTACTTAAATTGTTAATAAATACGTATTAAATTAAATTGTTAATAAATATCTGCATATTCATAAATATGCAGATATTTATGAATAACATATTCGAATTTGATTGTGAATTTGAATATAATTTTTGCAAGAATTAGATCAAGGTAAAAATTATATTCATTAAACAATTTAACACTAAAATGGAAACATATAGAGATTTCTTCTAGTCATGTGTATACACAGATTTCTTCTAGTCATGTGTATATACAGATTTCTTCTAGTCATGTGTATATACAGATTTCTTCTAATCATGCATAGAAATAGTGTCTAGGAAATACGTGCAACATACAACGAGTGAAGATGCACCTGCAAAGCTGGAATCCTCACAGCAATACTGGTTATACGCTCCACTGCGGCGACACCCACAACAGTTGCGAGCAGTGAAATGCCTATTTATACAATGTAAACTTTGCGGCAGTTGGCCATTACAAGAAAAGTTGGGCCATCACCTCTCAGCTTCAGCTGGTTAATAGGATTAGTTTTACTGTACTGATGATGTTATGGTTTTATGGGCCCCCTTTAGCAAGGTCCTGGGTGGGTTGATGGCGTTCATATGGGCCCCCTTCAGCAAGGTCCTGGGTGGGTTGATGGCGTTCATATAGGCCCCCTTTAGCAAGGTCCTGTGTGGGTTGATGGCGTTCATATGGGCCCTCTTCAGCAAGGTCCTGGGTGGGTTGATGGCGTTCATATGGGCCCTCTTCAGCAAGGTCCTGGGTAAGACCAGGGTCTACCCAATAAGGAAGCTTCCTTCCTAGCTTATTTACACGTGTTACCAATTCTGTGAACGCATCCTAATGTAAGGCATTATCAGCAATTGCTATGAAATCCGAGTATCTTTGAACGTACAGCGTTGTGGAGAAGGCACTTTAGCCAATATAACTGTAGCATTTGGCAGGTATATGAGGGCTGGTATAGGGTATATGAGGACTAGGAGCAAGGATATGAGGACTAGGATCAGGGATATGAGGACTAGGAGTAGGGAGGTCATCTTGAGGTTATCTTGAGATGATTTCTGGGCTTAGCGTCCCCGCGGCCCGGTCCTCGACCAAGCCTCCTTTTTGTTACACCCCTCCCCCCCCCAGGAATTAGCCCGTAGCAGCTGTCTAACTCCAAGGTACCTTATTAATGCTAGGTGAACAGGTGTATCAGGGTGAAAGAAACTGCCCATTTGTTTTCTCCTCCACCAGGGGATCGAACCCGGAACCTTAGGACTGCGAATCCCAAGCGCTGTCCACTCAGCTGTCAGGCCCTCCAGGGATAGGAGATAAGGAGCAGGGATATGAGGACAGAGTGAAGGAATGATTCCAACTACTTGGACCAGCGGGTATCGAACGCCAACATTAAAAAAACAAACAAATTCATCGTTGTACCACCCAGACTAAGGTGATGGAGAATCTGGAATAGATTTCCAATATAATTATGCAGCTCTTTTTCCTTTCCAAAATGCGATTCCTCTTATGAACACAAATAACGGATGTAGATACTTTTTAGGGTTAAAAGCTTAACAAGATTGTTACTTTTTTCAGCTAAATTAATTTTGGCGGGCTACATCCATGGTAGTTTATATAACTCAAAGGTTATAGGAAAATTAGGATTACCTAATTCTCCTGTGTTTGAGTGGCAGGCGCGGGGATGGCAAGTTCCTATATATCAAGGTAAGGTAAGGTAAGGTAAGGGGCAGCCGTTAGCTGCCTTGGGATCCTTCCCTTTTAAGTCCAGCCCGGTGGTGCAGTTGATAGAGCGACTGTCTCCCATGCCGCAGGTTGGGTGGTCGAGGTTTCAATTGCCCAATGTAAAATGTGAATATACATGTTATATGTACCTAATTGCCAGAACGCACTTCTCAGCCCTAATTGGCAAGGCCCGACTGGCCTAATAGGGCGAGTGATTTTCTTCGAAGACCTCATCTAGCTCCTCAGTGAGGCGCGTGCCCAAGATACAGCAAGCATTTCCTCTCTGTATCCCGACACTGAGGCGCTGGAACAGGTAAGACGCTAGGCTGCTCGTTTACCGGCCGATATATATATAATATATATATATGCTTATAATATATATATATATGTCACGTACCGATAACTACCTATACAGGTAGGCTACCAATGGTGACTGCATGTTATATATATAGTATATATATAAGGGTCAAGTTGAGCAATTTGATATATATACAGCATTTGGTCTTGTACATTGCTTATACATGACAGCTCACGTTGTTTGGACGGTAAATTAGTATTCAATTGATCTGAACTATTCTTCATAACATTTTTAAAGTCACTTGCGGAGTATAGTTCGGCCTCGATTATAGCACCAGTGTGCCATACTATTATAGGCCATTATAGACCTTCCGCAACGTGACTTTAAAGAGATGTTATGAAGATAGTTTAGATCAATTTGCAATATAAATTTTACCGTCAAAACAAAGTAGCTGTCATGTTACACATGGTACAAGCCAATATGCTTATATATACAAATGCCGTCATACCTATTACATATCTATATAATATATATATGTAGTAGGTATAGTAAATATAATATATATATATATATATATATATATATATATATATCGGCCGGAAGAGCGGCCAGTTTCCTGTTCCAGCGCCTCAGTGTCGGATACAGAGAGAAAATGCTTGCTTATCTTGGGCACGCGCCTCACTGAGGAGCTAGATGAGGTCTTCGAAGAAAATCACTCGCCCTATTAGGCAAGTCGGGCCTTGCCAACTAGGCTGAGAAGTGCGTTCTGGCAATTAGGTACATATAACATATATATTCACATTTTTACATTGGGCAATTGAAACCTCGACCACCCAACCTGCGGCATGGGAGACGTCGCTCTATCAACTGCACCACCGGGCTGGACTTAAAAGGGAAGGATCCCAAGGCAGCTACGGCTGCCCCTTACCTTACCTTACCTTACCTTGATATATAGGAACTTGCCATCCCCGCGCCTGCCACTCAAACACAGGAGAATTAGGTAATCCTAATTTTCCTATAGCCTTTGAGTTATATAAACTACCATGGATGTAGCCCGCAAAAATTAATTTAGCTGAAAAAAGTAACAATCTTGTTAAGCTTTTAACCCTAAAAAAGTATCTACATCCGTTATTTGTGTTCATAAGAGAAATCGCATTTTGGAAAGGAAAAAGAGCTGCATAATTATATTGGAAATCTATTCCAGATTCTCCATCACCTTAGTCTGGGTGGTACAACGATGAATTTGTTTGTTTTTTAAATGTTGGCGTTCGATACCCGCTGGTACCAAGTAGTTGGAATCATTCCTTCACTCTGTCCTCATATCCCTGCTCCTTATCTCCTATCCCTGGAGGGCCTGACAGCATGAGTGGACAGCGCTTGGGATTCGCAGTCCTAAGGTTCCGGGTTCGATCCCCTGGTGGAGGGAGAAAACAAATGGGCAGTTTTCTTTCACCCTGATTCACCTGTTCACCTAGCATTAATAAGGTACCTTGGAGTTAGACAGCTGCTCGGGCTAACTCCTGGGGGGGGGGAGGGGTGTAACAAAAAGGAGGCTTGGTCGAGGACCGGGCCGAGGGGACGCTAAGCCCAGAAATCATCTCAAGATAACCTCAAGATGACTCCCTACTCCTAGTCCTCATATCCCTGATCCTAGTCCTCATATCCTTGCTCCTAGTCCTCATATACCCTATACCAGCCCTCATATACCTGCCAAATGCTACAGTTATATTGGCTAAAGTGCCTTCTCCACAACGCTGTACGTTCAAAGATACTCGGATTTCATAGCAATTGCTGATAATGCCTTACATTAGGATGCGTTCACAGAATTGGTAACACGTGTAAATAAGCTAGGAAGGAAGTTACCTTATTGGGTAGACCCTTGGTCTTACCCAGGACCTTGCTGAAGGGGGCCCATATGAACGCCATCAACCCACCCAGGACCTTGCTGAAGGGGGCCCATATGAACGCCATCAACCCACACAGGACCTTGCTAAAGGGGGCCCATATGAACGCCATCAACCCACCCAGGACCTTGCTGAAGGGGGCCCATATGAACGCCATCAACCCACCCAGGACCTTGCTGAAGGGGGCCCATATGAACGCCATCAACCCACCCAGGACCTTGCTGAAGGGGGCCCATATGAACACCATCAACCCACCCAGGACCTTGCTGAAGGGGGCCCATATGAACGCCATCAACCCACCCAGGACCTTGCTGAAGGGGGCCCATATGAACGCCATCAACCCACCCAGGACCTTGCTAAAGGGGGGCACACATATGGATCACCATCCTAACACCCACCCACAGGACCATGCTATAAGGGAGGCCCCTAATGAACGCCCATCACCCCACCAAAGGACCATGCTAAAGGGGGGGCACCACCGGGCCCATATGAACGCCATCAACCCACCCAGGACCATGCTGAAGGGAGCCATATGAACGCCATCAACCCACCCAGGACCTTGCTAAAGGGGCCCATATGAACGCCATCAACCCACACAGGACCATGCTAAAGGGGGCCCATATGAACGCCATCAACCCACCCAGGACCATGCTGAAGGGAGCCCATATGACAACACATCAACACCCACAGGACCAGGCTAAAGGGGGGGGCCCATATGACACCATCACCCCAACAGGACCTGCTAAAGGGGGCCCCATAAAACCATAACATCATCAGATACAGTAAAACTAATCCTATTAACCAGCTGAAGCTGAGAGGTGATGGCCCAACTTTTCTTGTAATGGCCAACTGCCGCAAAGTTTACATTGTATAAATAGGCATTTCACTGCTCGCAACTGTTGTGGGTGTCGCCGCTATGGAGCGTATAACCAGGTATTGCTGTGAGGATTCCAGCTTTGCAGGTGCATCTTCACTCGTTGTATGTTGCACGTATTTCCTAGACACTATTTCTACGCAGATTAGACATGAAATTCCTGTATATACACATGACTAGAAGAAATCTGTACTATACACATGAATAGAAAATCTGTGTATACACAGGACTAGAAGAAATCTCCTTTGTTCCATAACTTTTAGATGTTTTAAATGTTTAATGAATATAAATTTTTACCTGATCTAATTCTTGCAAAAATTATATTTCAAATTCACAATCAAAATATCGAATAGTATTCATAAATATCTGCATATTTATGAATATGCAGATATTTATTAACAATTTAATTTATAGCTATTTATTACCAATTTAAGTAAACATACTTAACACCAGCAGCCGATCGGACCCAGGGGGAGACACTTCAAGATGCTACACGACCAAAGATAACATTCACTCCAAACATCTATACCACCTACACCGGGTTATTCATGCCCGTGCCGCCGCTTGGGCGGCTTCATCTCTCAACAACAAACAGCCAACATTGATTCAGTTTATAAAGATCTTGAACCACAGAAAACTTTTCCGTCTTCCACGAGTTGTGGCTGATGACGAATAACATTATGGGGTGTTACATGCTAGTGTTCAAGGCATCATGGGGGGTGTTACATGGTAGTGTTCCAGGCATCATGGGGGGGGGGGGTGGTTACCATGCTAGTGTTCCAGGCATCATGGGGGGTGTTACATGCTAGTGTTCCAGGCGTCATGGGGGGTGTTACATGCTAGTGTTTCCAGGCATCATGGGGGGGGTGTTACATGCTAGTGTTCCAGGCATCATGGGGGGGGTTACATGCTGAGTGGTTCCAGGACATCGTATGGGGGTGGCATGTTACATGCTAGTGTGTACACACGGCATCAGTGTGGGGGGAGGGGTGTGTACATGCTAGTGTTTCCAGGCATCATGGGGGGTGTTACATGCTAGTGTTCCAGGCATCATGGGGGGGTGTTACATGCTAGTGTTCAAGGCATCATGGGGGGTGTTACATGCTAGTGTTCCAGGCGTCCTGGGGGGTGTTTTAACATGCTAGATGTTCCAGGCATCATGGGGGGTGTTACATGCTAGTGTTCCAGGCGTCATGGGGGGTGTTACATGCTAGTGTTCCAGGCGTCATGGGGGGTGTTACATGCTAGTGTTCCAGGCGTCATGGGGGGTGTTACATGCTAGTGTTCCAGGCGTCATGGGGGGTGTTACATGCTAGTGTTCCAGGCGTCATGGGGGGTGTTACATGCTAGTGTTCCAGGCGTCATGGGGGGTGTTACATGCTAGTGTTCCAGGCATCATGGGGGGTGTTACATGCTAGTGTTCCAGGCGTCATGGGGGGTGTTACATGCTAGTGTTCCAGGCGTCATGGGGGGTGTTACATGCTAGTGCTGCGACACAGGCATCATGTGGGGGGGTGTTACATGTTAGTGTTCCAGGCATCATGGGGGTGTTACATGCTAGTGTTTCAGGCATCATGGAGGGTGTTACATGCTAGTGTTCCAGGCATCCTGGGGGTTGGTTACATGCATACGTGGTCCAGGCGTCATGGGGGGTGGTGTACATGCTAGTGCGTTTCCAGGCATCATGGGGGGTGTTACATGCTAGTGTTTCAGGCATCATGGAGGGTGTTACATGCTAGTGTTCCAGGCATCAGGGGGGGTGTTACATGCTAGTGTTCCAGGCATCAGGGGGGGTGTTACATGCTAGTGTTCCAGGCATCATGGAGGGTGTTACATGCTAGTGTTCCAGGCGTCATGGGGGGGTGTTACATGCTAGTGTTTCAGGCATCATGGAGGGTGTTACATGCTAGTGTTCCAGGCATCATGGGGGGTGTTACATGCTAGTGTTTCAGGCTTCATGGGGGGGTGTTACATGCTAGTGTTTCAGGCATCATGGAGGGTGTTACATGCTAGTGTTCCAGGCATCATGGAGGGTGTTACATGCTAGTGTTCCAGGCATCATGGGGAGGTGTTACATGCTAGTGTTCCAGGCATCATGGGGGGTGTTACATGCTAGTGTTCCAGGCATCATGGAGGGTGTTACATGCTAGTGTTCAAGGCATCATGGGGGGTGTTACATGCTAGTGTTCCAGGCATCAGGGGGGGTGTTACATGCTAGTGTTCAAGGCATCATGGGGGGTGTTACATGCTAGTGTTCCAGGCGTCATGGGGGGTGTTACATGCTAGTGTTCCAGGCGTCATGGGGGGTGTTACATGCTAGTGTTCCAGGCGTCATGGGGGGTGTTACATGCTAGTGTTCCAGGCATCATGGAGGGTGTTACATGCTAGTGTTCCAGGCATCATGGAGGGTGTTACATGCTAGTGTTCCAGGCGTCATGGGGGGTGTTACATGCTAGTGTTCCAGGCATCATGGGGGGGTGTTACATGCAGTTGTTTCCAGGCATCATGGGGGGGGTGTTACATGCTAGTGTTCCAGGCATCATGGGGGCGGTGTTACAGGGCACTATGTTTTCAGGCCGTCATGGGCTATAAACCCCAGTGTTGACAAGAAGTGTTATTACTAGTTCTTAAACTCATGTCAGTTAAATATTCTCGTGACACCCGAGCCCCGATGCTGTAAGGCCTAAGTGAGGGTGACCGACCCCTGTTAGGGTGATGAGTGTGATACGTGACTGACGCATGTGAAGGGTGAAACCTTAGGGTGAGGGTGAAACTGTTCTAGGTGAGGGTGAACCGTTCATAGGGTTGAGGGTTAACCTGTCTAGGGTGAGGGTGAACCTGTACTAGGTGAGGGTGACCTTGCGGGGTGATGGTGTAACCGTGTCTAGGGTCGAGGGTGAACTTGTCTAGGGTGAGGGTGAAACCTTGTTCTAGGGTGAGGGTTGAACCTGTCTAGGAGTTGAGGTGAACCTGCTCAGTACGGGTGAGGGTGAACTACCTGTTCCTAGGGTTGGGGGTGTAACCTGTACATACGGGTCGAGGGTGAACCTGTCTCGAGGGTGAGGTGTGAAACCTGTCCGTAGGGTGAGGGTGAACCTCTGCTCTAGGGTGCGGGTGAACCTGTCTAGGGTGAGGTGTGAACCTGTCTGAGGGTGAGGGTGAACCTGTCTAGGGTGAGGGTGACCTACTAGGGTGAGGGTGAACCTGCTCATGGGTAGTGGAACCTGGGTGTGGAGCCTGGTCTAGGGTGAGGGGGTCTGGGGGTGAACCTGTCTATAGGGTGAGAGGTGAACCTGTCTCGTGGGTGGGTGTAACCTGTCTAGGGCAATGTGGTGTGAACCCCTGGCTAGGGTGACGGGTACGCCACCTGTCCTATGGGGCAGGGTGGGAGCCTAGTCTAGGAGTTGAGGGTGAGCCTGTCTAGGGTGAAGGTGAACCTGCACCGCAGGGGGAAGGATGACCGCACGGATGAGGATTTAACATGAACCATGGTGAAGTGCAAACATTGATGGTGTGACGGGTGTGATAAACATGACAAGTTGAGGACGAACTAGGTTTGAAAGATGAAGCCATGGCTAGAGGTAAGGATGAACATTACTAGAGTGAAGGTGAACACAGATCGTGTGAGGATGAAGTCCAATACACACTTCTGGGGACAAGACCACATCTATTGTAAAAGAAAGTTAAATTTGCATTAAACGAATACAATCCAAAATATAAATACAGGAACATCTGCTAAATTAAACTAAATTGACATGCATATTTAATATTACATATAGACCAGCTAATGACTCTCAATTAGGTAATTAGGTACAATTTGGCTAACATGGTCTGGAAAAGGTCAAAGACCTCAATTGATTTGGTCTCTAAATATAAAGATGATATATTTCATGGTTCTCGTTCTGAAAACTCATTCAAGTAAGTCGTTCACAATCCTTGACATTGAATAAATGGATGGATTTGGTGGTTGTTGGATTCAACAGTGATCAACCTTTCGTGGCTGGACAGTAGAAGGTCTAAAACTCACCATTATGCCTGCTTGCTCATTACATGTAACTTTCCAATTCTATAAAAGGTGAAAGCAGGAAAGATTTCGGGGTGTAAGTGTGTGTGGCGAAAATAAAATTAGAAATGGAAGTTTTACAATAAACAGCACATGGGGGGCATGGGTGGTGGGGAAGGGTGTTAGTGTGTTGTGTGGGGTGGGTGGTTTGGTGAAACAATACTAAAACATGACAAAAAAACCAACGGGGACAGAAGGAACAGGACCCAAAGACCGGTGGGGGGTGGGGTGTTGTGGTTGGGGGTGTTGGGGTTAGTGTGGGTTAGGTGAGTGGTGTGACAAGATTCGTGTGTGTGTAGGTGGGTGGTGACAAAAAGAGTATGTGCTTGTGGGATGTGGAGTGGTGGGGGGGGCGAGGCGGTGTTGGTGTTGGTTGGGGGGGGGTATGTGGTGTTGGGGAGGGGGGGGGGGTGGTGGTAGTTGGAGGAGTGGGGGGTGGTGGGTGTATGGTGTGGTTGGGTGGGTGGGGGGGTGGGGGGGGGGCGGGGGATGTGGTGGCGGGGGGTGGGGGTGGGGTAAAGAGTGGGTTAGGTTTTGTGGGGGTGGTTGTGTTTGGTGGGTTGGAGGGGGGGAGGGTGGTGAGGGGATTGGGGTGAAGTGTGGGGGGGTTGGGTGGTAGGGGGTGGTGGTTGAGGGTGTGTTTGGGGGGGGTGGTTTCTATTCTTATTTCTTCTTATTTCCATGTGAATACAAAGGTGCTTTTAAAGAATGAGTGAACCTAGAGTGTAGATCGTTAGTGTACAAGGGGGGCGTTATGTCTGTATGGTATTGGTTAGTGTACGATTGGGAATCGGTTAGTATGACTGGTGGTACCAGGTAGTTGCCCTCTGTCTGTGAAAGCCCTATGAAGCGAGTACAAACAGTCCTCAGGGCACAAACCAGTACAATCACATATTCACAGAGACGGCTCCAATACTTGCGAAAGCGCACGCGCTTACCGCAGTCCAAGCACGTGCGATCTGCAGCCATCACGCAATGATCAGGAATACAAATGCATCCTTGGCGCTGTGTTATTCAGTAACTCTCACGTAACGAACGTACCCCAACGCAATAGATTGACCAATACGCTTATTCATCCAGTTGCGTGGGGTGCGGTCGTTATAGGGCGTGCGCAGTAGCGTAGCCCTGGTGCTGAAAAAGTCAGCGGGAGCCCAAAACCTGCTATATGCAGGAGGCCATTGCGAAATATTGTGTTCTCTTGGTGAAGTAACTGGTTAAGTGGTTCCGGGCTGCTAATGGGCACTATTAACCTCTGGAGAATTATAAAGACCACCACAACAGCTTACCGACCAACCAGTAAGTATAATTTAGTCCTGACATAGTTCATGCCTACTGCTCTAATATCGGAAGGAAACTCAGTATATATACACCCTGAAGCGGGGTAAACTCTCGCAGTGTGGGCTAATAATATATATTATATATATATATATATATATATATGAATATACATATATATATATATATAATATATTTGGTAGCAATCTTCATTAGCACTAATATTAGTTTGTATTCGATATTTTTACACTTATATCATTACATACCCAAAATTTTAAACCACTATCGTATGTATAAATAATTTCAACCTGAGCGCAGGAAGCTGCAGAGAAATTCTTCTTATGGTATTTTTGTCAGCACTGCGTGAGTGGTTCCCTGAAAAGGATCAGGGGCTGTCTCAGAGACGAGGGCGAGAGATTAGAGAGGGAGATGGGTCGAATATATCGCGCGTGTGGTGTGTGTGTGTTGTTGTGTGTGTTGTTGTGTGTGTGTGTGGTTTGTGTGTGTGTGTGTGTGTGGTGGTGTTGTGTTGGCCACTTGCCGGTGCTCTGGAGTAAGCACGGGATTACGAGGAGAAAATGCTTGCAGTGTTCGGGAATTTCAAGCTAATCTGGGAGTATTATTTTGGAGGCTTTAGAGAGTTTAACGACGTTACGGATGTTGCTGTCAATCCACGTAATGGAACTGGTTGCATGCTTCCAATTAGATGGTTAATACAGAATTATATTACGTTCAAGAACACTTTAAATTATCCAAGTGAACATTCTCAAAGATGGATGTGCTTCGTGCCTCGTTTGACTTGGTATTACCATCCAAGACATAATAATAGAAACTTGCTCATTGATAGCGCAAAATAAGAAGTAGTATGTTTTTCCAGTAAAATACGCGTGCTCTGTGCTACTTCTCTGTGCGACATAGACATTCTGACGAAGCACTCCTCGATAATTGCTTATTCTGTGGCACACCTCTCTATTTGGTGTTCTGTGGAAATCAGATGATGCAGACAGAATTACAATAGCGTGATATATCAAAGGACCAGTCCACAAGGGCCGTGATGAGTCGAACCTCCGTAGAAAAGTCCCAGCTGCGCATTAGTCAACTCATGGAGACCTAGTTGTACCCTACCTCACGGAGAGTCCCAGCGTGCGGGACACAGAATCTACACCATTACTTCGATTGATTTCACCTTCTGCCCAACCACTTGGATCACTGGGGGATCGAACTCGGACCCGGCACGCTGCGAGACTGTCGTTTTACCAGTCGAAGTAGTCCGATATTGCAAACTATTTTTGTAGGCTTAACTAAACTATCGGTGTCTTACGAAGTTGTTTATTAAGTATTCGTTGTAGATAAACTTGAATTAAATTGTAATAATTGTAAACAAGAGCTTAAGTTGTACCCCCCACGTTCAAATAGCCTAAAATTAATAAAACAAAAAATAATGCTGGTTTAGGCCTATAACCCCTGGAGGTTGTTTGGGCCTTGACTGTGGTAGTTATGGCCAACCACAAAATGCACTTAAGTCTTGAACATAAAGTAAACCTCAGTGTGTGTGTACACCGCCTTGGGGAGCTGAGGACAATTCCTCACAATTGTGTGCTCAGACAATTCACTCAACACGTGTGTGCTCAGGACAAATTTTCTTACCCTTGTGTTGCTCGGACACATTTACTCAACAACCTTGCTTTGCTCAGGACACATTTACTCAACACCTTTGGTGCTAAGGACACATTTATCTCCTCTTGTGGTAGCTCAGGAACGTGTCGTTAAGTTTCCTTTGGCTAGCCGCCATATGACCGACTGTGGCCCAGCAACCACTATCTCACACTGTTCAGTACTGTACTGTATAGTTTAAGGAGCTTTGGCACGTTCGATCGCGTCCCTCTCCCTCACGAAAACAGAAATGACGGGGTTCTGAAGTTTCGAGTTTATATACACTCATTCGTAAGGTCTTTGTGTTCGTTCGTTGTTGCTTGGCGTTCGTTCTTGCTCACTGACTTGTGTTCGTTTTGCCTTAACGTCCGTTCGTGGCTTCGATGACGTCGTCTGGCTACTTTGATGTCAGTTCTGGCTCTTATTAACGCTCGTTAAAGATTGTCCTAAAATTTATTCTCCCTGCTGACGGAATTGTTGTAAGAGGGTCCTATACAATTAATGGAAAGGTTACCCGGCTGCACCCGGTATCTTCCCTTCTACAACCTCATCTCCTCTTTCTCCCTCTTACTTTCCGTTATCCCCCTTTTACCACCTCTTCCTCCATTTCTTGCCCGTTCTTCCCCACCTTTAAAAAAATATATTATTACTAAGTACTACAATCGTTAGCAACTCTATGGAAAACGCAACGAATCATTCATACATATCTGAAATCGGGATAAGGGAGGGGGGGGGACTGTAATAAAACCGATATTCCTTAAACATTTCACTTGGGCTGACCAGACTGAACTATGACCGTCCACTACCCAAAATGAGTCATCCTGGTAAGTTGGGTGAGGCTACCCCAAGGCATCTAGCCTCCAGCCTAGGACAGACAGACAAAAAGACATTCTATTTCACAGAAATTAAAGCTTTAACAGTAAATTTTTAAAAAAAATATGAAAAGGTGTTGAGCATCATTAAACATTCGTTTGTGTCCTGCGGAATAGCAGAGCATGTTAATGATGCCGAGTTAAAGGTAATTAATTACAGGTGCCAAACGCTCCCGGTTGAACAGTGATTAGTGCCTGAATGGCTGATAGTGTGTTGGTGTGCGGGTGTTTGTGAGGTGGGTATACGCTGGGTTTGTGAGGTGGGTATACGCTTTTGTTGCAGGTGTTTTGTGAGTGGGTATACGCTGTGTTTGCTGGTGTTTTGTAGGTGGGTATACGCTGGTGTTGCAGGTGTTTGTGAGGTGGGTATACGCTGGTGTGCTGTTGTTTGTGGGTGGGTATACGCTGTGTTGCAGGTGTTTGTGAGGTGGGTATACGCAGGTGTTTGGTGTGGTGGGTATACGCTGGTTTTGCTGGTGTTTGTGGGGTGGGTATACGCTGGTGGTGCTGGTGTTTTGTGAGTGTTGGTATACGCTGGGTTTGTCGGTGTTGGGAGGTGGGTTACGCTGGTGTTGCAGGTGTTTGTGAGGTGGGTATACGCTGGTGTTGCAGGTGTTTTGTGAGTGGTTTATACGCTGGTGTTGCAGGTGTTTGTGAGGTGGCCATCAGCTGGTGTTGGTGAGATGCCTCTCAATGTTGTGGTGTTATATTCTGGCTGTATTACCATCCTTTGATCGTATTTCTATGTTGACATTATTCTGTAGTCCGACGTTGCTTCGTTGTTACGTGTAGGGGGTTGTTGTGTGTGTGTTGGTTTGTGTGTGTGTGTTTGTGTGTGTGTTTGTGTTGTTGTGTGTGTGTGTGTGTGTGTTGGGTTGGTGTGTGTGTGTACTCAACCATTTGTACTCACCTGTTTTTTCTCACCTATTTGTTCTTGCGGGGGGGGTTGAGCTCTGGCTCTTTGTTCCAGCCTTTCAACCGTCAATCAAAAGGTGTACAGATTCATGAGCGTATTGGGCTCTATCACATCTACACTTTTAAACTGTGTATGAAGTCTCCCTACACCACATCACTTCCTAATTCATTCGTGTGTGTGTGGTGTGTGTGTGTTGTGTGTGTGTTGTGTGTGTGGTTTGTGTTTTTGTGTGTGTGTTTGTGTGGTGTGTAGTGTGGTGGTGTATGGTGCGCGCGCATGTGTGTGCATTCCAGTGAGTGCGTTTGACTGCTTCTTTGCGCGCCTGTTAGCGTGAGCAGTGGTGCGCCTCAATCTTATCTGATCCCTCCTTATAATTCCTGCCTCACGGATCTTCAAATATCAGGCTTTATCGATCATGGATAAGTGGAAAGGAAGTTATAAACTGACACGAGAATCTCCAGGGGAAAAACTTTCCAATATGCCGCCTCGCATATTGGTTTCCCAACCAATTTCTCACTGAAATTGATGAATCGACCACTAGAGGAAATGGCGATAATTTTTGCGAAACAAGTGACGATGCTGAACGTAGTTTGCGAGTTTCGCCGTGTTCTGCATGTCCGTAGAATCGTGGTGTTAGGCGCGTGAGAACGCATACCTGTGCGTGAATATGATCTCAGCGGTTTACAGAATCCGGGCTCCCTGGGCTCATTTTCTCTAAGCAACTATATGAGTTCCATAAGAGCCCCCCCCCCCCCACCATACGTCCTGCCTATATATCATCCTCACACTGGCACAAACTTCATAATCTACGCTGTTACGATCCTCCCTGGTGTCCTTGTGGCTTCTGTTAGTCCTGTGTTTTTTTTATTTGTAACTGGCGCTCTTCTGGTGGGGGTCCGTCTTGTTTCTGGCTGGACCGTGGGTGTGGCCCGGGGGTTTGCTGTAGGTAGTGTTTGTAGCGTAGCCGTGTGTCTTGTGTTGTTGAGGTTTCTTGTCCTCTTGTTTTTTGGTGTGGTGTTGTGTCTCTGTCGTGAGTCCAGTAGCAGGTTAACTCGCGGTTTTGTGTTACCTTGTGGGGTTGTTTCTTCCAACTGGTGAAATACATGGGTGGTGGCAGTTTGATGTATGAGTGAGAGTGTTGGCGGGTGGGTGGTACAGTGGCTATGCACTTTACCCCGCAGTTCTACACGCTTGCCACAAGCGTCAGTGTCTCACTTCTCCCATCAGGTCCTCTAAATAATCAGAATTGATAATGCGCAGTGAATTGCTCAGATTAGACAAATTCGGAATATGAAGATAATTATTTCCAGTGCATCGGACCTCAATTTATCGTCTTGTGTGGCCGTCTAAGGTGCATTATTGAC
>WNGS01164437.1:45726064-45736578 GCA_020271785.1 Procambarus virginalis | reverse complement strand
ATACAATCAGTACTTAGAAACTGTCAGTATCAATGATGGCAGTACTGGGTAAGGCTACCAGTAAAATCACCATAAAACCTTACCTACCAATTATCACATGGCTTATAGTCAATTTAAAATCTCAATTAGCAAAGCTAAAAAAGGCCTGAGCATTTAAAACTCTATCATGAGATTAAAGCTCACATTGAAGAATAAATTATAGAAGTCGTGAAACACGACAATAAGCAAACAGGCCTTTTTTACCACACATGGCTGTAATGAGAGAATCAAAAACAACTCCTTTACGGATAGTTTTTAACTGTAGCTCTAAATCTGGACCCCAAGGAACCAGTCTAAATGATTGTTTGCAAACAGGTCCAAGTCTAACTCAGAAATTGTATGACATACTGTTGAAGTTTAGACTTAATAAATATGCATATTCAGCAGATATAAGTAAGGCCTTTCTAAGAGTCGGCTTGCAGGAAGAAGATAGAGACTTCACTAAGTTTCTATGGGTAGAGAACCCAGAAGATATCAATAGTCCTATAGTGACTTTCAGATTTTCATCAGTACTTTTTGGCGCTACAAGTAGTCCATTCCTGTTGCAAGCAACTCTAGATACTCATCTGAAGAAATCATCAAGTCCCTATAAGGCTGAAATCAGTCAGAATCTATATGTAGATAATTTTCAAGGGACAGTTAACAGTACTACTGAACTGTTACAATTATATCAAGAGGCCAACAAGGAGCTACAAGGTGCCAACATGCCACTACAATCTTGGGCCTCTAATAATGCAACATTGAATAATCAAATAGCAAGAGATTACCCTGAATATCACGTACCAGAATCACAAAAGGTGTTAGGTATGGAGTGGGATTTAATCTCGGACATGATCTCGATCAAATCCGTGCCAGTAAATTATTGCATTGCTACAAAAAGGGATTTGCTTTCACAAGTTAGCAAAGTATTTGACCCACTTGGTCTACTAAATCCTTTAACTATCAAGTGGCGTTTACTGGTGCAAGAAGCTTGGAAGACTAAAGTTGGTTGGGATGATCCACTACCACTCCAGTTACAAAAAGCTTGGATGGAAATGGCTCAAGAACAAACTTTAGTCGAAAAGATAATCTTTCCGAGACACATAGTCGAGGAAAATGATGAAGTAACACTACATGTATTCGCAGACTCGTCAGCCAAAGCTTTTGGAGCTTGTGCTTACTTAGTGACTTCTAATCAATCATATCTTATCACCTCTAAGGCCAGAGTCGCTCCATTAAAAAAGAGGACTTTGCCTCAGATGGAACTAACAGCACTGCTAACAGCCACACGCTTAGCTGTGCATATCAAACAAGTCTTGTCTACCATGAACATCAAAGATGTCATTATATGGTCTGACAATGAAGCTGTTTTACAATGGGTACGAAACGACAACTGTCCGACTCCCTATGTAAAAAATCGCGTCTCGGAAATTAAAGAAATTTCCGCAGGCTTTCAATTGTTGCATGTACCAACAAAAGATAATCCAGCTGATCTCTTATCAAGAGGTATGACGTTTAAACAATTTGCAAAGGCAGATATTTGGTTTTATGGGCCTAGATGGTTAGTGAATGGCAGTTGGCCTGAACAAAAGCCGCACGTCATCACGACACAAACCATAACTACCACCAGGCAGCAAGCTCAAATATCAGTCTTGGATTGTACTCGTTACTCCTCGCTCATCAAATTAATCAATGTAACACAGAACGTGTTTCAATATCTCAGGAAAAAAGGTATAAAATACACTTTTCCTGATGCACTTATCTATTGGGTAAGACAAGCCCAGAAAGAAACTTATTTGGAATAACTATGAAAATCTTCCGCATAAGTTAAAACACAATCTCGGTCTGTGGATAGACCAAGAAAATCACAACATTCTGCGTTGTGGAGGGAGACTTAAACACGCAGATGTTAATCTAGATACCGTGCATCCATGGCTTTTACCAAAAAATCATTGGATCACCAGGTTGATTGTGTTACATACACATCAACAAATCATCAAACATGGAGGAGTGTTAGACACACTCACACAAATCAGACAACAGTATTGGATTCCTCAGGGAAGACAGTCAGTCAAATCAATCTTGAAAAATTGCATGATATGCCGAAGGTACGATGCAAAAACTTGCTCTTATCCAGGGCCACCACCTCTACCAAAGGAACGTGTGGTCCATCTACATCCTTTCGAAACGACCGGAGTAGATTATACAGGAGCAATATATCTAACAGGGACTCCAGATAAGCAACCTATCAAGGCATACATCTGTCTGTTCACCTGTGCTACCACCAGGGCAGTACATTTAGAGGTAACACCCGATATGACTGCTCAATCATTTATTCAAGCTTTCCGCAGATTCGCAGCACGCCGATCATGCCCCAAGCTGATGATTTCAGACAACGGAGCAAACTTGGTAGCTGGAGAAGCATGTCTACGGGAAATCTGTTCCCATCCTGCAGTTACTTCCACACTGGAACAGCGTCATTGCAGATGGAAATTTATCCCTCCAAGAGCCCCATGGCACGGAGGATTTTATGAACGGTTAATAGGAACTGTCAAAAGATCCTTGAGAAAATCTCTACACCGTCAGAAAATCAATCTTCAAGAACTCCAGACAGTAATCACGGAAATAGAATCAAGGGTGAATAACCGGCCGTTGACTTACTTGTCTGATGATCCTACTCAACATGAGCCATTAAGTCCTGCACACCTAATGTATGGAAGACTTCTGACTCCAGTACCATCTCTAGTGGATGATGAGATCAGAGATCCCTCATATGTGGGTCAGAGCGAGTTGGTTCAGGGGTATAAGCATCTGTCCAGCATAATCCAAAAATGGAATGATGTTTGGACAAAAGAATATCTTACATCTCTACGAGAACATCACTATGGGGCCAATGTCCCACATAATATATCTAATCTCCAACCTGGCGATATTGTCTTGGTAGACAGTGATGGCCCTAGGGCTGACTGGCCATTAGGTAAAGTTGTCTCAGTCCATCCAGATAGCCAGGGGATTTTGAGAATAGTCAAGATCCTGTCTAAAGGAACAACTTCCCTGAAGACATTGGACAAACTCATCCACATGGAATCAGTGAGCCAGCTGCAGTTAGATCCTGAGAGACCTCAAGACATTCTAACTGCACATGACCCACAGACTCCCAACAGGCACAATCGTCCACAACGGACAGCCGCACAAAAGTGCAAGCAAAATTTGCACTTGTATTATCAATCCGATGGAGAGTAAATAAATACATATGGTTACTACTGTCCTTAGTATAGGACTCTGTGCCAGTTCTCTCCCTCTGGAAGATGTGGGAAATTTTTACCCACCATATCTAATAATCATCTAAGAAATGTATTATTTCTATATCATATCAATATCATATCGAATCATATCTATATCATATCTATATCATATCTATATCAAATCTATATCATATCAGAATCATATCAGAATCATATCAGAATCACAATAGATTCATTATATATAGCTTGATCCTAGATGATGCCACTATGATCACGTACGCCATAGGGCCCTATAGATGCCTACGTGACTTTGTGCATGATCTCTCAAGGATCCAGAAACTTCTAGAAGGATTTGTTAATTAAAAATTTATTGGAACATGACGTAGTATCCGGTAGAGATAAAATCGAATCCTTATTAAGAGTCAGTGGTATTATCAAGTACTACTTATAATCTTTAAATCCTATATCTAATTTTATTATAATCACATCTTATCTCAATCATAAGTCTAGACTGTAAAAATAATCAATCAATATTCATTTTAAGTTACCCCTTTCAAGGGAGATGGGGGGGGGGGCATCGGGAGAGAAGCGCCCACCACAGCCCGAGGGCAGAACGCGTATGTTTACACCACTGTGAACAGTGACGGTCCCTTAGCGAACATTTTTGGCTGAGGACACCTTATCTAATATCATTATCACAAGTGAACACTCTCTAGAACTGGGGGAGTACCTGGACAATATATCAACAAGGAAAATCCTAGAACATTTATGTAAAATAAGAGTGAAGTGGAGCATTTAGTGACGCGGTCTCCACCTTCATCCCTAATATCATCCCTAATCTTCATTATCATCTTCTGCAACGCAGTCCAATATCCGTAGCAACGCTACTAGATCATACAGCAACGCTGTTTTATAAAATATCGTGCCTAAACTCGCCAAGAGAGTTTATTCAGTCTGGCACACTTGTCAGACAGGCACCCGACTGGCAGAGAAGTATATTGAATGTTATTTTGGTATATGATTGGCCAATTGTATGCTTGTGACTTTAATATTCTATAAATCTGTCTTTCGGTAAAAAGGCGAGGCAACGCCTCATGTTTCTGTGAGTTTATTATTAATATTGTGGTACAGCAGAATCTTATCCAAACAAATACTCATGAGTGTCCAGAGTGTAGGAAGAGATTCAACAAGCTGACTGTATTTAATCATATACATTGATCATATACATTGCATATACTTGAATATATATAAATTAAGTTAACAATTGCTTGCTTAGTTATTTTTTAAGTAATCATATAAGTTCATTTAATTGAATATAATTTTAGTACTCAGTAACAGTACTCAGACCATACATTAAGGTCATTTATCATACTTTACAATTTACAATTTAAGTTGTTTAAAGTATAAGTGTATTGGCTGTTAATTGCTAAGGTGCTAGGCTAGACTGTGTATGTTTAAATCTCTGATTTAAACAGAGCCAGTGTTCAGTTATATAACTGAATTTATTAAATCTAATCCTTGTATAAAATACAAGCTGATGTGAGATACCTGTTGGCAGGTGGACGTGGAACTGCAATCAACCTATCAACTAATTCACTCACCCCACCTGCCCCTTACAGCCCATTATCTGTCATTAGGAAAAGAGGAGCTAGGATTTACGACCCTAGCTAGAGATTTTAGTTGAATTAATTTGCATACAGTAATTTTTTAATTTAGTTCAGTACAAGTCTCTGGTAGTCTCCTCTTATATCAATCACAGCAGGTTTTTCCCACAACGCATAATTGGATAATGTTCATGTGATCAGGGTCTTCAGAGGACGGCAGGTAAGTTCATACACGGATAACTTCCGGTTTACAGAGAATTATTGGGAAAATTACTTCCGAATTACAGGATTAATCGACAAAACTTTTGGATCACAGGATTAATCGACAAAACTTCCGGATCACAGGATTAATAGACAAAACTTTTGGATCACAGGATTAATCGACAGTTTCTGGATCACAGGATTAATCGACATAGCTTCCGGATCACAGGATTAATCGACAAAGCTTCCGGATCACAGGATTAATCGACAAAGGGGCGCATGAGGACTCGGAGCCTCACGAGTGTTCGATACACTACACTCATAATAGGCCTACGAGCTTAGAATATCCTCTGATAATTACGTAGCCTTGATTCACCACACTGTTAGTGCTAGCAAGTCAGGTTGGGGTCATACGAGGCTATGAGAATAGGAGAGGCGTACAGGGAAGTTTTTGTCCAGGAATCATGAAAAAACAAAAGGAAACCAACTTTACGATGGTGTTGTGTTTCTGAAGTAACCAAGTTTTGATTGGAGTTGGGAGGTGTGAGGCTCGTATGTCTGTCTGTCTGTCTGTCTCTCTCTCTCTCTCTGTCTCCGTGTCTCTCTTTCTTTCTCTCCCTCTCTCTTTCTCTCCCTCTCTCTTTCTCTCTCTCTCTCTCTCTCTCTCTCTCTCTCTCCCACCGACTTCAACACTTTTTTTTAGCTGGAGTAAATAATGAATAGTGGTGCATACATGTTAATGTTGCTCCACTCACTCACCCTCTCACTGTGTTTCTCACTGTCTCTCACAAACGGCTGAAACCCAGTTAGATTTCCCTGATTGAGCAAGTCTACGTAGTCTTGCTCAACCTAGTGAGCAGCTCCTGACAACTGGCGCCTCTGATCACCTAAACAGACACTGGAGGTTAGGCAACTGTTGTGGTTAGCATCTTGGCGGTTATTGGGTAGCCAAGGGAGTGGTCTTGATCGGCTTAACGGGCTCCCTATCCTCATAATGGGGAAATAAACTTAGACAAATCACCAGAATGCTCTTGAATATCAATCAAAGCACCTCTAAATCCATCATTCCTCATTCCAAACCTTCAAGTCAAAATTTCCTCTTGATTTGCTCTGAAGCGTCTGACAGGAAAGAACGAGTGCCAATACAGGCCATAACAAACCCTATAATGCCCACCCATAGAGGTTGTTTTCTCCCACAGGGTCTAACTAACGTATGGAACCGCCTACCCGCTGATGCCGTATATACTCAACGATGTCTGACAGCAGCGTGACGCTGCTTAAAACAAGTATTACACTGCTACAGCTCTCTTCGTATAGGATCACTCTCCCACACAGCTGGATTTGTCATCCTTGAAAACGCTGCTTAGAATATCAAGAGAAATTATTTACCGGCGTCGGACGCCGGTAAATAATGAAATAAATAATGAAAATGGGGATGAAAATGCTAAATGAAGGTTCCAGGAGCCCCACAACACCCTCCCCGGCTGAGTGTGAGGGACAGTGGGAGTCTGTTGCACAGGCGACGACACTTAGACCCATTAAAGCACTAACGGTGAAAAACAAAAGGGGTTCATCCCTTGCCAAAAAAAAAATCTAACAACTTTCAGACAATTTTACGACAGCCATCACTCTCGGAGGCACCAGCAGACGAGAACAACTACTGACGAAGCGACACAGATGGCTTCTTCTTAGCTCACAACTGTGGATCCCGGGGTTCGATTCCCGGACGGTACAGAAATAGTTGGGGCCACGCTTCCTTTCACCAAATGTGTGTTCGCCCAACAACAAACAGCCACCTGAATGATAGGCAAGTGTTGTGGGGTTTTATTGGACCGCACACCACTTCAGGCCAACGTGTTGCTAAGGGTTGTGCACCAACTCTGACAAAACCGTTTAGTATAAACTATGAGACTTTATGAGACTTGTGCCTCACGCAGGAGACTCACACAAAGGACTTCCCGTGGTTGTACTATACATGGATTTTGCTGAACCCTTTGATAAATTACCACATGAAAGACTGACAAGAAAATTACAGGCACATGGAATAAATGGTAAAATAACAGAATGGATAAAACAATGGTTAAAACAAAGAAAACAAAGAGTGGTGCTAAATGAGAATGAATGTGACTGGAGAAGTGTGGTAAGTGGACCACAAGGGTTCATTTTGGGGCCAAGCCTTTTTGTCTTATCAGTGACATAGATGAGAATATTACAAACCACATCATCAGATTTGAAGATGACTCAAAGATTTATGGTAAAATGGGAAATTATAATGATGTTGAAGCCTTACAAAGCTTTACAACATGAATTACGCAAACAATAAAAAGACTGGCAAATGCTTTTTTAATAAAACAAGAATGCAAGACCTTGTATGTGGGACATAACAACCCATGTTACAACAATACCTTGCAGCAGATTGACGAAGAAAAGGATCTTAGAGTCTAAGTCGACCAATCACTGAAAGTTGCACAACAGGTAAGAACAGCAGTCAAAAAGGCTAACAAAGCTCTTAAAATAGTCAAGCGTATCTTTGACTTTAATAAGAAAAAAAGAGGTAGTGATTCAATTGTAAAAAACTCTGATGATCCCCCATTTGGAGTGCTGCATGCAAGCATGGAGACCACATCTACAGACGGAGACAACTGCTCCAGAGAAAGTGCAACACCGAGCAACAAAAATCATTCCAGAACGAAGTCAACTCACGTATCAGGAACGGTTGAGGGCCACAGGGCTAACTAACAACGCCTCAAGTCAGCCATGACAGGGCAGATCTCATCGAAACTTTGAAAACGCGGAATAATTTGAAGGATGTTGATCAAGCCAATTTTTTCGAGAGGTCAGATGAGACATAAACAAGAAGCAACGGCTTCAAGCTCAACAAGCTACAATGTAGAACTGACAACAGAAGATGCTTGTCATCCCCCATATAGTTACAACCCAACCACCATAGCCGTAAATACCAAAACTGTTAAATTTTAAAATCCAGCGGGAAAAAATAATCAGGGCAAATGGGGAGAGGAGGAGGACCTATGACAGGCCGCCGGCTTCCTGTCCTCGTCAAGACCACTAGAGTGTTAGTGGTCCTCAGGTAAATTCGTGGTAAATTTAACATCACCAGATGACTAAGGTCACCAAGTGAACCAGTTTTTTGGACTAGACTGCATCAGAAAAGCACCAGGATCACGTAAGGCATCAGTTACCTGCTTGATGGGGTT
Source organism: Procambarus virginalis (assembly GCA_020271785.1). Taxonomy (NCBI): domain Eukaryota; kingdom Metazoa; phylum Arthropoda; class Malacostraca; order Decapoda; family Cambaridae; genus Procambarus; species Procambarus virginalis. Next base: position 45,728,295 of record WNGS01164437.1, on the reverse strand, counting down.
CTGGGAGTTCTTCTACTCCCCAAGCCCGGCCCGAGGCCAGGCTCGACTTGTGAGAGCTTGGTCCACCAGGCTGTTGCTTGGAGCGGCCCGCAGGGCCACATACCCACCACAGCCCGGCTGATCCGGAACTTCTCTTAGAAATCAGTCCAGTTTTCTCTTGAAGATGTCCACGGTTGTTCCGGCAATATTTCTAATAGTCGCTGGGAGTTATTGGGCTGGATAACATCACTAGACCACTAATGAGAGCTAGTGAACCAGTTGTACTACTAGATAACGCTTGAGTGAGACACACCTGTAACCTGCACGCTTGAGTGAGACACACCTGTAACCTGCACGCTTGAGTGAGATACACCTGTATCTCACTGTTCTCAAGAGCCGACACGTGTCTGTTGCGTCTTTATTGTGACACAAATATTATCAAACAATTTCATCATTTGAGGACAATTCACCAAGACAACACCATACAAGGACAATACACCAAGACAACACCATACAAGGACAACACACCAAGACAACACCATACAAGGACAACACACCAAGACAACACCATACAAGGACAATACACCAAGACAACACCATACAAGGACAATACACCAAGACAACACCATACAAGGACAATACACCAAGACAACACCATACAAGGACAATACACCAAGACAACACCATACAAGGACAATACACCAAGACAACACCATACAAGGACAATACATCAAGACAACACCATACAAGGACAATTCACCAAGACAACACCACATAAGGACAATACACCAATACAACACCATACAAGGACAATACACCAATACAACCCCATACAAGGACAATACACCAATACAGCTCCATACAAGGACAATACACCAATACAACACCATACAAGGACAATACACCAAGACAACACCATACAAGGACAATACACCAATACAACACCATACAAGGACAATACACCAAGACAACACCATACAAGGACAATACACCAATACAACACCATACAAAGACAAATTGAAAATAATTAGTTTACAGTCAATATCTAGGTGTTAGTGATATAGGTGAATTATAGAAAGGTGCGCCAATCTAGGAGTGGTTATTTACACACACCTGCTTACGAAACCTCTATATCTTTCCTTGATCATAGCGGCGTTATTTAGACGATTAAGATTGACGAGGATGGGAACGTCACCTGTGGGGAACCGACCTGTGAGATTTATATTTTCTCAATTTAAATGAGTTTATAAATGTTTATATTTACGTTAATTTACATATTTCGATAGCAATTTGTATGAGGTTTAACGGACTGTGTTTCTGCAATATTCTCACAAATCGACTCTTTGCACAGTATGAGGGGGTTTATATTAAATTTATATATATGCAGCCAATCAAACTACAGTATTAAACTACATATATTAATAATGAAATTGAGAGGTCTTATCTTATTGAATGTAGGCCTGGTCCACCAGGTATAAAGAAGGATGATGACACCAAATAATCCTCGTGGTTGAGGCTAGCATCACCACCCAGGTACTGGTGTTAGATGATTAATTCTTGCTTCCTCTTCACTTGTTCCTGTCAAAGGGCACTTGCTGTGAAGCCGGAATCCTATATATATGGTAGCTGTATCAGAAGAAATATTGGTATATTATTTATAAGATAAGGACTTATGAGTAATTACCTGGGTTGAGTCGCTTCGTGCGTGCTAACCGGTTCACCCTATATCTACCTAACATTATCTGGCCAGAAATGATTAGATAATAAACGAGTTTGGTAACACACTTCCCGTATTTAGTTAAGGGAAGTTATTTAGTTAAGTAGAAGCAACTAATAGACTTAGTTGCGTGTCGATAACGGAAGCACTTTACTCCTGTGACACATCTGTCCAAAGGAGAATTATAGGAGCTAAATTTGCTCCAGTGACTCTGGTCAATCAACTATGGCTGACCTCTCACCACTGACGCTCTGGCTCTCCTTGTCCAGATGTCAGTAATTGGTAGAAAGGTCACATTTACTCTGGTACTGATAATTAAGTTAATTTAAATAAGATGTTTTTATTATGTTAAAAGTCCAAAGACTGCGGTATTAAGAACAATTCGCAGCAGAATAGCTGACGAATTTAATAGCGACGTGTCAATGACATCCGTTTACTATTGACGGAAAATTCCACTTCAGGCAACATTTTCTGTATTAACTTGTGTATACAACCCAGCAGCAATATTATCTGATTTTTTATTTAATATTAGTAA
>WNGS01164437.1:45687563-45698966 GCA_020271785.1 Procambarus virginalis | reverse complement strand
CTCGGGTTAAATCTGCAGTAGCCATTTCTATTAGATAAATCTCTGCATGGCGTTTGGATTTGTTATACTTATTCAACAGCTTGTTGTACTCTGTTATTCAGATTTATTAAATCAGGAGATGGTTAGTCTAGCCAACTTTTGACATTTGTACAATCAGTTGAGTTAGGTGATTTGTAGACCATAAGTGTCCACCTATTTCCTGTTTCAGCTGCTGGTGTGAACACTGTCAGCCAGTTTGGACCTTTTCCCGGTTTCGGAGATTCTGGATATTTTCTCTTTCTGTATCAAGTATGTATGATGTTAATTATTTTGATAAATGAGCTTTCCTGTCTACGTTAGGTAATGATTCCAAAGATGTCCTTCATTTCCTCCCTGACTCTGGTTGTAGCAGGTGCTACATTACAAAAGTCTGTATAACTTTTGATTTGTGATCATCCCGAATGCACCAAGTTGGTAAATCCTGTTAATAATTTTTGTAAAAATTGTAAATGTCACTATTTTGCAAGTTATTACAAGATACTGTTATCCCTAATAGTTGTTTGATGAAAATAGAGTAAATGGCCTACTGGTTTTACTGTAATAGGCGTTGTGATATAGTTAGGCTTATGGATAATATTGTAATTGAACAGCTCATACAGTGATACAACAATCTTTTTTTAAGGAATATTATGTAATGAGCAGCTCTGAAACTCAGTTGATTAGAGATTAATGTTAGATATACACTTAATATGTATGTAATGTTACCTATAGTGAGGTGATAACTAGTACTATATGATTAATATGCAGTTGTCTTTGACACTGATAGAATTAAGTACGTAGTGGTTCCTTAACACAGGAACAGTATTAATCATATGACATGCTTATAGTGTAATGGATATTGTGGCTTAAGCCACTGAAACAATTGTTTTACTTAGAATAGTAGCTATGATAAATATTGGCTTGTTGTAGGCTAGAATATGTAAAAATATTCCAATGCAAAATCAGTTTACTGTATTTATTTGCTGGAATCAATATGTTAGTTAACGACAGTATCTTCAAAAAGACCTATTAGTTTCGAATAGTCAGGACCAAAAAGTGGGGAAAACCGCTGGGATTGTATAAGAGGAGACTACCAGGACTTGTACTGAAACTAAATTAAAAATTACTGTATGCAAATAATTCAACTAAATCATCTAGTACTAGGAGTGTAAATCCTAGCTCCTCTTTTCCTATGACAGACTGTGGGCTGTAAGGGGCAGAGGTGGTGGTGAGTGAATTAGTTGATAGGTGATGAGTTCCAGTCCACCTGCCAGACAAATCTCACAATCGGCTTGTATTGTTATACAAGTTTAAGATTTAATAATTCAGTTATATAACTACACTGCTCTGTTTAAATCAGAGTTTAAACATATACCAGTCTAGCCTAGCACATAACTTTGCAATTAACAGCCAATAACTTATACTACAAACAACTTAAATAGTAAATGTAGAAAGTATGATAACTGGATTCGTCCCTAAATATGGTCTAAGTACTGTTACTAAGTACTAAAATTATATTCAATTAAATGAACTTATATGATTACTTAAAAAATAACTAAACAAGCAATTGTTATCTTAATTTATATATTCAAGTATATATGCAATATATTTATTATATGACGAAGTACAGACAGCCCGGCTAAATCTCTTCCAACACCATGGACACTTAAGAGGTCTTGTTTACTTATTGCGGCTGAATCTTTTTCTGACACAAATGGACACTCATGAGGTCTAGTTCTTAGATAAGATTCACAGCTACACTATTATATTAATAAACTTACTGAGGTATGAGGCGTTGCCTCGCTTTATAACCGACAGGCAGATTTATAGGGTATATTAAAGTCACAAGCATACAATTGGCCAACCATATACCAACATAACCTTCATATACTTCTCTGCCAGCCGGGTGCCTTGTCTGACAGTTTGCCAGGCTGACTAACTCTCTTGTCGTGAGTTTAGGCACGATATTTTATATCACAGCTTTGCTGTAAGATGATCTGGTAGCATTGCTACGTGATTGTCCCTGCAGTTGCAGAAGAATGATAGTTGATGAAGATTAGGAATGAAGGTGGTGGAAACCATGTCGCTGTGAGCTCCACTATACACTCTTATTTTATATAAATGTTCTAGGATTTTCCTTGTAGATATTGTCCAGGTACTCCCCCAGTTCTAGAGTGTGTTCACTGGTGATAATGATATTAGATAAGGTGTCCTTGAGCTGGTAATGTTCGCTAAGGATCCGTCACACGTGTTCACAGTTGTCAACAAACGCGTGGTCGCGTCGGGCTCTCGTGGGCGCTTCTCCCCAGATGTCCCTCCCATGCTCCCAGAGCACGTTAGTCTTCTAGAATAATGATTGATTATTTTTACAGTCTAGACTTATGATTGAGATAAGATGTGATTATAATATAATTAGAAATAGGATATAAAGATTATAAGCAGTACTTGATTGTACCACTGATTCTTATTAAAGATTCGATTTTATCCCTACTGGATATTGAATCAATGTTCCAATAATTTTTTTAATTAAAAAATCCTTCTAGAAGCTTCTGGATCCATGAGAGATCATGCACAATGTCACGTAGGCATCTATAGACCCTATGGCGTACGTGATCATAGTGGCATTATCTTCTAGGATCAAGCTGTATAATGAATCTATTGTGATTCTAATATGATTTTTTTATACGATTTTGATTTGATATAGATATGATATAGAAATAATACATTTATATAAATGATTATTAGATATGGTGGGTAAAATTTCCCCACATATACAAAGTGGGGGACTCTACACTGCCCCTGGCCTACACATAGTGGGGACGCTACACTACCCCTGGCCTACACACTGTGGGTGACGCTACATTACCCCTGTCCTTCACACTGTAGAGGACGCTACACTGCCTCTGGGCTACACACTGTGGGGGACGCTACACTACCAAAGGCCTACACACTGTGTGGGATGCTTCAATACTCCTGTTCTTCATACTGTGGGGAGGCTACACTACCCCTGGCCTTCATACTGTAGAGGACGCTACACTACCCCTGGCATACACACAGTTGGAGACGTTACACTATTTCTGGTCTACACACTGTGGGGGACGCTACATTACCCCTGGCCTACACACTGTGGGAGGCGATAGACTGCCCCTGGCCAACACTCTGTGGAGGACGCTACACTACCCTTTGCTTACACACAGTGGGAAACAGTACACTACCTCTGGCCCTACAGATTGTGGGGGACGCAAAACTGCCCCTAGCCTACACACAATGGGAGATGCTACACTCCCCCTGGCCTATGCACTGTGGGTAACGCTACACTACCCCTGAGTTTTATACTGTAGAGTACGCTACACTACCCTACACGATTCTCTGTGTACCTCCACACGCCGTCTGCGGGGGAGCCGGTCGGCCGAGCAGACAGCACGCTGGACTTGTGATCATGTGGTCCTGGGTTCGATCCCAGGTGCCGGCGATAAACAATGGGCAGAGTTTCTTTCACCCTATGCCCCTGTTACCTAGCAGCAAAATAGGTACCTGTGTGTTAGTCAGCTGTCACGGGCGGCTTCCTGGGGGTGGAGGCCTGGTCGAGGACCGGGCCGCGGGGACACTAAAAAAAGCCCCGAAATCATCTCAAGATAACCCTTGGCCTACACACAGTGGGAGAGGCTACACTACCCTTGGCCTACACACAGTGGGAGACACTACACTATCCCTGGGTAAACACTGTGAGGACGGTACACTCTGCCTGGCCAACACACTGTGGGGGACGCTACACTACCCTTTGTATACACACAGTGGGAGACACTACACTACCTCTGGCCTACAGACTGTGGGGGACGCTACACTATCCCTGGCCTACACACTGAGGAAGACGCTACACTACCCCTGGCCTACACACTGTTGGTGACGCTTCACTACCCCTGGCCTACACACTGTTGGTGACGCTACACTACCCCTGGCCTACACACTGTGGCTGATGCTACACTACCCCTGGCCAACACACTGTGGGTGATGCTACACTACCCCTGGCCTACACACCGTGGAGGACGCTACACTACCCCTGGCCTACACACTATGGAAGACGCTACACTGCCCTTGGCCTGCACACTTTGAAGGATGCTACACTAACCCTTGCCTACACACTGTGGGCTAGGCTACACTACCACTGGTCTTCACACAGGTGGGGACGCTACACTAACTCTGGCCTACACACTGTGGAGGACGCTACAAAACCCCTGGCATGCACACAGTGGGAGACGCTACACTACCCTGACCTACACACTGTGGAGGACGCCACATTTCCCTTGGCCTACACACTGTGGGGGGATGCTACACTATCTCTGGCCTACACTGTGGGGGACGCTACACTACCCTGGCCTACACACTGTGGGTGAAGCTACCCTTCTCCTGGCCTACACACTGTGGGGACGCTACACTTCCCCTGGCCTAAGCACCATGGAGAAAGCTTCACTACCCCTGGCCTACACATTGTGGGAGACGCTACACTACCCCTGGCCTACACACTGTGGGGGACGCTTCACAACTCCTACCCTACACACTGTGGGGGACGCTACACTACCCCTGGCCTACACACTGTGAAGGACTCTACACTACCCCTAGCATGCACACAGTAGGAGACGCTACACTACCCCTGGCCTACGCACTGTGGGTGACGCTACACTACCCCTGGCCTACACACTGTTGGTGACGCTACACTACCCCTGGCCTACACACTGTAGAGGACGCTACAATACCAATGGCCCTCGCACTGTGGGGGATGCTAAACTACCCCTGGCTCTCGCACTGTGGGGGACGCTACTCTACCCCTGGCCTACACATTGTGAGGGACGCTATACTACCCCTGGCCTACACACTGTACAGGACGCTACACTACCCATGGCCTACACAGTGTGGAGGACGCTACAATACCCCTGGCCTACAAACTGTGGAGGACGCTACACTACCCCTGGCCTACACACTGTGGAGGACGCTACACTACCCCTGGCCTACACACTGTGGGGGACGCTATACTACCCCTGAACTACACACTGTGGGGGACGCTACACTACCCTGGCCTACACACAGTAGGGGACGCTACACTACCCCTGGCCTACACACTGTGAGGGGCACTACACTACCCCTGGCCTATGCACCGTGTAGGACGCTACACTACCCCTGGCCAACACACTGTACAGGACCCTACACTGCCCCTGGCTTACACACTGAGGGACACTACACTGTACAGGACGCTACACTTCCCCTGGCCTACACACTGTGGTGACGCTACACTACCCCTGGCCTACACACTGTGGGGGACGCTACACTACCCCTGGCCTACACACTGTGGGGGACGCTACACTACCCCTGGCCTACACACTGTGGGGTACTCTACACTTTCCCTGGCCTACACACTCTGGGGGACGCTACACTACCCCTGGCCTACACACCTGTGGGGGACGCTACACTACCCCTGGCCTACACACTGTAGGGGACGCTACACTTCCCCTGGCCTACACACTGTGGGGGACGCTACACTACCCCTGGCCTACACACTGTGGGGGATGCTACATTACCCCTGGCCTACACACTGTGGGGGACGGTACACTACCCCACACTGTGGGGGACGTTTCCCATGATCATCAGTATTTCAGACATTTTTTGTAATCTGATCGGCGGTGGTGGAAGAATGCGCATGGCGTAAACAGACGCCCATCAGACATCGTCCCCACGCGGGCCGCCATTGGTGGATCCAAGACAAAAGATGATCGCATCTGTCTCGTTCGCCATGGCAACATTTTCTCGATTTTAAATGTCTCCCATTGACGGTCGCGGGAGTTTAATCTCGTCTGTTCTGTTACGGAAACTAGTTACAATAATGTTAAATTGTTTGACGCATGTGGGAAATTTTTACCCACCATATCTAATAATCATCTAAGAAATGTATTATTTCTATATCATATCAATATCATATCGAATCATATCTATATCATATCTATATCATATCTATATCAAATCTATATCATATCAGAATCATATCAGAATCATATCAGAATCACAATAGATTCATTAGCTTGATCCTAGATCCTTGGATCTAGGATCTTGGATCTTGGATAAGGATCCTTGATCCTTATTCATAGCTTGATCCTAGATGATGCCACTATGATCACGTACGCCATAGGGCCCTATAGATGCCTACGTGACTTTGTGCATGATCTCTCAAGGATCCAGAAACTTCTAGAAGGATTTGTTAATTAAAAATTTATTGGAACATGACGTAGTATCCGGTAGAGATAAAATCGAATCCTTATTAAGAGTCAGTGGTATTATCAAGTACTACTTATAATCTTTAAATCCTATATCTAATTTTATTATAATCACATCTTATCTCAATCATAAGTCTAGACTAAAAATAATCAATCAATATTCATTTTAAGTTACCCCTTTCAAGGGAGATGGGGGGGGGGGCATCTCGGGAGAGAAGCGCCACCACAGCCCGAGGGCAGAACGCGTATGTTTACACCACTGTGAACAGTGACGGGTGCAGTCATCGGGAGGACAAACCCTTCATGCAAACTGCACCTACTATCAAGAAGAAGAAGAAGAAGAACAGTGACGGTCCCTTAGCGAACATTTTTGGCTGAGGACACCTTATCTAATATCATTATCACCAGTGAACACTCTCTAGAACTGGGGGAGTACCTGGACAATATATCAACAAGGAAAATCCTAGAACATTTATGTAAAATAAGAGTGAAGTGGAGCATTTAGTGACGTGGTCTCCACCTTCATCCCTAATCTTCATTGTTATCTTCTGCAACGCAGTCCAATATCCGTAGCAACGCTACTAGATCATACAGCAACGCTGTTTTATAAAATATCGTGCCTAAACTCGCCAAGAGAGTTTATTCAGTCTGGCACACTTGTCAGACAGGCACCCGACTGGCAGAGAAGTATATTGAATGTTATTTGGTATATGATTGGCCAATTGTATGCTTGTGACTTTAATATTCTATAAATCTGTCTTTCGGTAAAAAGGCGAGGCAACGCCTCATATTTCTGTGAGTTTATTATTAATATTGTGGTACAGCAGAATCTTATCCAAACAAATACTCATGAGTGTCCAGAGTGTAGGAAGAGATTCAACAAGCTGACTGTATTTAATCATATACATTGATCATATACATTGCATATACTTGAATATATAAATTAAGTTAACAATTGCTTGCTTAGTTATTTTTTAAGTAATCATATAAGTTCATTTAATTGAATATAATTTTAGTACTCAGTAACAGTACTCAGACCATACATTAAGGTCATTTATCATACTTTACAATTTACAATTTAAGTTGTTTAAAGTATAAGTGTATTGGCTGTTAATTGCTAAGGTGCTAGGCTAGACTGTGTATGTTTAAATCTCTGATTTAAACAGAGCCAGTGTTCAGTTATATAACTGAATTTATTAAATCTTATCCTTGTATAAAATACAAGCTGATGTGAGATACCTGTTGGCAGGTGGACGTGGAACTGCAATCAACCTATCAACTAATTCACTCACCCCACCTGCCCCTTACAGCCCATTATCTGTCATTAGGAAAAGAGGAGCTAGGATTTACGACCCTAGCTAGAGATTTTAGTTGAATTAATTTGCATACAGTAATTTTTTAATTTAGTTCAGTACAAGTCTCTGGTAGTCTCCTCTTATATCAATCACAGCAGGTTTTTCCCACATTTTTGGTCCTTCGAACCTAGATAGTCTAGAAACTAGATAATTATTGGTCCTTTGAACCTAGATAGTCTATAAACTAGACTATATTATTCCAGCAAATACATAAGAAACTTCTTGATTTTGCATTGGAATAATTTTTACATATTCTAGCCTAACCTAGCTATCAGCCAATATTTATCATAGCTATATATCTAAGTAAACAAATTGTTTGCAGTGGCTTAAGCCACCATATCCATTAACTAGTAAGCATTCATATATTAATACTGTTCTGTGTTAAGAAACCACAGTACTTAATCTATCAGTGTCAAAGACAACTGCATATTAATCATATACTATTATCTACCTCACTTGTGGTAACATACATACATATTTAAGTGTATTATCTAACATTATCTCTAATCAACTGATTTTCAGTGCTGCTCATTACATAATATTCTTTAAAAAAGAATTTTATCACTGTAAGAGCATTTCATTACAAATTATCCATAATCAACTATATCAAACCCTATTACAGGTAAAACCAGTAGGCATTCTACTGTATTTTATCAAGCAACTATTAGGGTAACAGATCTTGTAATAACTTTGCAAAAATAGTGACATTTACTATTTTTAAAAAATTATTACAGGATTTACCAACTTGGTGCATTCGGGTCACAAATCAAATTATCACAGTACTTTTGATAATTGAACACCTGCTACAACCAGATTCCAGGGAGGAAATGAAGGACGATCTTTGGAATCATTACCTAAGTAGACAGGAAAGCTCATTTATCAAAATCATTAACATCACACATATTTATCAGAAAAAAGAAAATATCTCGGAATCTCCGAAACTCGGAAAAGGTCAAAATGGCTGACAGTATTCCACCAGCAGCTGAAACAGGAAATAGGAGGACACTTATTGGTCTACAAAATCACCTAACTCAACTGATTGACAAATGTCAAAAGTTGGCTAGACAACCATCTCCTGATTTAATAATTCTGAATAACAGAGTAAAATCAGCTGTTGAAAAGTATGAACAAATCAAACGCCATGCAGAGATTTATCTAACAGAAATGGCTACTGCAGATTTATCCCGAAGGGAACTTCATGAAATCATTGCTGAAATGACAATGTATGAAGATAAAATCCAAGATCAACTTGATCCTTTAATCCAACAAATATCTCGAGCAGGAACCCAATCCAATGTGAGCTCATCCACTCAACAGAGCAATGCAACTATTACACATATAGCAGCAGAGCTCCCAAAGGTACATTTACCATATTTTGAGGGCAAGGATGAAGACGATTGGGATACCTTCTGGAGAGCCTTTGATTCTATAATCAACTCCAAAGCTTCTCTCAAAAAAGCGACAAAGTTTCAATATTTACAAGGCCAGTTACAGGGAGAGGCAAGGCAGGTCATTGCTAATTTGTCATTAACAGATGATGATTACGACCATGCCTTACAGTTGTTACAAGATAACTACAGTGATAAGGAGACTGCAATTGCCCGTCTCTCATACAAATTATTGGATTTACCCGCTCCAAATAAAAGTTATGAATCACTACAATCATTTCGATTGTCTATAGAATCAATCATCAAAGCCCTCAGTACAAAAGTACCTGTAGCAAATGCAGAGTGGCTTACAAAGCTAATCATTCAAAGGAAACTTCCTAATGAGGTCATAGACAGCCTATGTACCCATTATAACACCAACATCTTATCACAAAGCCAAATCTTTGATGGACTTCGAGCTTACGTACAAAGATTACGAAGCCGAGGAAAACTTAGATCTCAAGAAAAATCACTAAAAGTGAATCCACGGACAAAAACAAAAATGTCCAAACTGGCAGTCCAAAATCAAGGCAACAAAACTCCTCTTCTGCAAAGTGGAAAAAGAGTAATGTTGGCTCTTATGCTATATCCTCCACAGTTAACAGAACTGTAGGAAATCGAGCTCCCAAGACAGATAAGACAAAAGGAGCAGCAAGTGCCCCAAGATGCTTATTCTGTCAAGAAGCACATAGCATTTATCAATGCACAGTTTATGAAGGCCGTGCCAGTCGAATCAATCGACTGAAATCTCTGAACAGGTGCATCCGTTGTCTACGGAAGCACGATACAAGTGAGTGTAACACTCAATTGCAGAACTGCCAATATTGTAATAAAAGTGTACATCACACAGCACTCTGTGGTGATATCAACACTCAATCCAGATCACTTGCTTCCAATAATCAATCTTCATCTCAGGCAAAGCCAAAAGATGATACCACAACAGCAGTACAATTCTGTACAGTAATGAGTAATGTCAATGCCTCAGATACAGAAATTGTTACAACTGCCATATTGCCTACTGCACAGCTGGAACTGTGCAATGAAGGAGTTTGTATTCAAACTAGAGGCTTTTTTGATCAGGGTTCACAGAAAACCTTCATCAGTAAAAAGATGGCAGAAGATTTACAACTTAAATCTTCAAAGCAAGTATCTACATCCATATCAGGGTTTTTTACCAGTTCAGGTCATAGAACCTTTCCGGTAGTACAACTCATTGTCTGCCTGGGTACATCCCAAAGGACAGTCGAAGCCATAGTAGTTGATAAAATTCCTACTGAAATGGAAGTGACTGGTCTGGCAGCCACTATTAAATTCCTAAAAGAAAAAGGAATTCAATTAGCAGATCCTCGGCTCGATTCTGATTACATAGGAGATATCGGAATCCTGATTGGAGCTGACTATTATCATCAATTCATTCTGTCAGAAGAATGTATGGGTATGAAAATACTCAAATCAGCAGGAGGCATATTGTTGACAGGACCTATACTAGATCTTGAACCTTCAACTCCTGAAAAATCACATCATACAGAAACTGTAATCATGGCCTGACTAGGCAAAGATCAATCACCCCTTAAAATCCCCCACATGATTGATGATGGATTGGAATCTGTACATCAATTGTGGGAACTTGATGCTATAGGAATAATTCCTGATCAACCAAGTCCTGATGATGTCTGTGCATACAATCAGTACTTAGAAACTGTACAGTATCATGATGGACAGTACTGGGTAAGGCTACCATGGAAAATCAACCATAAAACCTTACCTACCAATTATCACATGGCTTATAGTCAATTTAAATCTCAATTAGCAAAGCTAAGAAAAAGGCCTGAGCATTTAAAACTCTATCATGAGATTATAGCTCAACAATTGAAGAATAAATTCATAGAAGTCGTGAAACACGACAATAAGCAAACAGGCCATTTTTTACCACACATGGCTGTAATGAGAGAATCAAAAACAACTCCTTTACGGATAGTTTTTAACTGTAGCTCTAAATCTGGACCCCAAGGAACCAGTCTAAATGATTGTTTGCAAACAGGTCCAAGTCTAACTCAGAAATTGTATGACATACTGTTGAAGTTTAGACTTAATAAATATGCATATTCAGCAGATATAAGTAAGGCCTTTCTAAGAGTCGGCTTGCAGGAAGAAGATAGAGACTTCACTAAGTTTCTATGGGTAGAGAACCCAGAAGATATCAATAGTCCTATAGTGACTTTCAGATTTTCATCAGTACTTTTTGGCGCTACAAGTAGTCCATTCCTGTTGCAAGCAACTCTAGATACTCATCTGAAGAAATCATCAAGTCCCTATAAGGCTGAAATCAGTCAGAATCTT
>WNGS01164437.1:45669629-45686563 GCA_020271785.1 Procambarus virginalis | reverse complement strand
CGTCGCCAAAGCTTTTGGAGCTTGTGCTTACTTAGTGACTTCTAATCAATCATAACTTATCACCTCTAAGGCCAGAGTCGCTCCATTAAAAAGAGGACTTTGCCTCAGATGGAACTAACAGCACTGCTAACTGGCACACGCTTAGCAGTGCATATCAAACAAGTCTTGTCTACCATGAACATCAAAGATGTCACTATATGGTCTGATAATGAAGCTGTTTTACAATGGGTATGAAACGACAACTGTCCGACTCCTTATGTAAAAAATCGCGTCTCGGAAATTAAAGAAATTTCCGCAGGCTTTCAATTGTTGCATGTACCAACAAAGAGAAAATCCAGATGATCTTTTATCAAGAGGTATGACATTTAAACAGTTTGCAAAGGCAGATATTTGGTTTCATGGGCCTAGATGGTTAGTGAATGGTAGTTGGCCTGAACAAAAGCCACACGTCATCACGACACAACCCATAAATACCACCAGGCAGCAAGCTCAAATATCAGTCTTGGATGTACTCGTTACTCCTCGCTCATCAAATTAATCAATGTAACACAGAACGTGTTTCAATATCTCAGGAAAAGAGGTATAAAATACACTTTTCCAGATGCACTTATCTATTGGGTAAGACAAGTCCAGAGAGAAACTTATGGGAATAACTATGAAAATCTTCCGCATAAGTTAAACACAATCTTGGCTCTGTGGATAGACCAAGAAAATCACAACATTCTGCGTTGTGGAGGGAGACTTAACACGCAGATGTCAATCTAGATACCGTGCATCCATGGCTTTTACCAAAAAATCATTGGATCACCAGGTTGATTGTGTTACATACACATCAACAAATCATCAAACATGGAGGAGTGTTAGACACCCTCACACAATTAGACAACAGTACTGGATTCTCAGGGAAGACAGTCAGTCAATCAATCTTGAAAATTGCATGATATGCCGAAGGTACGATGCAAAAACTTGCTCTTATCCAGGGCCACCACCCCTACCAAAGGAATGAGTGGTCCATCTACACCCTTTCGAAACAACAGGAGTAGATTATACAGGAGCAATATATCTAACAGGGACTCCAGATAAGCAACCTATCAAGGCATACATCTGTCTGTTCACCTGTGCTACCACCAGGGCAGTACATTTAGAGGTAACACCCGATATGACTGCTCAATCATTTATACAAGCTTTCCGCAGATTCGCAGCACGCCGTTCATGCCCCAAGCTGATGATTTCAGACAACGGAGCAAACTTGGTAGCTGGAGAAGCATGTCTACGGGAAATCTGTTCCCATCCTGCAGTTACTTCCACACTGGAACAGCGTCATTGCAGATGGAAATTTATCCCTCCGAGAGCCCCATGGCACGGAGGATTTTATGAACGGTTAATAGGAACTGTCAAAAGATCCTTGAGAAAATCTCTACACCGTCAGAAAATCAATCTTCAAGAACTCCAGACAGTAATCACGGAAACAGAATCAAGGGTGAATAACCGGCCGTTGACTTACTTGTCTGATGATCCTACTCAACATGAGCCATTAAGTCCTGCACACCTAATGTATGGAAGACTTCTGACTCCAGTACCATCTCTAGTGGATGATGAGATCAGAGATCCCTCATATGTGGGTCAGAGCGAGTTGGTTCAGGGGTATAAGCATCTGTCCAGCATAATCCAAAAATGGAATGATGTTTGGACAAAAGAATATCTTACATCTCTACGAGAACGTCACTATGGGGCCAATGTCCCACATAATATATCTAATCTCCAACCTGGCGATATTGTCTTGGTAGACAGTGATGGCCCTAGGGCTGACTGGCCATTAGGTAAAGTTGTCTCAGTCCATCCAGATAGCCAGGGGATTCTGAGAATAGTCAAAATCCTGTCTAAAGGAACAACTTCCCTAAAGACATTGGACAAACTCATCCACATGGAATCAGTGAGCCAGCTGCAGTTAGATCCTGAGAGACCTCAAGACACTCTAACTCCACTTGACCCACAGACTCCTAACAGACACAATCGTCCCCAATGGACAGCCGCACAAAAGTGCAAGCAAAATTTGCACTTGTATTATCAATCCGATGGAGAGTAAATAAATACATAGGGTTACTACTGTCCTTAGTATTGGACTCTGTGCCAGTTCTCTCCCTCTGGATGATGTGGGAAATTTTACCCACCATATCTAATAATCATTTAATAAATGTATTATTTCTATATCATATCTATATCAAATCCAAATCGTATCAAAAAAATCATATCAGAATCACAATAGGTTCATTATACAGCTTGATCCTAGAAGATAATGCCACTATGATCATGTACGCCATAGGGCCTATAGATGCCTACGTGACTTTGTGCATGATCTCTCATGGATTCAGAAGCCACTAGAAGGATTTTTTAATTAAAAAAAATATTGGAACATTGATTCAATATTCGGCAGGGATAAAATCGAATCTTTAATAAGAATCAGTGGTACTATAAAGTACTGCTTATAATCTTTATATCCTATATCTAATTATATTATAATCACATCTTATCGCAATCATAAGTCTAGACTGCAAAAATAATCGGTCAATATTCATAGAAGACTAACGTGCTCTGGGAGCATGGGAGGGGCATCTGGGGAGAAGCGCCCTCGAGAGCCTGACGTGACCACGCTTTTGTTGACAACTGTGAACACGTGTGATGGATCCTTAGCGAACATTACCAGCTCAAGGACACCTTATCTAATATCATTATCACCAGTGAACACTCTCTAGAACTGGGGGAGTACCTGGACAATATCTACAAGGAAAATCCTAGAACATTTATATAAAATAAGAGTGTATAGTGGAGCTCACAGCGACATGGTTTCCACCACCTTCATTCCTAATCTTCATCAACTATCATTCTAATGCAACTGCAGGGGCAATCACGTAGCAACGCTACCAGATCATCTTACAGCAAAGCTGTGATATAAAATATCGTGCCTAAACTCACGACAAGAGAGTTAATCAGCCTGGCAAACTGTCAGACAAGGCACCCGGCTGGCAGAGAAGTATATTGAAGGTTATGTTGGTATATGGTTGGCCAATTATATGCTTGTGTGACTTTAAAATACCCTATAAATCTGTCTGTCGGTTATAAAGCGATGCAACGCCTCATACCTCAGTAAGTTTATTAATATAATAGTGTAGCTGTGAATCTTATCTAAGAACTAGACCTCATGAGTGTCCATTTGTGTCAGAAAAAGATTCAGCCGCAATAACAAGACATCATAAGTGTCCATGGTGTTGGAAGAGATTCAGTCAGGCTGACTGTACTTCATCATATAATAAATACATTGCATATATACTTGAATATATAAATTAAGATAACAATTGCTTGTTTAGTTATTTTTTAAGTAATCATATAAGTTCATTTAATTGAATATAATTTTAGTACTTAGTAACAGAACTTAAACCATATTTAGGGTCAGTTATCATACTTCTACAATTTACTATTAAAATTGTTTATAGTATAAGTGTATTGGCTGTTAATAGCTATGGTGCTAGGCTAGACTGTGTAGGTTTAAATCCCTGATTTAAACAGAGCCAGTGTTCGGTCAAATAACTGAATTTATTCAATCTTATCCTTGTATAAAATACAAGCTGATGTGAGATACCTGTTGGCAGGTGGACGGTGGATCTTCAATCAACCTATCAACTAAATCATTCACCCACCTGCCCCTTACAGCCCACAATCTGTCATTAGGAAAAGAGGAGCTAGGATTTACAACCCTAGCTAGAGATTTTAGTTGAATTAATTTGCAGACACTAAATTTTAATTTAGTTCAGTACAAGTCCCTGGTAGTCTCTTCTTATATCAATCCCAGCAGGTTTTTCCCACAGTGTAGACCAGTGGTAGTGTAGGGTCCACCACAGTGTGTAGGCCAGGGGTAGTGTAGCGTCACCACAGTGTGTAGGCCAGGGGCAGTGTAGCGTCCTCTACAGTGCGTAGGCCATGGGTAATATAGCGTCCTGTACAGTGTGTAGGCCAGGGGTAGTGTAGCGTCTTCCACAGTGTATAGGAGAAGGGCAGTGTAGCGTCCCTTACAGTGTGAATGCCAGGGACAGTGTAGTATCCTCTACAATATGTAGGCAAGGAGCAATGTAGCGCCCCTCACAGTGTGAAGGCCAGGAGTCGTGTAGCTACACACAGTGTGTAGGCCAGAGGTTGTGTAGCGTCCCCCACTGTGTGTATGCCAGTGGCAGTGTAGCGTCCTTCACAGTGTGTAGCCCTGAGGTAGTGTAGCGTCTCCCACTGTGTGTATGCCAGGGGTAGTGTAGCGTCCTTCACAGTGTGTAGTCCAGAGGTAGTGAAACGTCTCCCACTGTGTGTATGCCAGGGGAAGTGTAGCGTCCTTCACAGTGTGTAGGCCAGAGGTAGTGTAGCGTCTCCCACTGTGTGTATGCCAGGGGTACTGTAGCGTCCTCCACAGTGTGTAGGCCAGGGGTTGTGTAGCGTCCCCCACAGTGTGTAGGCCAGGGGTAGTGTAGCGTCCCCCACAGTGTGTAGGCCAGGGGTAGTGTAGCGTCCTCCACTGTGTGAACGGCATGGGTAGTGTAGCGTCCTCCACTGTGTGAAGGGCATATGTAGTGTAGTGTCCTCCACAGTGTATAGGCCAGGGGCAGTGTAGCGTCCCTCAAAGTGTGTATGCCAGAGGTAGTGTAGCGTCCTCCACGGTGTGTAAGCCAGGGGTACGGTAGCGTCCTCCACGGTGCGTAGGCCAGGGGAACTGTAGCGTCTTCCACAGTGTGTTGGCCAGGGGCAGTGTAGCGTCCCTCAAAGTGTGTATGCCAGAGGTAGTGTAGCGTCCTCCACGGTGTGTTGGCCAGGGGCAGTGTAGCGTCCCCCACAGTGCCTGGGCCAGGGGCAGTGTAGCGTCCCTCACAGTGTGTAGGCCAGGGGCAGTGTAGCATCCCCCACAGTGCGAGGGCCAGGGGTAGTGTAGCGTCCTCCACGGTGCGTAGGCCAGCGGTAGTGTAGCATCCCTCACAGTGTGTAGGCCAGGAGTAGTGTAGCGTCCCTCAGTGTGAAGGCCAAGGGCATTGTAGCGTCCTCCACAGTGCGTAGGCAAGGGGCAGTGTAGCGTCCTCTACAGTGTGTAGGCCAGGGGTAGTGTAGCGTCCCCCCACAGTGTGTAGGCCAGGGGCAGTGTAGCGTCCCCCACAGTGTGTAGGCCAGGGGCAGTGTAGCGTCCCCCACAGTGTGTAGGCCAGGGGCAGTGTAGCGTCCCCCACAGTGTGTAGGCCAGGGGCAGTGTAGCGTCCCTCACAGTGTGTAGGCCAGGGGCAGTGTAGCGTCCCCCACAGTGTGTAGGCCAGGGGCAGTGTAGCGTCCCCCACAGTGTGTAGGCCAGGGGCAGTGTAGCGTCCCCCACAGTGTGTAGGCCAGGGGCAGTGTAGCGTCCCTCACAGTGTGTAGGCCAGGGGCAGTGTAGCGTCCCCCACAGTGTGTAGGCCAGTGGCAGTGTAGCGTCCCCACAGTGTGTAGGCCAGGGGCAGTGTAGTGTCCCTCACAGTGTGTAGGCGAGGGGTAGTGTAGCGTCCCTCATGGTGTGTAGGCCAGGAGTATAGAAGCGTTCCACACAGTGTGTAGGCCAGGGGTAGTGTCGCGTCCCCCCACAGTGTGTAGGCTAGGGGCAGTGTAGCGTCCCCCACAGTGTGTAGGCCAGGGGCAGTGTAAGGTCCCACACAGTGTGTAGGCCAGGGGTAGTGTAGCGTCCCCCACAGTGTGCAGGCCAGGGGTAATGTAGCGTCATCTACAGTGAGTAGGCCAGGAAAAGTGTAGAGTCCCCCACAGTGTGTAGGCCAGGGGTAGTGTAGCATCTCCTACTGTGTGCATGCTAGGGGTAGTGTAGCGTCCTCCAGAATGTGTAGGCCAGGTGTAGTATAGCGTCCTCCAAAATGTGTAGGCCAGGGGTAGTGTAGCGTCCTACACGGTGCGTTGGCCAGGGGTAGTGTAGCGTCCTCCACGGTGCGTAGGCCAGGGGTAGTGTAGCGTCCTCCACGGTGCGTAGGCCAGGGGTAGTGTATCGTCCTCAACAGTGTGTAGGCCATTAGTAGTATAGCGTCACCAAGAGTGTATAGGCCAGCGAAAGTGTAGCGTCCTCAACAGTGTGTAGGCCAGGTGTAGTGTAGCGTCCTCTACAGTGCGTAAGCCAGGGTTAGTGTAGTGTCCCCACAGTGAGTAGGCCAGCGGTACTGTAGCGTACCCCACTGAATGTTGGCCAGGGGGAGTGTAGCGTCCCTCACAGTGTGTAGGCCAAGGGTAGTGTAGCTTCCCCCACTGTGTGTAGGCCAGGGGTAGTGTATCGTCCCCTTCTGTGTGTAGGCCAGGGGTAGTGTAGCGTCCCCCACAGTGAGTAGGCTAGGGGTAGTGTAGCGTCCCCCACAGTGTGTAGGCCAGGGGTAGTGTAGCGTCCCCCACAGTGAGTAGGCTAAGGGTAGTGTAGCGTCACCCACAGTGTAAGCCAGGAGTAGTCGAGCATCCCCCACAGTGAGTAGGCCAGGGGTAGTGTAGCGTCCCCCTCAGTGTGTAGGCCAGGGGTAGTGTAGCGTCCCCCACAGTGTGTATGCCAGGGGTAGTGTAGCGTCCCCCACAGTTTGTAAGCCAGGGGTATTATAGCGTCCCCCACATTGTGTAAGCTATGGAAAGTGTAGCGTCCCCCAGTGTGTAGGCCAGGGGTAGTGTAGCGTCCTAAACTGTGTGTAGAGCAGAGGTAGTGTAGCGTCCCACAGTGTGTAGGCCAGGGGTAGTGTAGCGTCCTAAACTGTGTGTAGACCAGAGGTAGTGTAGCGTCCCCCACA
The DNA here is from genome assembly GCA_020271785.1 of Procambarus virginalis. Lineage (NCBI taxonomy): Eukaryota > Metazoa > Arthropoda > Malacostraca > Decapoda > Cambaridae > Procambarus > Procambarus virginalis. The sequence goes on along the minus strand of WNGS01164437.1, from coordinate 45,679,739 downwards.
GTGTGCATGCCAGGGCAGTGTAGCGTCCCCCATAGTGTGTTGGCCATGGGTAGTGTAGCGTCTCCCACAGTGAATAGGGCAGTGGTAGTGTAACGTCCCCTACTGTGTGTAGGCCGTGGGTAGTGTAGCGTCCCCCACAGTGTGTAGGCCAGGGGTAGTGTAGCGTCCTCCTCAGTGTGTAGGCGAGGGGGTAGTGTAGAGTCTTTTATAGTGTGTAGACCAGGGGTAGTGTAGCGTCCCCCACGGTGTGTACGCCAGGGGTAAGGGGGGCGTCCCCCACCGTGTGTAGGCCAGGGGTAGTGTAGCGTCCCCCAAAGTGTGTAAGCCAGTGGTGTTGCAGCGTTCCTCACAGTGTGTAGGCCAGGGGCAGTGTAGCGTCCCCTACAGTGTTAAAGCCAGGGGTAGTGTAGCATCCCCCACAGTGTAGGCCAGGGGTAGTGTACCGTCCCCCAAAATGTGTAGGCCAAGGGTTGTATGTCGTCCGCAACAGTGTGTAAGCCAGGGGTAGTGTAGCGTCCCCTCACTGAGTGTAGGCCAGGGGTAGTGTAGCGTCCCCCCACAGTGTGGGCCTTTCCTGTGTCACAGGAAAGAACTGGAAAGAGTAGGAGCACGCGAATGAGAGGGCACAAGAGGCACTAATAGGCAGACATTTAGCATTCTGGAAGAAAATAATTCAGTGTGCCCTCGCGGTAGAGAGAGAGAGAGAGAGAACTGGGCTGACTTGTAGAAGAAAATGGACCTTATTGTCTAACTGTTCATGGTTGCTGATTCCTCGTCGAGACAGCGAGGAATTTATAGAGGAGTTGATTGGTTGGTTGATTCGATTTATCAACGTGGGTACCTCTTCACGTATTAAGGAGTCGAAGGGATAACTTAGGGGGAAGGCAATTTAGGGTCTGGATGAGTAATTCTCCCTGCTTCCTGTACCCATAACGACTGTTCGTAATTTGTTGTAATTACTTTTGTTAGTACAAGTGTGTACCGCAATATGCAATACATAAAGAATAACGCTTGCAACTTTAACCAGATCCACGATTGGATCTGGATTGGATTGGATTGGATAGGGGGGTTTGGGTAAAATGTGACCAGTCGCCGCTTTCACTAATTGGCATATTTCATTATAAAAATCGTAATTTAAAGCTCCAAATATGTGCAATGAGCCAGAATTCGGCTCGAAAATAACGCTCACGAGTCAGATTTTCGATATTTCCCATATTTTGAAAACTGTTTGGGCAAAATGTGACCCAACGCCGTTTTCACTAATTGGCATATTTGAAAACTCCAAGTATGTGCATTGAGGCAAAATTCGTTCAAAAATAATGCTCATGAGTCAGATTTGCGATATTCTGATATTTTGAAAACTGTGGGGGGTTTGGGTAAAATGTGACCATCGTCGTTTTCACTAACTGGCATAGTTTCTGTATAAAAAGAGGTAATTTCAAACTCCATATATGTGCAGTGAGCCAGAATTCGGCTAAAAAAATAATGCTAAAGAGTCAGTTTTGCGATATTTCTGATATTTTGAAAACTGTAGGGGGGTTTGGGCAAAATGTGACCATCGCAGTTTTCATTAATTGGCATATTTTCGGTATAAAAAGTCGTATCTTCAAACTCCAAATATGTGCATTCCTTTGGGCATCCTTAGATAATTCTCATGGCTTCATTTTGTACCTTCTCCAACTTGCCCATCCTACGTTTACCAAAACTAGAAATGTTAGGTGCAGCATAATCAATAAGGAATCTTAAAGTACTCAAGAATATCATTTGTAGCACAGAGACTCCCCTCCCTTTCCACAGCATGCCAAGGCCTTCAGAGATTGTAATCTCTTCCGACATTGACCTAACAGTCTTCCCCTTACATTTTAGAGTGCATTGTTACCACTGGTTGCTTAGTTTCCCTTCCTTGGTCTCTTGATACGGTTGAACTTAGCTTGTCTGTTCAACGTTTACATTTAGCAGTTTCCCCACTTTTTTCTTATCCGTACATTGTTGGTTTTCTTTTCTCTTTGCTCTTTTGAGCACTTTTGGACTCCTGACTTGCCACTCCCCTTTTACGCATTCTTTGGCAATTGTCTATATGCTTTTAGATGATGTGTGTTTGGCTGCAGTACATTTGTGTGTGTGTGTGTGTGGTGTGTGTGTGTGGTGTGTGGTGTGTGTGTGTGTGTATGGACAAACTCCTGCCCTTATTTGCTGTATTGCAGGTCACCCTTCAGGTCCCCGAGTGGGGCTACTCTGGAACGGCAAGTTTTAATGCTCAAGCCGCACGGAAGGAAAGCCCCTCGCTTTCTTTCTTTGTTGGCTGTGCCAGGTTAGCGACGTGGACGCTAACTTGTTAAAACCCATTACGGCAGCCAGCTACCGCTTTGCCCTGTGGGTTGGGGGTTCCGAGCGCGCCAGCTGGCCTGGCGTATGGGGGTGCACCGCCGGAACCCCCAAACTCTTAAGATATTTAATACCAGGATTGATTTAACTTTCCCCATCGTAAATGCATTACTGTAATTTTATATTAATTGAATATGTAATTAGTTATCATGTAATTATAAAATTAAGTCTATTATAGATTTAATAAACTATATTATTTCTATTGTTGCAATTCAACATAATGTTATATTTACTATTATAATGTGTCTAATTATACATGGTAACTATAAATGTTACTTTAAATATTACATTTATTCTTAGGAATTATATTTACTATCACTTACTATTATGAAAGTTATTATAAATGTTAATTAAAAATTTTAATGTTTATTCTAGGAGTAATTATTTATAATGACTATTATGAATACCTAACAATTTAAGAACTTAAACCTTATAGATCTATTAAATATAGCTATTATTACAATGTTAATTTAATGGCTTTTATAATTGCAAATTATTTCGTAATTATTCATTATGGTTATAAAGGTATTATGTTATCAAAAAATTATAAAAAGTTAATAACTATATTATTAAAATGCATTATTATCTATTATGTTTTATAATTGTTATCATTATAAAATAATTATTATTATAAACAAATAAAGAAGTCACCCTCTCTATGCATGTTTCCCTCCAATCACAGAAAATCGGAAATATTGCAAATCTGACTCATGAGCGTTATTTCTTAGCCGAATTCTGGTTCACTGCACATATTTGGAGTTTGAAATTACCACTTTTTATACTGAAAATATGCCAATTAATGAATTCGGCGATGGTCTCATTTTGCCCAAACCCCCCCCCCCCCCGCCCCCTTAAAGTTTTTTAAAATATCGCAAATATCTCAAATCTGACTCGTGAGCATTATTTTTTAGCCGAATTCTGGCTCACTGCACATATTAAGAGTTTGAAGAAGCCACCTCCACACCATTTGCCTCTGAGCCACTCATAACATCCACCCCCCCCCCCTTCCATCCTCTAGCCTCAGAGCTATTTCCACTATTCCGGTGTAAGGTTCTCCTGAGCGCTAGTCCTTAATAAATATCTAATGAGAGCTCGAGGACTGGTCCCTTAACTGTGCGAGATCGTATAATTATTTTCTCCAGCAGGGAATTCGACGCGGAATTATAATTTTCTTCGCTTTGTCACTGTAGAAATTTGCACCACCGGCTGTGGCTGTACAGTCTGTAAGTACTGTAACTTAGCTCTGTATTTGGCAGACTTACAGCACTGTAATTAAATTTTAACTCATTTAATTCCAAATTATCTTGGATCTCGTAGAAAAATATTAAAGAATGCTTGTGTAAATCGGCGGTTTGTCAAACTTAGGTGCGTTGACCCCTGGTGAATATAATGGTCTAAGGTTGCCCTAGTGGTATTTTAAATATTCGCTCTAGTTAATTGAGCCTCATTACTACAAGACAATAGAACCACATCCTAGACAATAGAGCCACACACACACACACACACACTATTCACTACCTGAGTGACTATCGGAGTCACACCTTCGATAGTTTGATATAGAGGATATATTTAGCATACTATTGATGACCAAAAAAAGGTATTGTTCAAATATATATTTATATGTTGTTTTTACAAAGTAACTTAAAATATTTTGTTTAGTTGTATACTCAGCTTCAAGATGAATGTGGAACGGAGACAGAGGTGGGTGACTTTTAGGAAAGGGATGGGATGGTTAGTAGAAGTAGGCTTAGATAAAGAGGAGGTGGAGCAGACGAAGCTAGGATAGATAAGAAGAGGTGGGATATAGTGAAGGGATTGGTTAAGGTTTGAATATTTGTGTGTGTGTATATACGCCTGTTTCTCCCAGCTATACAATCGATACAACAAATCAACAAAGTGCTGTGCTATTTTTTTTCTATTTTCTAAGTGAATCATATTTTTAATCAGGTTACACAATGTTATCTATCTTATGTTAGAGGAATAACAAACTGTGTAGAACATTTTTGTATATATTAATTGATAATTATTTACAGGCACAAAATCGTTGTATAAGATATCACTTAATCTATACAATAACTACCAGGATATGCAGCCACAGTAGTACTAGAAGAAACAGCTAGCAGGTTGTGCTAGACCATCGTCGTGATATTTTGACCTGCCACTTAGCGTCAAAGTTGAAGTGATAAAATAGCACTAACATTATTCCTAACACTATTCATGCATCATCGAATTGATAAGCATTGTCCTCGACAGGCTAGGAGGATGAATTACTCCAGTTTCTTACATTACTGGTTAGACAAAAACCATTTCAAGTATGACGCTTGCCAAATCTTAATAATGGGCTGATTCTGCAGTAGAGAGCAATAACTGTCTCCTTCAGTGGCTTGGCAACACCTCTATACATGTTATGTACACAAGTCTAAAATGTTTCTTTTAACACATTACAATAATACCTATTACCAAATACTACTGCCTTTTATAAAAGGTAAACAAACATGTTTTAGGAATACTCATACAAAACTTACAAAAATATCTGTAAATGTTTTATAGTTTTAATTTTACAATCATAGTTTCACCGATTGAAACAAGAGCAGAATTATTCTTGTATTTGTAAAAAAATAACACGTTGTCCTTTGAATCAAAGCACATAAACACTGTCATTCTACATCGAGTTTGTAGCATTTTGTTGACCTTAGAAAGGCCATGTACAAAAGTTATAGATGCTTTTTTATTAACGCTATCAAAATTAATATATTTTTTATATTACAAAAATATCCTTCACACAAGTATTATAAAAGTAAAATGCATAACATTTGTATAGTACAAGTATAATATATATATTGTAAAATATTGTTTTTTTAATTTTTCATACGTTGAGTTGGGATACCATGTTACATGTTAAGGAGTTTATATACTCTTTAAATATCCTTCAATTTCAAAACAAAAATAATTTTAGATACCCAACCCACAAATTTGAGAAGATGGAATTGATGACATTTTGATTCGTTCTGGACCTTTACCAAATCAATTCAGGACGGATCGAAATGTCCTCAACCCTTTCTTTTCAGATGTGCAAGTTAGGTGCCTAATTTTCAGCCACATTACTGTGACTTGCCATCTGAAAAAATATTCTAGCCCGAAATAAAATAAATTTAATAGTAATTAGACTTTTTTCTTAGTTTAAAAAAAGCCATAGTCTGACCTTTTCAATAACTACAAATTTCACAGGTTTTGTAATAAGAAAGTGCCTTTAAACAAAATACAGTACTTTCCTTCACAAAATTAATACGTATTCCATTTGGCACGTCCAATGACTTAATAAAACAGGGAATATAATCAACATCCAATTTACCGATTTCCAAAATAAATAATAGCTTCCAGTATTTCCTCATTCATGCCATTCATCATTGTTGCCATATCTCTCCTGAATCCCAAAGAACCATATACAAATGTATGGCATCTCGGTAAACCTGTCCAGTTGAGGCATGCCTTGTAAAAATGATCGATGCCTTGCTATATGCCAATATTTCTGGCAATATAATGGTTACTTTTGCAATGACATTGGGAAATAATCACAAAAATATCAAACAGCTGTGTATATCATATATACATGTCGTACCTAGTAGCCAGAACGCACTTGAGCCTACTATGCAAAACCCGATTTGCCTAATAAGCCAAGTTTCCATGAATTAATATATTTTCACTATTTTTTTCCTTATGAAATGATAAAGCTACCCATTTCATTATGTATGAGGTCAATTTTTTTTATTAGAGTTAAAATTAACGTAGATATATGACCGAACCTAACCAACCCTACCTAACCTAACCTATCTTTATAGGTTAGGTTAGGTAGCCGAAAAAGTTACGTTAGGTTAGGTAGTCAAAATAATTAAATCATGAAAACTTTGCTTATTAGGCAAATCGGGCCTTGCATAGTAGGCTGAGAAGTGCGTTCTGGCTACTAGGTACGACATATATATATATATATATATATATATATATATATAATCTTTGGTTGTAGTGATCAGATAATTTCTTTAAGAAGTTAGTAAGAGTGGCTGTTTTGTATTTACATTCTATAGTAGTATGGTACTCTGTCATCTATTATAATGTTGAAAGTTAAGGTGACCAAAGCTCAGTAGTTAACAGACTTCCTGTTCCATATTAGCGAAAACCACTATTCTCGATACAAAATGGGCCATATAGGCGCCCTAAAACATTTTTGCTGCTAACCTGATAATGTTTAAAATTTAAGATTGTGTGCTTTATATAGAATAGGCATATTGTCTGTTTTTGTACAGGCCAATGAATATATATTTAAGAAAATTATATAATATGCATTTTTCAGATTCTAGTGAAACAGCAGGGAATAAAGAAGAGGTGAACACGAAAGAGAAGCTTTCTTCACGTCGTTTTGACGTAAAAATGCTAAAGAGCATCTGTGTGTGGCAACAACCTCATTGGAAAGACAACTGATGACCTTCAACTTTCTTTCCAGAGAGGTAAGTCCCAGCCCACTGTGGAATACTCCAGAATGAACTTGTAGATCAACTAGCAAAAAGCAATTCACGCATTACACATCATCTAATTCCCAAAATTGCTGTGGTAGGAGACCCAGAACTGTATCATCACCCAAGACTTTGCAGCAAAATAGTAAATGTCATGCTCTTCATTATGTTATGGAACCGTGAAAGACATTGGGGGAAACTCGGAAGCATGCCAGGCATAAAAACAGAAATAGATATAACAATAACCAGACTAGAACTGGAAAACACCAAACTAGCGACACAGGTCTATAAATATAGAAAAGACAAAAATGAACTATCTTAGTAAAAATTATATCTAAGAGTCGGAATAAATTTCAAAGAGTTACCATACTTATTATCCTCACAGTGCCTTTTAATATTGAGCACAGGAGATGATGTAGTTAAGCATTATTTCCAGTCACACAAAAAAAATTCTCATCTGACCTATTCATATAACTCGAACCACCTGGAAAATCATACATAGGCAACGTTCAAGTGGTTTGTCTTTCCTAATCGGTGAATAATTTTTAGCTTAATATGCAAGTTGTGGATTGCTGCTTCTCAGTCATGTATTTTGTAAATTCAAAATCATTTGCTCTCCCGAGTATAGCACACGAGAGGCTTATTGAAACCACAGGCTTAACAATGCCCAGGATGGAACCCACAATAGCTGCATAACTCATAAGCATTTATTTTCTGCTTAGTGAATAAAGGCATCAAATGACAAACTTTGTCCTGCCATCAGGAGTCACATTTGGGAACTTCCAGGTATGATCCCGAATGAAAGTAAGGTTTACCTCGACTGGTATGTAGATACAGGGTAGCAATATTGAAAACTAAGCTGGGATAAGACTGTAATTCACATGAATGGAAAGCAAGCTAAGTAACATGAATAAATCACAGTGTGAATGATCATTATTAATGTTGAAGTCAATAGGGCTCAAGCAGTCATAATTTGAAACTGTTACTACTACATTAACAGTATTATGGGTAACTAACCTGGCGCCTCAAACATCCCTACCACTACAAAAATACACTAACAATTTAACATTTTTATTTGCATAGTAATACAGGAGTAACTGATATGAAAAGAGAACATACCTGATGTTTATATCTCCTATAGCAACTTGAATAATTTGGTATATTATGGTATAAATTGTGACATACATAGTAGCTAGTCTTTTCTAAACTAAATGTCTTAGGGCTATAACTCTGTCACATCACTGGCCAGAAGAGCCTTGGTCCCTCCACCTCTTCCTCCATTGTCTGTTTTTTCTCTCTTGAGGTGAGTGCGAGGAATGGTGTGTATGTGGGCTTGGCTGTGGCTCCGGATGTGACTATGGGGAGGGCACTCTAAGCTGTCTGGGGAGTGCGGCCTTGTTGACGACCCCAGTGAGCAGTCTACAGCTGGCAGTGCACGGAGCTTGCTCACACCTGCACGCTGCCTGCAGGAACAGAGATTAAAGTTACTAGGGAGGGGAGGGTGAGGGTGAGGGAGGGGAAGGGAGGGGAGGGGAAGGGAGGGGAGGGGGAGGGGGAGGGGGAGGGTGAGGGGAGGGTGAGGGTGAGGGTGAGGGTGAGGGTGAGGGTGAAGGGAGGGGAGGGTGAAGGGAGGGGAGGGTGAAGGGAGGGGAGGGTGAAGGGAGGGGGGGGGAGGGTGAAGGGAGGGAGGGGGAGGGTGAGGGGGTGGAGGGTGGGGGAGGAGGTTCCACCAAGGAGGAACTTTTGCTCTAAGTAGTTGAATCTAAAACAACAACAACGAGGGAGAGGGTTACGGGCTATTCATGCCCGTGCCATCTCTTAGGTGGCTAAAGTGTTAAATAAATATATATATTACTAAATTGTCCTTCTGGTGTGTTCATTCATCCTGTTAGTCAGTCATAGAGAGTTACCAGTAAAGAGTGAAAGCCACCGCGTTCTCCCCCCCCCCCTGCTTTGTGCCACCTTTAACACTCCCGTGACCAGCACCCTTCCACACCGGTCACTGTTAAGTACTTATGTTCATCAAAGTCAAAGGTGGCGGCGGCATTAAGTAGTTTTAAGTAACTAAGTTTTAGTCATAATTAGTAACAACTCACATACGGTGGTGGTATTGTTGGTGATACACTGCAGATACGTTATAGGGAGGGGGTGGGGAGGGAGGGAGGAGGGGTGGGAGGAGAAAGGGAGGGAGGGAGAAAGGGAGGGAGGGAGAAAGGGAGGGAGGGAGGATGGGAGGGAGGGAGAAGGGAGGGAGGGAGGACATAGGAGGGAGTGGATGTCAGAGAGACTCCACCATTACCTGTCATCAGAGCAACATGGTGGCGGTTTTGGAATGGTGAGCTGAGCAGGTGCGTGGTCCCTCTCGTCTAAATCTGAACTCGAGGGCTCCTCTTGGAATGAAGCAGTGATCCTCGAGGAACACCGTCTGACGTGTCCATGGGGATGGACCCCGCGGTATGAGAGCTCCTGCGCCGCTTGCGGAAGGGGCATGGCGGGAACACACTGGAACAGTGTCGTCGTCGTCATCGTGGGACGGCCCCTGCAACTGAAGAAGCCACATTTCAGTTCACAATTACAATTTGTATTCTGTTAACATTACCATAAATATATATTATGTCTATGTTTAAACCATATTTTAGGAGCAGCCTTCCAGGTGCATTAAACTTTATATATAACGGTACAGTATTTATGAAGAGAATGTACGATAGAAAATACAGGAGACAGGATGAAGATTTTAGGATCTATTTACCTCATGATCAGAGTGATGAGTATGAGCTCCACACCGTCTTCTCTGCTGTGGGTGAGGATAACGAGCTAGGTCCTGGGGGTAGCAGCACACATCTTGGCAGTATTGCAGATGGTCTGGAGTCAGTTCCTGGGCTTCTGTCGAGTCTGCACTGCTGTGGTCGCTCATGTGGGTGTATGGGGCAGCAAATGGACCAGGGTAAGCCAAAGGCATCACAGGCACTCCATTGGCAGTCATCATTGGTGGTAGTGGCATAGGCTTGCGACGTCTTTGGAGAACAGGACAGAAGTTGTCAATGTCAGCAGACAATATATACAAGTTGATTGTGATTTAACTTCAGTGTGCTTAATGGGTACTCAAAATAGTACTTCACAAAATTATTACTCAGTATTATAACTCAATGCAGGCGATGAGTCACAATAATGTGGCAGAAGTACGTTGACCAGACCACACACTAGAAGGTGAAGGGAC
>WNGS01164437.1:45629177-45659399 GCA_020271785.1 Procambarus virginalis | reverse complement strand
TGAACAACCGTGGACCTCTGATGTTTATACAGTGTTCTTTGATTGTGCCTGGCACCTATGCTCTTCACTTGGTCTATTCTGCATTTCCTTTCATATAATTCACTCCAGTATGTTGTTATTTTACTGTATAGATTTGGGACCTGACCCTTTAGTATTTTCAATGTGTATATTATTTGATATTCCTCTCATCTCCTTTATAGGGAGTACGTTTGGAGAGCTTTGGGACGATCCCAATACCCAATTGGGTATTGAGTTTTTGTGTTTATATATGCTGTATATGTCTCTTTATTCTGCAGAGTACAGTACTACTCTGTCTGCAGTGTACCATTGTTTCTGCCAACAGAGAGAGATCAGCAAACTCCCCAAGTGTCCTAATGGATGGGGCTGGGGAGTTAGGATTGGAAGAGGTGTGGATAACTCTTATAGTTGAGGATCAGAACGATAACTCTCCAATGTTCCTGCCTCAAGGGCGACCCATCGGGGCAGCGGTTCCAACCTCTGCTGCCTACGGACACTTTGTCACTCGTATCATGTGAGTATCTGAATCAAATTATCATCATCTCTTTAGATAACCATGTATGGTACTGCTTAATCACATTCACTGAAATGCATTTAAGACACACAACACTTTGACTCTATCTAGAATAGTGGACACTGGTCCTATTATAGAATAGTAAATTAAATATCAGTACTCTGTATAGGTAAACATATTAATAAAATCAAACATATTAACTGAAATATCTATAATGTGAACGTTAATTTGTTAATCATATTTTATAGCAGAATTCAAAGAAATGGGATGAGTAATTAAGTTTGAGTTTACTAAATTGGTGTGTCGCATTTAAAATAATAGAATTTACACACTTAAGCTTTATCCGACGGCATTTGTTTCATAAAGTGCCAATAACTATACGTAATATAAAAATTTAGTGTCAAACTTTGCATTAAAGTTATTTTAAATATATTGTATACATATAGGTTATATACATGTATATTATATATATATATGATATACAATATACTGATGTACTGGACATTAAATGTAAACCAATGACTAATTGTATTTGGTATGTTAGCTTTTTGAAGAACAGAAATCAGTCTGTGCTATTAAAAAAAATAAAAATCACTCAGGCAGGAATTCTTCTGGCTAGTCAATAGGTGATCTGATATCCCCCCCCCACACCACACTACCAAAGTACTGGGAGACATGACACCACGAGCGTAGCTCTCATCCTGTAACTACACTTAGGTAATTACACTTAGGTAATTACAACTTTATATACTAAAAAGAAGTTGTATTTACGTTATGTTCGATTATTATATTCAACATATTTAGGAAGCATCATGACCGTTTTTACATAACTTTAACTACTTTGAACGTTGTTTAAAGAAGGTGCTATTCTGAAGAATAGATAACAACATACGTGAAAGGTCTTTCACAGGCTCAGGCCTCTTGTATCAGTTGAGGTCAGTAAAGATAGCGGCTCACTCTGATAAACATGAACTTTCTAATAACCTTGGGTAAACTCTGGTAAACTCTCGTAACACACACACGTTTCACAGGCTGGTGATCCAGACCTTGGTGAAAATGGAGAGGTGCGCTATGAGATTCTTCCTGGAGAGGGAGCAAAAGACGCCGCCAAGCGGTTTACTGTTGATCCAGCCTCTGGACAGGTATGTACTAAAGGAAGCAATTCGATGATATTCACGTTGATTTATGATGTCAGTTGAATGATTTGATATAATTGGACTGTGTATAAACTAATAAATATGATAATTTAGAGCTGAAACATAATGTAGCACAGCTCTCATTACAATCGACTCGCATCCAAATGTGTTTGATTCCTGGTCATTTCCTTAAATCTGCTGAACCTGGTTCACATAGTAGAAAATAGGTACCTGGGAGTTAGGGAACTGTTGTGATTTGCATCATATGAAGTCATAGTCATTAGCCTAGGATATCCTCGATAATCCTAACAGGCTTCCTAACCTCTGACAATGGGAACAAGTGAAATAAACAAAACATAATAGGTGACCAGAGTTTTTTTCTCTTTTTCTCCTCCACAGGTAGTGGTGGTGGGATCACTGGACAATGACTCTGGGAAAATGTTTGGGTTTGATGTGAGGGCTACTGATAAAGTGGGTGCTCCTACTGGCCGGACAGCTATAGCAAATGTCTTTGTAAGTACCGCAAATACACAAGTTTTATTATAAGTAGCATAAATGTACAAATGTTTTCTAGTGAATACAAACACACACACACACTTATTTTGTAAGTAGCACAAATATGCATCCTTGACTAGTTTCCATTTATATTAATTGTTAAGGCCGTGTGTATGGCATGGCACGTATCAAACATGTCATGTTAAAGTGAATGTTTAGTATTGATACTTAAAACTAGTTTAAGATCAACTAATCATTATATACTAAGCGAGTCTTGTAGATTTATATTGAATCAGATTTACAAAATAACTATCTTGTAGATTTATATTAATCAGATTTACAAAATAACTATCTTGTAGATTTATATTAATCAGATTACAAAATAACTATGTCGACTAACCACTATAGAGATCCTGTGCATAAAATCTAATTACAGTAAAATATAAAAACAGAGTACAATGTAATGAAACATCTCTCTCAGGTAGAACTTTAGTGGCTCCCTGAAGCATCAGGGTGCCACCTGAAGCTCCTTCAGAAAACAAGAGCTGAATGTAACTTTCTGGTACAGAAAGTCTAAGTTTTGATTCCATCGAATTTGCAAAGCTGTCAACTATATGAAGACTGATAGTCTTTAACAAACTGGATGACACAGGTAGTAAAAAGAACTTTGATAATTAAGCAGAAGCTCTGAAGAAGGTATAAATTCACAATCAACATAATAGATTGTGAGAAATATAGATGGGCATTAAATTCACCCACCCAGAAAATCAGATCAGCCAAAAAGAAACCATGAAAGAAAGCTTGCCAAAAACATAGAGATAGATCCAAGGTCTTTCTATACCTATGTTAGAAGTAAAACCAAAACAAGACTCGATAGGACACTTGTAAGATGAGACTAACTAATTTATAATGGACAATAAAGGCAGCTGAATGATCAACACTCGAATTGACTACTTTACGTCAGTTTAAACAGTCGACAGATTAGACTATATCTCTCTCCCCACACAAATGTTTGAAGGCGAAGAGAATAAATTAAGGGCTATACCCTAATGTGTGACATAATCAGGAGCATTATTGACACGCTGAAAAACTCAAAAGGCCCAGATGTGGATGGAAATGAATCCAAAGTCATAAGTCCCCATGCAGTCCCCGTGGCGAAATGTTAAGAAACTCGCCTGGCGTTTCGCGAGTGCTTTGGCCTGGGTTCGTATCCTGGCTGAGGAGGATTTACTGGGATGCCAATCCTTAACTGTAACCCCTGTTTACCCAACAGTAAAATGGGTACCTGGTTGTTAATTTGGCGGGTTGTATTCCGGGGAACATAGGATTAAGGACTTGCCAGAATCGCTACGCGTGCTAGTGGCTGTGCAAGAATGTAAGAACTCTTGTATATATAAATAAATAAATAAATAAATAAAAATAAAGGAACTGGCAGATGACTTATGGCTACCACTGAAATTCCCTTAAGAAAATCTAGAATAGTTTCCCTTGATTGGAAATATACAAATGTCACCCATCATCAAAAAAGGCAGAAAAAGCTCAGTGAAGAACTACCATCCGATCAGTTTAACGTCGCACATCTGCAAGTATGGAGAGTATCCTTAGGAAGGGGATTCATTCACCATCTAAGTGAACATTTATAAAATCCTTGCACCATGGGCATGTTAATATATAACAAATCCTGTCTTACAAATCTGTCACATTTTTGGAAATGGTAACCAGCTATTTAGTCAGAGGGGCTTCCAATAGATATAGTATACATGGCCTTTGCAAAAGCTTTTGACAAGGTACCACATGAAAGACTAACAAGGAAATTACAGGTACATGGAATAAATGGTAAAATACTACTGTAGTATGGATAAAATAATGACTAAAACAAAGAAAACAAAGGGTCGTGCTAAATTGGAATAAATCCAACTGGAGAAAAGTAGTGTGTAGAGTACTGCAAGGGTCCTTTCTGCGTCCAACTTTGTTTTGTCATATACATCAATGACGTAGATGAGAATATTACAAGCCACATCATCAAACATAAATGACACTTTAGATTTATGGTAAATTGAGAAGTGAAAAGGATATCAAAGCCTTACAAAGAGATCTACATGAACTCCATAAATGATCATAAGACTGGAAAGCGCCTTTTAATAAAAAAAATGCAAGACCTTATATAACAACCTACGTCACAACTATCAAATTAAGAACATTACCTTGCAGCAGATTGATGAAGAAAAGGACCTTAGAGTCAGAATCCATCATTCACTGAAAGTTGCACAGCAAGTGGGAGCTGCAGTAAGAACAAACTTTCCAAGCCCTAGGAATAATCAAGCAAACCTTTGACTTTAAGGACAAAAAGGTAGTTATCCAACCTTTAAATCTAATCTTTGGTGTGTCCCCATTTGGGCTATTGTATCCAAGCATGGAGACCTCATCTTCAGAGAGACATAGCTACTTTGGAGAAAGTCCAAAAACCAGGCAACAAAAATTTTTGCATAACTAAGTTGACTCTCAGACCAGAAACCGTTCAGGGCCACAGGGCTAACAATACTGCAAACCAGATATAATATGACAGATCTCATTGAAACTTTTAAAATACTGAACAGTTTGGAGGCTAATAATCCAAATAACTTGTTCAAAAGATCAGATGTAACAGAAACAAGAAGCAATGGCTTGAAGCTCAGCAAACCACAATGTAGGACAGAAAGCATGAGGTGCTCTTTACCCACAGGGTTATAAATCCATGGAACTGCTTACATACTAAAGCCATCAATGCCAAAACACAGTTGAATGTTAGAATTTGGCTTCTTGTCCTTTTTCAGGCCACTAGTGTGTTAGAGGCCCTCAGGAGGTAAATTCAGAACTAAACACTTTTCCCACAGGTGTATGTGATCGGTGCTGGGGGCCACCTGGTACTGGAGGTGGGAGCCACACCCAGAGATGTTGAACCACATCTTCATCACATCCAGGGGTGAGTGTGTAGTGTATGTGTTACTTAATATCTGTGAACTCTCCCTTACCTGGGGGGAGCCACTTCGGCTTTCTGGAGCCATCTGGGTTGATATGAATATATTAGACCCTGACATCAAAGCGAATGGAGTTCTAGGCCTACCGGGGACCATGAGCCAGAACCTGGCCCCCCCTCGGAGAGGCATGAGGAGCAATGGCCTATAGAAACCCCTTTATGGTTGGAAGCATTCTATGTCTGCAATCGATCGGGTCAGGCACCCAGAAAGGTGGGCGCCCCAAAACAAACCTTATCTGGTTAAACAAAATTGCTACAGAAAGCCAAACTGTCGGAAAGAACTCTCCAAACGAAAAACGTGCAAACGAGCATGTCACAACCGTCACTGTGCTGCCGTCTAAGCAGCTTCCCCCTCCCCGAGAGGAGAAAGAGGGATCCCCAGACCCCCACGCTGGCTGTCCACTCCCCAGTTCTGTGGCTGATGTGAGACCTGGCAGTCGTACGATTCCGTCTCCGAAACTTTCCAGTGCTGTGCCTTGTGGTGTGGTTCTGTCTAAGTGGTGGTGTGTGAGCCAGGAGTACTTTATACTGTACTCGGGCTGCATGCATCTACGGTTACCTTCCCTAGGTTCCCTGTAAGTATTGCCCTTGTGGCTTAGGGTTCTCTTCCACAAGTCGCTTGGGGATTACCTCTGCTGTGGTCTTTTGCTGCTCGGTGATTGCTCGCCCTTGAGGTCAGCCGGGGTGTTTCATGCATCACTGTTTGTCTCTGGGTGGGAGGTAACGTCGACACTGGTAGGGGCACAAGGTACTGTGCAGCTTGTTTTCACCTAATTACAGCACCCGGCTCTGCTCCACCTGGGTCGTTGTGCACTTGCGGGGTTTTTCTTTTGTTTTTTGTCTTTCATTCCTGGGTGGGGGGTCTGCCGCTTGGTGTTGGTACCCATTATATATATTGGTGGTCATCCACTAGGTCCCCGTGAGTGTACATGTCCCGGGAGTTCAGCTTTTAGCAGTTTGTTTGGTAGTCTGGGGCACTGGTTAGCAGTACCTCGCCTGGTCTTCCCTGAGCAGAGTGTCTAAGGGTCTTGTAAAACCCCACTAGGGTTCAGTGGTCCAATGGATGCGTCCCTCTGGGTCCTATCTCACTTCGTGCGAGTTTAAAGGCTGCTCTGTCTCCTTGTCTCAGGGTGACAATGACCTGTTAAACCTCTGTCATGCTGCCTGTTGAGTCAGCAAGGTCATGCGAGTGGTGTTGCATGTACACCACTTCACCTAGTCCACTGATTATGATATTCGGGTGCAGGTGGCTTCGACATTGCATGCGCGTTAATGGTTGCTGCAGTGTGCTAGGTTGGTTGATCACTCGGGTGCCCTAAGGCTGCTCTGTTTTGGTTATAGGGATCCGAACTTTGGAGTGTTTGTCGCCTCGATTTTGGGTTCGTTCGCGCCCTCTTGTCCTTTCCCTGCCGTTGTTCGTCCTGTTCCTCTGCCCCTGCTTTCGGCTCTGAAGCATCTGAGGGCTTTGGAGTCGGGGCAGGGTTTAGTTGGTGGTGAGCCTCAGGCAGTTTCGGGGGATTCCCCATCCGGTGTGGCGACAGAGGCATTTAAGCCAGTTCCTCCAGCCAGTGCTTTTGGGTCTGACCAGTGGGCCTCCTTCATTCCAGCTTTTCCGGCGGCTTCTGTCTTTTCTTTTGAGACACAGGGTTTGGAGGACGACTCGACCCTGGGTCCTGATGTTAAGGCTCCTGGGGCGGGGAAAAGGTCGTCTTGGGGCCCTGGGCCCCATTTGACCCGGCTTGGGTTTTGGTTCCCACTGAGCAGGGCTTGTTGTTGCAAGGGGTAGGGTTTTCTTATCCCCCCCTCCTTGTACGAGTTTGATATGGCATCAAGCCCGCTCTGGGTTCAGTTCCGGGTTCCCTTGGGTACTTCGGCCCCGTCTTCCTGGAGGTTTTCGGCCTCCCCCCCTCATGAGGTGAGGGAGGCCCTCACGGCGTACCTCCTGCTCGACCCGAATTACGCCTTGATAATTTATTCTGGCTCTTTTGAGTTCGGTTTTTCCTTTCTTTACTGGGTTCATTATGAGGTTTCGGAGTCGTCCTGGTTGGCAGACTGTCTGATCATTTCGTTGGTGGTGTGGCATCATACGTTGTTGGTTTCACACGTTTGAGTGGCAAGAGGCTCTTACCGTTGTTCAGGTTTACCTGGGGGGCGAATTTGAATGCCTCAATTCGTGTTTATTCGCACCTGTCCTTCCGCGGGATGTTGGCCAGGTGCAGCTTCACATGCAGGTTTTCTCCCTTTTGGCGGCTCAGGTAGCTGAGGACTTGCGTGCCTGTGGCCACTTGACTTCGGTTTCTTTTCTCTTCACAAGCTGTCTTCAGACTGGCTTGAGGAGGATGTGCAGGCGCTGGGTGCCGATCCTGGGTCTGGTGCACTGGTCTCGGTGGTGCGGGCGTCGGCTGCAGTGTTGAAGTAGTTTGCGCCAATCCTGCAAGAGGCGATGTCTCTGTTCTTTGCTTCTCGCAGGATCGACGCAAACTGCTTCAACACTGACACTGGTGTGCCATCAGGTGGTGCTCGCTCAGTCCATGGAATCCGCTTGGGCCCCTGGCTCTTAGGTTTTCACAGACGTTTTGTCCTTTGCTGTTTGCAGAGTCTGTGGTGGTGAAGTATCTGCAAGCGGCGGCTTCTAGTTGTCTTCGAATGTCGGACTTGTTGGTTCTCTGGGGAGCATGTGGGGTTCTTCCCAGAAGAGTCGTGCCAAGTCTTGGGGTTCCTCTCATCATGGTAAGCCAGTGGTGCCAGTTTTGGGGCCAGCGCAGCCTTCAGAACCGACGACGTCTGGTCAGCGCAGTGATTGCTCCGTTCGTCAGTCGGTTTCTCATAAGGGGTGTCGGCCCTTTTACGGTTCGTCCCATTGATGGGGCGATTGGAGGCTCACACTGTTTGCACATGCCTGGTCCCCATATTCGTGGGCGTTTCAGGTCGTCTCTTGCAGCCTTAGGTGGTGTTGGGTGGCCCCTCCTCCTTCAGGGGGTGGGAGGTTTGGGGCTGGTGGGATCAGGCTGCTTCTCCAGTGCTCTGTCAGGTTATATTGGAGTGGGTTTGCTTTGTCGTGGTTGAAACGACCATGTCCCTCAGGTGGGCTTCTCGCCTGTTTCCTGTTTCAGAATGGGACACGAGCGGACCTGCGGTTCATTCTGGACTTGTCCCATCTGAACCCCTGGGTTTATTGCCCATCCTTTCGAATGACTACGACTTCGTTGCCTCCATTCGGCTTGAATCTGACACCTCGCATGTTCATGTGCCTTACCCAGGTCATTGTGGCTTGTTTTGCGTCTGTTGTGGCTGTTTTCTCGGTGTCCGAACCGGGGACCTTCCCGCGGGTCCACCTCTTTCAATATATCAGGCCTGCCCGTTACGTGGCTGGTTCGATCTTCTCCAAGTCTTCGTGTCTGGTCTTTCTGACGCGGGTCTATCACCATTTGTATGGTGAGCAGGTGGCTTCGTTGGTGGTGTCCCATCTGAGAGTCTCGTCTCGGCAGCAATATGAAGTTTCTGGCGGTCCTTTCGTTATTCCTTGTCCATTCATAGAATTTCTTCTATTTCGGATCGGGTTGTCTTGTCCTTCCTGTCTTCACTGTTTCAGGACCGTCATCTTATGCTGATACTGTCGCCTCGTATTGTGTGGCGCAGGCAAAGCCACTTCAACTTGTGTTTGGGGTGGATGCTACTTCTGCTCCGTTCTGCAACGTGTCAGCCTGCTCATGCACCGCCTGAGCCGTCCTGATCGTTGGACCGGGAGCTCTCTTTTCTATCTTCTTGGTTTGTTGTGGCCCCTTCGATTCAAGATTGTTTTGCGAAGGCTCTTTTCCTGTTGGCATTGGCCTCTGGGGGTCAGGTTGGGGAGCTTCAAGCTTTTCTCCAACACAGAGGTTTCTGCACTTTTTATCCTGGTGGTAGGTTTGCTCGTTTGCAGCCATCTCCTTTTCTCGCGAAAAATGCTGCTTTCCGGAGGGGTGCTTGGGTTGTTGATGCTTGGTTGGGTCGTTCGGGGTACATCATGTCTTGTGTCCGATTGCGGCTCTTTGCTGTTATCTGCACGCCACGGCCTCGGTGGCTGGGGACGTGCTTTGGGTTGACCTGGTTTCCCTTCTTCCCTGTACCAGGGTTCAGGTCTCCCAGGTCGGCCACAGAGTTATTCTGTCTAGCCGGCCTTCAGTCTATCCTTGTGCCCATGACGTTCGTAAGTTTGCTGCATTGGCTACCGTCTTCGATAACGTCTTGGGCTGACACTCGGGGCACGGGGATTTTGGAGGTCGAACAGGGTCTTGGCTGCTCGCTACCTAGTCAATGTTCCTGGCTCTAGTCGGGCATGTGTTGCATTGGGTCGGCGGTTGCAACCAGTTGTCTCGACTCTGAGTTCAGGAGGCCCCGGCAAGCCCCTCTTGTTTTCGTTTGTAGTGGCTCCTTCGGTTCAAGATTGTTTTTCCAAGGCTCTGTTTCTGTTGGCATTGGCCCCTCGGGGTCGGGTCGGTGAACTTCATGCTGCTCTCTGGCGCAGCGGTTTCTGCTCCTTCAGTCCTGGTGGTCAGTTTGTTCGGTTGCAGCCTTCTCCTTTTTTCTGGCGAAGGAAATGGATGATTTCTGTATGGGGCCTTGGGTCATTGATGCTTGGTTGATCAGGCCGGGTGTGTATCATGTGTTGTCTGGTTGCGGCTCTTCGCAATTATCTGCGCGCTTCAGCTTTGGTGGCTGGGGATGCGCTTTAGGTTGATCCGGTTTCCCTCGTCATTGTTTCAGGGCTTGGTCTCCCAGGTCGTCCACAGAGTTATTAAGTCTATCCAGCCTGTGGTCTATCCTCGTGCCTATGACGTTAGGAAGTTTGCTGCGATGACTTGTGTTTGGCAACATGTCCCAGGCTGAGGTGTTTTTGGAGATCGAACAGGGTCCTGGCCGCCCAATATTTGGTTAACTTTCCTGCTTCTGGGTGTTCCTGTGTTGCTTTGGGTCGCAGGTTGCAGCCAGTTGTCTTGTTTTCACGTTGAGGAATATGTGGCGGCCACCTTCCGGGTAAGTCCCACTTTTCCTTATCTTTGGGTATGTAGCTTCAGGGAGTTAGAGGGGCTCCCCACAGAAAACCAGCGTTGAATGTAATGAAACACCATTTTCTGGGTGAGCCCCAGAGGCACATTGGCAACCCTCCCTCCTTTCCTCCAATCGGCATTTTTTCGTGTTGTTTGATGCTTAGCTTCCAAAAAGAAGTGCTGGACAGCCGGCGCGGGGTTGGGGGGAGGGGGGAGAAGAAGGCTGCACAGACGAATGGCGCGATGGGGAAGTGCTTGTTTGCTCGTTTCCTTGGGATTGGAGGGAGTTCTGCCTCTCTCTCCGGTTTTTAGTTCTAATTTTCTTACTATGTGGGGTTTGTTTTGTTATGCTACCTTTCTGGGTGCCTAACCCCGGTCGATTGCAGATAAGGAAAACCCGAAACCACGTTTTTTTTCAGGGCCATTGCTCCCTGCCCTCTTTGAGTGGACCAGGTTCTGGCTCGTGGTCCCCAGTAGGCTGAACTCCATAGACTAATGCCCGGTCTAATGTACAACATATTAGCCCGATAGTCAATTTCCCTGTAGAATAATTCATGTCTAAATTATGTTCAGCTTTGTTGTTTTTGGTGTACAGTAATTTTTTCCTTATATTTTTCAAAATAAATTAACCCCACCTGTCATTCATTTTCAATCAACAATTTGCAAGCATGATATTATTTCTATTAACAGTGATTATATACAGCATGGACAGGCTGACCTGCCAGCCAGCCTGTTTATTAAAGATAAACTAACTTTTCTACTTGACAACTAATAGTGACTTCGCATTTCATTTATTTCGATTCTAAGGTGATTATTTTATGTTGCATTTAGCTACGTTTCAAATTTCTTCAAACTATTTTATTTATTTATTTTTTTGTTGGAGAAAGGGGCCTGTTCACTTTATTTGCCACAACATTCAAAATAAGGGGTACCCCATGAACCTAGNATATATATAATATAGCTTTCCAGGCTTGGCACTTTCTTTTAATAATTACTTACCAATGAGCAGAAGCCAATGAAGTGATAATAATAATAATATAATAATAATTGGAGAAAATGAAGAAGGAGGGAAACTTTAATACTGTAGTCTGAAAATATTGACTACCATCTTAATAGTTCAGGTAATGACGCCATTCGTGGAGCAAGGCTTTAATTCTTATGCAGAGGGAAACGAACATAGGTTTATTGAAATAAATATAGGTTAACTGAGAGACGTAGGTTGAAAAAGCAGGGTATAGGTCGATTGCGAGAATTGTAGGTGACTGACAGGTATTTAAATTATATCAGCAAAATGCAAATTGCCATATTAAACAAGGGAACTAGAACCACCCGAAAATATCTTGGTCCAATGCCTGATATTGCTTAGGAAGTTTTCGCAGGAATTTTGGCCTGACATCTGAGGTAATTTTCACCGGAATATAGAGAGAGCCACCTAGTAGACAATTCAAGTATTAGATACTGCTACGAAATCAATAGGCACCACCTAGTGGACAGTACAAGTACAAGATATTGTCACTAAGACAAGGGGGAACATCTCATATATTTGTAGAGTTAGACTAAACCTGTGCAAGCCATCCATGCAAATAAAAGTATCCAGGGTATGGAACTCACTCCATAATGAATTAAAAAATTGTCCAACCTGTACTTTATTAAAAAATTGAACCCAAAAATACCTAATTTCATCCTCATAGTTCCCACCTTGTGCTACTAACTCAAACTATCTTGGCTTCACACATACCCAATTTAGTACTTAATATATGCAATTTCATCACTATAATCTCTTCTATCAATTTATAATATTGTTAGTACGAACAAATCCATACTAGTACGAACAAATCCATACTTATTTTTGTGTGTAATGTGTGTATAGTTAGTGTGTTGAATTCAAAATCTGTTACAATATACTTCTTACATTTATTGTTAGCTCAAGAACCTGCCCAAAATGCTATGTATGTTAGAGGCTTTGCAAGAAGATAACAATTACTTTCAAAACCTGATGTATATAAACGAATAAATTAAAAATCTTTTGGATCATTTACACCTGCAGGTGAGCCCTGAAGCACGGCACTACTTCGCTCTGGCCCAGGATGCCACACTCTACACCGTGGCACCACTTGACTATGAGAGCCACCCCAATCACACGCTTGTGGTGGTCAGTGCCAGGACATCTGATATATTCTATGTTCATGTGAAGGTTTGTTCAAATATTTCTAGCCGAAAGTTGGATAAGAGTGAGCGTGTCAATGTAGGATAAAAGTGATTATAGGAAAGTAGGGTAAGAATGAATACAGGAAAGTAGGATAAGAATGAGTGAGGTAATGCAGGAATATTCCTTTCATCACTCTTTTCCAAATGGGATTCCATACAAGGCTTTTAGAATCACATAAAATAAGGTATGAGTGAGATTGAAACCATGGTGTGAGTTCCATGCTGATTGTGACTGATGAATGAGTTACAAAAGTTTGCAGCGAGTTACAAAAATTATTCGCACATCTTCCATCGATGGAGGGCAAAAAGATACGTGAATTCAGAGACAACTCTGTAACAAATGTTCAAGAAATATGTAAATATTTCATTCAAAATTATCTACAACCAGAAATTTTTGGCAAATATTCCCAGTTTGGTAACTGTAGGCAGTAAATATCATTGAATGTAACCTTTCCATTGCCACCCACTGGATGCAGGGGCAGTGTGCAGGATAAACATATAAATTGAGACACTATCTCTACTGTATATGAAAGTTGCTTAATTTAGAGACTGTACTTGTGGTGTGTCTTGAACCCGCTGTTGATGTAACAATATTCATTAATTTTGTAACTCATGAGGACTGTAATTTGCTTAGCCAAATGAATAATGAGGTTCAGTCCCTGAGCCTCCAATGTGCTTTTGTAGCCTTTTCCACTACTGCCCACATGATGGATATGGGGTGCATAATATATTAACTAAACTAAGTCACAAAAACTTGCAGATGGATTACAATCAATTTTGTCGATTCCAATTACTATTTTGTTCGCTGTGATCATATTGCCGCTTTTTCATCTATCTTTTAGTTTTGTCATATTTAATACCTCTATCCTCTCCCCATAGCTCTTGTCTTTTAGTTATGGAAGCCATTTAGTTGCTTTTGCACCTTTTCCAGTGTGTTGATGTGCTTCTTAAGATATGAACACCATATAACTGCTGTATTTTTCCATCCATGTATTTAAAAGCAATTCTGAAACTGGAAAGCGTAGCATAGGCTCCTCACACAGTGCTCTTTACGTGGTCCTTGTGTTCTGTTTAGAACCACCCCAAGATTTGAAGTTAACTCAATAAATCAAGTTATCATGGAACTGGGGTTCTCAGCATCTTTAAAGTGACATACGTATTGTACTACAATCTGAATTCTCTTGATTGTACATATTCGTATTTTGCTTTCACTTTCTCCCTATATTTTTCTCCTGCATACAAGTCATTTCAGTGATATCCATCACTTTCAGGTAGAAGATGTAAATGACAATGCACCTCAGTTTAATGCAGTGAGTTATGAGGGAATCATCAAAGAGAATGCAGTATCTGGCACCCAAGTCAGAATACACCCGGCAATCCACGTATGTAAACCCATGCTGGTATACCTCGGCTACCTTGTTAGCTCTAACACTCGTCAAAATTTGTTAAATGTAATAATGTACGTACTTTTCTATAAATATATAATTTAACTAAAAACTTATAATTGAAGAAAATAAAATCTGAGTTTCTATGCAGAAATTAATTACATCATGATTCAGGTATTTCAGATGTGTAAAATATTTCTTACAGGTAATTGACAGAGACAGTTACCAAGGGTCTACTTACAACCTTCAGCTGCTGGGGGACTCTGCTCCTCTTTTTTCTATTGATTCGTCTACTGGTTACATCACCTTCGTTGGCAAGACTTTGGACAGGGAGGTGAAGGAAGCCTATAATCTCCTTTTGGTGGCTCGAGATGACGGGAACCTCACCTCTAATGCGAATCTCACTATTTCAGTTGAAGACATCAATGATAATCCCCCAATATTTACCCAGAGAGAGCCACTGTTCTCTGCAAGAGAGGGTGTTGAAGAAAGTGGATCCAGAAAACTTATTGACACCTCCCAACTTGCGTATATGGCAGACTTAGAGAGATCACTCATACGCATTCCCGAGTCTCTTCCAATAGGGAATCGAGTTACGCAGCTCATGGCAACAGATGAGGATGAGAAGCTATTTGCAGAAATTCGCTATTCAATTGTGTCTGAAAAGTCATTTAGTTTCTCAGACGGGGAAAATTCTCCTCCAGTGCTCCAGGAAACAAACAGGTTTTCCATCGATGCCAAAACAGGTGTGGTTACAGTTGCCGGAATTCTGGAAGGTGATCACTTTTACTTGGTAAACGTCTCTGCTACAGATGGTGGAGGCTTATCATCCTACAGTTCAGTATCAATTGCTGTATTTGATGTCAATGATCATTCGCCTCGTTTTGAGCGTCCTGTCTACAACTTTGAGGTAGTCGAAGGCGAGTACTTAGTAGGTGAAGTTGGGAAGGTATTGGCTTATGATCAAGATAAGGGAAATAATGCTGAAATTCATTATCAAATAATATTTTATAAGAACTCCAGCTACGACCAAGTCTTTCCCTTTCGGGTCGTTGAAACATCTGGTACTATCTTAGCAACTGGATCAGTAGATCGGGAGGAACGTGAAGTGTACGAGTTCTCTGTTGTGGCCACAGACATGGGTGAACCTCAGCTCTCATCCTCAGTCTTAGTTCACATTGATATAATTGATGTCAATGATCATAGTCCTGTTTTCTATGGGTATAAGGAAGTTATATATCCACCTGATGTATTTGAGCATACATCATTTGAACCGTCGAATGGTAATTTCACCCCAGTGTACATGGCTGTTGTATCTGAAAACACTCCCAAAAATACAATCATTACAAAAATATTTGCCAATGATTCTGACGCCAGTTCTTCAGGAAACGGCATAATACTTTACAAGCTTGAAGGGGGAGAGGACAAGTTTGCCATTGACTCCAAAAATGGCAGTGTGTATACCGTCGGCAAGCTGGACTTTGAGCGCTGGCCGGAGCACAACCTAACAGTGCTTGCTCAGGACCATGGTTCTCCGCCCCTTACGGCATCTGCGTTGATCATGGTCGAGGTGACAGATGTCAAGGAGGAGCTCACCACCAGGCTCTTTGATCGCGAAGAATACCGGGTGAGCTTGGCAGTGTTGCATCAAATTGTTTTATTATAATGAATATGCAGTCGTAGGGTTTGCTTGCTTATTTCATGCATAAAGTTAACTCATTTGTTTCTAAATAATCACAAAAAAAAGTGATTGAGTTACTATTTTCCTTGTTTGGACCAATAGGTCTTCTGCAGTTTCCTTAATTCTTATGTTCATACGTATGTTCTCCCAACAGGTGACTGTAACAGAGAACAACAACACGCCATTGCTATTGGTTGACCTTAACGTGAGTAACTCGTATACAGGACATCTCCTCAACTTTCAACTGGTCAACCCAGAGATGACGGGCNATGTTTTTACCTGTCACAGGTGTGGCATCTATACTTATTCTCACGAAATGAATGTTATGGTAAGCAACACAGCTCAATTCCAATGCAATGTCATACAAAAATAACTAAATCAAAATGAAAATAAATTGAAATCTGAAAATTCAATTTGGCAATGCAATCAGAAACACTGAAATGAAATCGTGACATATTTAGTATAGCGTGTGTTGCTATTATGTGCAACAGATGTGCTGTTTTTCAAAAAAAGCATGTTTTTACCTGTTCACAGGTGTGGCATCTCTATAGTAGGTATATAAAAAACATGCGCGTATTCGAATGGAACGTTGTGTCAAAATTTTGAAGCAATCGGTGAAGAACTTTCGAAGATTACAGGTGTGTTGCTCTTACGTCCAACAGAAGGCACTGCTTTAAAAAAAAGCATGTTTTTTCCTGTCACAGTTGAGGCATATACAAAGTACGTATATAAAAACACGCGCCAATTCGAATGCGACGTTGTGTAAAATTTTAAACTCAATCGGTAAAGAGGTTTCGATGATTTCCCTCACATGAAAAACACTTTTTTTTAAATAGCATGTTTTTCCCGTCACAGACGTGACATCTATATAGTATGTATATAAAAACCAGCTCGGATACGAATGGAACGTTGTGCGAAAATTTCAAATTTCACACAACGGTGGAAGTTCACAAATTGGTGGAAGTTCAGAGCAATCGGTGAAGACTTTCGGAGATTAGCGATTTTGTACAAACGAACATTTCCATTTTATTAATATAGATATATAAATACACTGTTTACAGCAAAGGTCCCATGAAGGAATAGTGTTAAACAAAGTAGAAGGAAGCACCTCAGTGGGATTTACCTGAATGCTTGAACATGCTTGCCATTATTTCCCAGAGGAAATAATCAAATACAGTATAGAGTTATCTGACAATCAATATCCTTAATTTGAACTAGAAACCTTCCAAATTTCAGGCAGTTGCTCAAATAATAGATATTAGGATATATATACCAGCTAATGAGAATCATTAACTAAATCTATCAACGTCTCCAAACTACAGGTGGATGACCCTAGACGTGTGGGATCGGCAGTGTTGGAGGTGGTGGTGGAAGATCTCAATGATAACCTTCCGGAGTTTGTCCATGATGTGTATTCCATCTCCATCATGGAGAACCTGCCTTCTGGCTTTAGTGTTGTTCAAGTCTCAGCATTAGATCCTGATGAGGTAAGTAGTGAAAGACCTCGTTTTTATTTTATTATACCCCCTATTAATACCGTGAGTCAAGGTCCCTATGGCCCGGTCTCTGACCAGGCCTCCTACAGGGTGCATACAGCTGCACAGGTACAGACTAGGGTGCATACAGCTGCACAGGTACAGACTAGGATGCATACAGCTGTACAGGTACAGACTAGGGTGCATACAGTTGTACAGGTACAGACCAGGGTGCATACAGCTGTACAGGTACAGACTAGGGTGCATACAGTTGTACAGGTACAGACCAGGGTGCATACAGCTGTACAGGCACAGACCTGGGTGCGTACAGGTCTAACATGCAGCTGTAGCTAGGTCAGTAACCATCTCATCTGTGCTGTACCTTGCAGTGTTGTACAATGTAGGATATTTCTCCTTGAAAGCATCACAAATATTATTGGGCCCAGAGGCATCATCCATCATGACATTTGCTACCTTTCTGCATGAACTTGATATTTCTAATTTCACCCCAAAAATCGTAATTTTTTTTTTAGAATATCAGCAACTTCTTTTGATTTTGCAATATTATCGTTCTCTTTCTTAATCCTCTTTGTCTTGTTGATATTGATCCCTGGTGCTACGTCTGATCTAGGGTAGCCAATCAACTCGAGGGTACCCTGTATCTTTCCATAGGTTATGGCCAAAAATAGGTCTAATTTGTATAATTCCCTAAAATGATTGTTCTTACAAGGCATATTACTACTTCTGTTTGTCTTAAGAGGAATACTCTCTTTCTTTGTCCCAACTAGCACTGACATGACCAATGTAAAAAAGTCAGAGACTGTTCTGATGGACAGACACTGAAGATTACTGCAGACAATTGCATCTGTTGGGATCTGAGTATCAACATATTTTTATATTAATCCGGTATTTTCAACTTATCCAGGTTAGCTCCCAGTTTAGATGAGTTCTAGGGGGGGGGGAACTAGGAACTATCTGGGGGAAAGCGCCAAGTCATTACGACTATATAGCACTTGGAAGGGGTCAGGATAACGATTTGGGATGGGACGGGAGGCAGGAATGGTGTCCAATCACTTGGACGGTTGGGGATTGAACGCTGACCTGCATGAAGCGAGACCGTCGCTCTACCGTCCAGCCCAAGGTAGAGCGATTTTCGATTTCGGTTTTCATTAGCAGCAGCAACTTGTGAGGGAGGTATATTGATGGTGGTCAAGATGGGAAGATACCAAGACAAGTTATCACCATCACTGATAGCCTTCTACTCACAATCACGACTATTCATCTGAAATATTTGCATAGCACATTCTTTGAACAATAAGGATAATTTTCTTCTGAGAAATCTTACTCATTTGTTTCCTAAGGCCATATTCTACTGACTGCTGGTTAGGATCTTGTGCACTTATGGCTGGTTAACATAACGTGCATGTGCAACAGAGATTTGACAAACTGGTCCCATGTTGTCATTCTGGCGCTAGGGAGAGAGGGAGATAAATCCACAAGGGCCGTGATGACGGTTCGAACTTACGTCCAGGATGATCCCAGACATGCAATAATCGGAATCCGTGTGTGTGCAGTAGCAATCCCGGTTGCAATTCTTTTGATCATGTGGCCCAATAGATTAAGGCGCGTCTGGGATCATACTGGACGTAAGTTCGAATCCTCATCACGGTCCTTGTGGATTTATTCATTTGATATATCACGCTATTGTGATTTCTGTGTGTACTGAAGTATGGGCGAAGATCAAGAATAGCGTGTTGACAGAGCCCGAGTGCATGGGGGAATTGTGTAAAACCCCTGGTTTGTGTTTCGGAGAGACTGCGGGATCCGTGTGAGAGCAGTAGCAATCCTGGATGCAATTCTTTTGATCATGTTGTGGCTCAGTCGAGTAAGGCGCGTCTGGGATCATCCTGGACGTAAGTTTGAACCCTCATCACGGCTTATGGATTTATTCACAGGTTACCTGTTCCTCATAAATTAATTATTATTTCCTGTCCATCTTCATCATTTGTCTGGACTCAGTTCGGCTAGTAGGATCAACAAGAGAACAAGTTTGAGGTCTCTAATGCCAATTGGAGCTGGGAATGGCTTGGTGTGTTTGTGAATGTGTTATTTTTTAGAGGTCATTCTGGAATGGATTGAAAATTTCTCTGGTACTTCCTTAGTACCTGTATAACCAGTCGGGAAAGTTGCTAAAGATTACTTCTATGTGGGTGTAGAATATCTACTTGCCATGACTGTCTTGATTAGTGCAGAATAGAGGCTAGTCTTGAATGTGCCCTGAATGGTGCAGGATAGTGACCAGTCCTGACTGTGCCCTGGTTGGTTCAGAAATATAATTTAGACTCTGAAAAGATCTTTTCATTCACTGTACTTTTAATGTAATTTTTTCACCTCTTCTGACAGGTTTCTGTTTATTATGCCAAGAGAATCTACAAAATATTTAATTTGCAACTGACAGCACTTCTTGTGTGTCGATGTGAAACGAGTTCTTTTCAGTATTGATAATTTTGCAAACTGACAAATTTTTTTGTCGTATTCTTTCTTCTCTCTTGCTGGTTAAGCATATAAATAAAGATTTATATTTTTCAGTATACAGAATTAATAATATTTGAATCGAGACAGGATACCTTGCTTAGTCAACTATGATAAATTCATCAAACTAGATGTGTTTTTATTTTATTGTGATATCTTTGTACATTAACTTTATTATGTATTTTTATGTAATGATTTTATTTTTAGGGTATAAATGGAGCATTCACCTACCGTGTGGTTGGTGGAGACGGAGCTCTGGCAGTCAACCCACACTCTGGCTGGCTAACAGTGGCTGATCACAACTTGCTTGACCGCGAAGACTCTCCCGTCATTAACCTTCAAGTGTGTGCTCACCAGGTCTCACCTCTCGTCAATCCTCTCTCCAAAGAAATCAATGCTCGGCCATTATCAGAAGGTGACAGTACGGAAAACAGGAAAATGAAATTTCAAGATAATAGTACAAATACAACAACTGGAGTATTTGTAATGCATGATAGGCATAATATAACCACTGAAACATCATCAAAAGAGACTTTGGCCCTATTGGAAGAAAAGCAAAAGCAAACTACTCGAGCTGTTGTACCACGTGTGAGGAGTGTGGAGCAGACAGCAAGTAAACCTACGCCTGAAACTCGCTCTCCTATTGAACCTCAACACAGCAGACATGGAAGGCAGAGTTTGCTTGCCGATTCAGAAGATAAAATCCAAGAAATAGGTGAGCAAGAATTGGCAGATGATTCTGATTCCCTCGATGTAACAAAAGCACCGGAAATGCAAATCCAGCAGCAAGGACATCCAGGGAGAAAGGAACAATTTCAAGCACAGAAAATAAATTTATGGGAAGAAGTAGTCTTGGGATCAAGATAGCTTAGCGCCCCCTTCAGCACCTCCAGCTTCTTCACCAGCACCTTCGCCAAAAGTCTCCCCACAAATGAAACTGACAACAAAGCAATTTGCAAAAATTAGACAAGTAATTATACATCGCAGAAAAATTGTCAACAATCGCTCAGTAAGAGAGACTCCAAATCCCTCACGGTGGAGCAGATCAACAAACCTTACTGGAAAAGTTGAAGCAGTAAATGATGGATCTGGAGCAGATGGTTCACTTCTTAAACTTGAATCTTCATGTGCTAAAATTGAGCTAACATTGCTAGATGCAAATGACAACAATCCAGTCTTCCTTCCCACCAACCAATACCAGTTTTCTATCACAGAGGATGCACAGGAAGGGCACATCATAGGATCAGTAAGTATCTGTTTTAGTTCCCTCTACCTCACTTCCTTCCTGGGTAAATCTGGGTAAATGACACTGTAGCAATCGTTGAGTAAATGTTAATTGAATTCCATTCACCTAAGCTCAAGGAGACTCGAACCGCGGACCCTAAATGTGTGAGGCCGAATTTCTATCGACCGAGCTGCTGAGTAGTCTTAATAAAGAAAGTTTCCAGAAACAGAGAAACAGCATCTTGCTGGATTAATGTTTACTTCCATGGAAGTGTGGTTGACAGTTTTGTTAATCGAATGTTACTATATATAAACAAATTTGCCCATTGAGTCTACTTTAACCTGTAAACCACACACTTAATGTGCTGCTGATGTACACTGTATGCAGCTCTTGACAGGAATGAGTACCCCATATGTATATTTGTTGACTTAAGGATTTTAATACAGTTAACCACAGTAAACTATTTCTAAAACTACATCACCATGGAATCAGAGGTCACTTCCTTTAATACTTACAATCCTACCTCAGTGACAGGCTCCAGTATGTTTCTGTGAATGATGCTAAGTCTCCCACTGTGGCAGTTAACAATGGCATTCCACAGGGTAGTATCCTTGGTCGTCTCTTCTTTCTTTATATACCTCAATGGTCTTCCTAATGTCACTCGACACTTGAAGCCAAATCTATTTGTTGATGACACAACTTTCATTTTCTCTAATGCTAACACATTTATTTTAAATGATGCTGACGGTCGGCGTTCAATCTCCGACCGTCCATGTGGTTGGGTACCATTCCTTTCCCCCTGTTCTATCCCAAATCCTTATCCCGACCCCTTCCCAGTGCTATATAGTCGTAATGGCTTGGCGCTTTCCCCCTGATAGTTCCCTTCTCATTATAGCACCACTTGCTGTCACAACACAATAATAATAATAGAGTATTAATAAGAGAATAATGAGTATGTAGTATTGTGAAAAGTTACTGAATATTTTAACAGTATCTTCAATTGGTAATATCATTTGCTCTCATTGTGCAGGTTCTAGCAGAAGACATGGATCAGGGAGGCAATGGCAAAGTCACATACAAGATTCAATCTCGTGGAAATACCACAAGAGGCACCTTGAGGAACGCTCTCATCGTGGATAAGAACAAAGGTGTTCTAACGCTGGCCTCTAAGCTGTCTCCTGGCCAGGTCACAGTCTTCATTGAGGCTTCAGATATGCCTTCTAACCCATCCGAGACAAGGACCACATTGGCTATTGTAACTATTGAGTAAGTTTAATTTATGGTTGATTCTTAATACAGTATTAATTATCATTATTACTATGTAGCCTGTCTTCATAAACAATGGGAAGTGCGGGACTGGACATTACAGCTTGTCCTCATGAACCAATACCAAAGGGATTCCATCCAGCTTGTTCATGAATGAAAAATGCTTTACACATGACTGACAATTGATAATGTTCACACATTTCTTGAATAGTGCTTCACGCACACAGCTTGTCCTCATTAACAAACTTCAAATGCTTGTTAATTAATCCAGGTACCAAACCCCCTGTTTATGAATGAACATTTTACACACGACTCTCAACTGATGACACAAACACTGTAATTGCCAACTAGCCCTAAACATCTAAATATGCACTAACCTATACCTTTACCTATAGCCTATACCTAAATATGCACATTATGCTAATGTAATAATAATAATAATAATAATAATAATAAATATCAGAGAAAATTTGTATTTGAATGAGAAGCGTGTTAAAATTGATGAATGTGTCTGAGGTCGGCCGCTGGATGGAATGAACATTTGTTTGTGGACGGGTTGATTAAAAATAATGGCCCCCCAGAACATGACTACTTCATCTAATCTATACCTAACTATATAAAAAATTCTAATACACAATAATAATTTTATGTTTAAGAAAAAATAAGACTAAATACACATTATGTTAGCATTGATGACTGCCTCTTTGGGTTGGCCGCTGCTAGGATGTGCCTAGCCTCATAACAGGTTAACTAACTTCATGCTGTTGTATTTCCTCACTACAATTAAAGTATGCTGAGATTTGAAAAGCTTTGTTAACAAAAGTTTACATATTTTCCCTCTATTTATCCACTCTTAGGCTTCTTATTTCTCTACATTTTGGTTTATTCTTTGTATTTCTAATTCAGTTTTCTCTGTGCATCTATCAGAAAGTCTTAGGAGCATGACAGCAGAATGAACCAGCATCCTGGGTAACCCAGGAAAAAAATATTGACGTCTTGGAATGGAATTGAACTCACATCCTTAGACTTCCCAGAGACGGGGGTTCGATATCACTGTATAATCTCAATAATTTATCATTGATAAGCCATTTTTTATTTCACTGTACATAAATTGTCCCTTCTCGGGTTTTCAGCGTGATGGCGACTCACTCTTGGGAGCCGAGGTTTGTGGGGGCACCATTTGAGCTCTGGGTAGGTGGGGATGCCCCAGTGGGTGCCAGTGTGGGCCAAGTCCATGTAGTGGACTTGCCAGGACCTGAACTGCTCTTTGACATGTTTCATTCTTTCCAGGAAGGAGGTGAGTTTTACGAGCAAGTCTATTTTGTACTCTGTATACAGTACATGTACTACCTATTTTGAATAGATACCTTGAATTAAGGTTCCTGGTAGTTCAGTCGGGTTTGTTCTCGACTCCAAGTCAAGAATTCTGGGTTTGAATCTCTGATAGGACATAAATGATTGGGTGCATTTCATATCACTTAATGTCCCTGTCCACTTAGCAGTAAATAAGTACCTAGGAATTAGTCAGCTTGTTGTGGTGTTACATCCTTGGGAGAGCCAGTAATTCGACCCTGGGAGGGACCTAGATATAAGCCTAACATGTACTGCATGTATAAACTGGCTTCCTGTCCCCCAACACAATAAACTAGATGATGACATACAGTACTCAGTATGCTGCCTGTCTCTTGAATAAATAATGATAATATGCTTAGTATGCTGCCTGTTACTATAATAAATTATGACATTAGACTCAGTATGCTGCCTGTCTCTTGAATAATAATGATAATATGCTTAGTATGCTGCCTGTTACTATAATAAATTATGACATTAGACTTAGTATGCATCATGACAGTAACCTGTATCACTCACCAGACAGGAACCAGATAATCAGCTAAACATGATCACTTTTCACTGTTTTGTACTTGTTTTATCGTGTGAATAACCATCATTGTGCAACTGAATTCACCTGAGGGTCACTAACTCTCTAGTGGCCTTGCTGAGAACAGGAAGCTGGCAGCTTGTCAAAGGTCCCCCCCTCTTTGTGCTTATGATTTTTTCAAGCTTCATTTTAAAGTTCAACAGAGTTTTGGCATTTTCGGCTTCAATAGGTAGGCGTTTCAATTGGTATATAACCCTGTGGGTGAAAAAGCATCTCCTGTTTTCAGTCCTTCTTTGTGGCTAGTTGAGCTTGAAACTTGCTCGATGACCAAACCACACACCAGAAGATGGAGAAACGACGACGTTTCGGTCCATCCTTGGACCCTTATCAAGTCATGTGTGGTCAAATCAAGACCACATACGATCAAGATCAAGATGATGATGGTCCAGGGTGGACCAAAACGTTGTTGTTTCTTCATTTTCTGGTGTGTGGTTTGGTCATATCCTTAGACATGTTATTGTGACTCATCATCTGCAAACTTTTGCTCCTTGTGTGTGTTACATCTGAACTTTTTAATAAGTGGTCTGGATCAACATCCTTCAAATGTTCAGTATTTTAAACGTTTTGATGAGATCCGCCCTGTCATGTCTTGTTTGAGGTGATGTTAGTTTTGTGGCTGTCAGTTATTCCTGGTATGAGAGTTGACTTGGTTCTGGAATGATTTTGTTTGCCTGGTATTATCTTTCTCCCATGAAGCTGTCTCGCTCTGAAAATGTGGTCTCTATGCTTGAATACAATAAACCAGATGGGGGCGTACCAGAGATTTATACAATTGAATAACGACCTTAGCTAACTATTTTTACTAATTTAAATTCAAAGGTACACTTGATTATTCATTAGGCTAGGTTAGCTTTTTTTTTACTAACACTCCCACTTGTTGTGCAGCCTTGTGTGAATGATGGATTCTGACTCCAAGGTCATTATCTTCATCAATCTGCTGCATGGTAATATTGTTAATTTGGTCCCCAAGTCCTACTGTTGGTATTTATTTTCCAGACTACACATTACTGAGAACTTCCATGGCGTGTTTTGTGCCACTTTGTGTGCTGGTGGTGCACCAGAAAGTGACTTAGTTTGATGGTCCTCTCTAACTTCAGACAGGGACTTTGCTGTATATTTGTTAATTCAGTTGTTACTTTGCTAGGGTGTGTGCTGCCAAGGACTGGTGATGGCAGATGAAGTATTTTGACATTGGAGACCATTCCTAACATTTCCTATATTAATGTTGGCAGTCAGTTTCCTTTTCTTCAATGAGAATCTGGATTCACTTGTTTTTATTTTGCAATTGATGCTTTAGGATGGGAAAGGCTCTTCTAGGGGTTCTTTATTGCGTGCTTTAGCTGTAGGGGCTTGGATTCGTTATCTGGGGTCCAATTCTCCACCACTAGCTGTGGTTACTAAGAGAATTCGGCCCTCTCATTCATGCTTACTATAGGCTTATTAAGAGAACTCAGTCCTCTCATTCATGCAAGAATGACATGTTTGCAAAAGTTTTTCTGTCCATATCCACAATGTATTGTACCTGTGTTAACCCCGTGAAAACTCCATATTTGTTAAATTTTTCAGGGTCTTAGCCTATAAAGTTAAGGTTTGTTCTCCCTATCCACACACTTTTGAAAACGTTTTCCTTAAATGTTTCCATGGACTTTCATTCCACTACTTAACCTAAGAATGGATTGAAATGGGCTACAGTAGTTGGTTTATTCATTATCATTCCTGATAAAACAAAATTATATGCAGCCTTACCCCCACATACAAGTATTTTCACTGCATATCAAAAGGGTATGCAGTGAACCTTAACCTTAACAGTTAAGATAGTTTAGGCACTCCGAGACAGTTAAATTTCATTAGACAACAATCATTTGTTATCATAGTCGACCCTCAAAATGCGCTTATGGTGCTGTTTTGTTTGTATGCAAATGAGGCCAAGTTTCATAATGCGGCAATGTTGACAAGTTACAGGACTGCAGTTAATGGTGATGCTGAGACTATGATGATATAAGACTATGATGATATAGTGATGCTGAGACTTCATGATGCTTTATAGTACAGATACATGGTGAATGGGGGATTGTCATCTTTCAATATATGAAATTAAGATATAAATAATATGCAGACAATAAGTCACAACTAAGTGGCAGAAAATTAAAGCCCAACCCACACATCTGAAAATAAAGGAAGTGATGATTCAGTCTGTCCAGGACTTGATAAAGGTCCAGGATAGACTGAAACTTCATTTTATTTTCAAATGTGTGGGTTAGGTGTCGACTAATAATATAACTACAATCACGTTTTTTATCCCCAGTTCCTTTTGCAATCGAGGAGACATCTGGCATTGTCTCTGTGCTTTCCCCACTGCAGCAGTACTCCCGTCCCACCTACGACTTTGAAGTGGTGGTGACAAATGGAAGATCATCCCTGGCTACCAACCTCACCATTCACGTGGCACCGCCCCCTAGGCCTACCACTAGGCGGGATACCATCATTCAATTCACAATCCAGGTCTGGAAGCATGAAGAACTACACTAGAAACTAATATCTAATTAATATTCCATGAGTGCAGCTTAACAAAAGCAGAAATGTTTTGCAAATAAAGTGCTGGTGATTAATTTTGATAAGTTGGTTTAATTTTAACAAAATTGATTTGATGAAAATTGATAAATTTATCAAGATTAAAACAAGTGCTGGAATTATCAGATAGATTTTCTGAAAGGCTTTTATAACTTTAGAGAATAGGGGATTCTATTGGTGTTTTTTACCCTATAAGTGAACATGCATCTGTTGTTGCCTGTTCTAAAAAATGGTTTATTAAGCATGGAGATGTTGTTATACCTTCCATAGAAGTGGTCGGATTTAATATCTTATAGTTTGCTCATTGCATAGATCTAACAGTCAAGATTGAACTTTCTGTTAAAGAAAAAAACTTGAAAAGATCTTTAGCAAGCATTTACCTGGGGGGAGCCCCTACGGCTCCCTGGAGCGAGCCCCTACGGCTCCCTGGAGCGAGCCCCTACGGCTCCCTGGAGCGAGCCCCTACGGCTCCCTGGAGCGAGCCCCTACGGCTCCCTGGAGCGAGCCCCTACGGCTCCCTGGAGCGAGCCCCTACGGCTCCCTGGAGCGAGCCCCTACGGCTCCCTGGGGGGAGCCCCTACGGCTCCCTGGAGCTATCCAGGCTGATATGGATATCCCTAACTTTGGCGTCAGTCGATGTGGGTGGAGTTCTAAGCCTACAGGGGATCACGAGCCAGAACTTGGCCCCCCTCTGAGAGGCACGAGGAGCAATGGCGTATAGAAATGCACATGTGATTTTGGAGCATTCTATGTCTGCCATCGACCGGGACAGGCACCCAGAAATTCAAACGCCCCAAATCAAACTCCTATTCTGGTTAAAAACAACGTAAATGGACAGACGAGTGGACAGAACTCCCCAATTGAAAATGAGCAAACAAGCATGACGTCACACGAGCCGCAGGGGGGAAGGGGCTCCCCCTCCCCGGGAGAGGGAAGGGGGCTCCCCCCCTCCCCGGGAGAGGGAAGGGGGCTCCCCCCCTCCCCGGGAGAGGGAAGGGGGCTCCCCCCTCCCCGGGAGAGGGAAGGGGGCTCCCCCCCTCCCCGGGAGAGGGAAGGGGGCTCCCCCCTCCCCGGGAGAGGGAAGGAGGCTCCCCCCTCCCCGGGAGAGGGAAGGGGCTCCCCCCCTCCCCGGGGGAGGGAAGGGGGCTCCCCCCTCCCCGGGAGAAGGAAGGGGGGAGCTCCAGACCCTCGCACTGGCGATCCACCCTGAAGTTCTTCGGCTGATGGGATACTGCGTAGTTAGTTTTCACCCTTTTTTTTTGTTATTTTTTACTTTTATGTATATATACAAGAGTTCTTACATTCTTGTACAGCCACTATTACGTGTAGCGTTTCGGGCAAGTCCTTAATCCTATGTTCCCGGGAATACGACTGCTGCCAAAAATCGTTTTTACAACCAGGTACCCATTTTACTGTTGAGTTAAACAGAGGCTACAGTTAATGACTTGCGCCCAGTAAATCCTCCCCGGCATCCTCCCCGGCCAGGATACGAACCCAAGACAAAGCGCTCTGGGAACGCAAAGCGAGCGTCTTTAACCACTACACCACGGGGACTGCAAAGAATTGCAGCTTTAACAGCGGCAGGCTCTGTTCCTTCTGGGTACGCTGTCCTCTTGCGATTTTTTTTTTTTTTTTTTACTCTTTGTCGTTGTACTTTGCTTTCGGTTCGGGTGGTGTTGTCCTTTCTCTCGTGGTTGTTCCAGGACCGTCATCTTATGCCGAATACAGTCACATCGTATCGTGCGGTGCTGGCAGAGCCGCTTCAGCTTGCTTTCGATATAGATATTACTTCTGCACGGTTTTGCAAGCTGTCTCGTGCGTTTTTTTCACCTCCGGCCTGCTCATTCGCCGCCTGAGCCATCCTTGTCTTTGGACAGAGTGCTCTCCTATCTCTTTTCACCTCGGTTTGTTGCTCCCCCTTCGGTTCAGGATTGTTAATCTAAGGCTCTTTTCCTGTTGGCATTGGCCCCTAGGGGTCGGGTTGCGGAGCTTCATATTCTTCTTCACCGCAGGGGTTTCTGCTCTTTTGGTCGTAGTGATAGTTTTGTTCGTTTGCAGCCGTCTCCTTTTCTGGCGAAGAATGAGTCTGCTGCTTTCTGGAGGGGTCCTGTGGAGTGAAGTCTTTAGTGAAGTAGCTCCGGAGAACCGTAGGGGCTCCTCCCCAGAAAACCAGCTTGAATGTAATGAAACGTCATTTTCTATAGGGATCCTGGAGGCTCCATCTCTAAGTGAAGGCCTGAGGCCTCCCGGTCAGCTCCCGTGTCGGCGGTTTCGCGTATTTTGATATCCAGCCTCAGAACTTCGGGGTAGATCACCGCCTGGGGGGGTCTGAAGCTCCCCCTTTCACGGGGAGGGTGGAGCTGCGCAGTGATGCGGTGCAGCTCGTGTGATGTAATGCTAATTTGCTCGTTTTCAACTGGGGATTCTGTTTCACTTGTTTGTCTATTTTTCGTCATTTTTTAACCAGAATAGGGTTTGTTTTGGGGTGCTTACCTTTCTGGGTGCCTGTCCCAGTTGATGGCAGATATAGAATACTTCAAAATCACAAGTGCATTTCTATAGGCTTCCCCTTCCCCTCCCCAGGAGGGGAAGAGGAAGGTGGACCCCTTCGTGTGGCATGGTCCCAGTGTCTTCCAGTGCATGTGGCGCCCTTTCCCGACTGCGAGGCCATCGTGGTGGACGCATTTTGGAAGGACTAGTTACCTAAACCTCTTCCTCCCTCTTGGTTCTGCTGTTGCTCCATGTCCTAGCTCGATTGGAGACTTACCAAGAGTAGCCCTCTTGGCCCTTAGCGGCCGGCCCAGCCTTGGTTTGAAGTGCTGCTTTCCCGGTGTCCAAGCCAGAGATGTTTCCCATGGCTCCACCTCTTTTAGCACATCAGACCGTTTTGGTACACGGCTGGTTCGGTCTTCTCCTCCGTTGTCTGGTCTTTTTGACGCGGGTATATCATCATATGTATGGTGATCAAGTTTTTTTTTTGTTGGTGTCCTACCTGTGAATTTCGTCTCGGCGACAGTATGAAGTTGCCTGGCGTTCTTTTTGCGATTTTCTCTCTCTTCCTCGGTTGTCTTCCATTATTGATCGGTGTGTCTTGTCCATTCTTTCTTGGCTTTTTCAGGACCATCATTTAATGCCGAATACTGTTGCCTAATATCGTGCGGTGCAGGCAGAGTTGCTTCAGCTTGCTTTCGGGGTGATGTCACTTCAGCCCCATTTTGTAAGCTCTCTTGTGCATTTTTTCAGC
Organism: Procambarus virginalis; assembly: GCA_020271785.1. Classification (NCBI taxonomy): domain Eukaryota; kingdom Metazoa; phylum Arthropoda; class Malacostraca; order Decapoda; family Cambaridae; genus Procambarus; species Procambarus virginalis. Next base: position 45,629,664 of record WNGS01164437.1, on the reverse strand, counting down.
TCCGCCCAGCTCGTGCACCGCCTAGGCCGTCCTGGTTTTTGGACCTGGTGCTCTCGTTTTCTATGGTCTATCCTCGCGCCCATGGCTTTTGTAAGTTTGTTGCTTTGGCTGCCGTCTTTGACAACATGTCTTGGGCTGACATTCGGGCACGAACATTTTGAGATTGAACAGGATTTTGGCCCCCCCCCCTGTTACCTCATCAAGGTTCCAAGACTTAGTCGGGTGTGTGTCGTGTTAAGTCGCAAGCTGCAGCCAGTTGTCTCAACTTCGAGTTGAGGAGCGAGTGGTGGCTGCCTCCCGGGTAAGTCTCTCTTTTCAAATTTCTTTGGCTAGACAGCTACAGGGAGAAAACCTACAGAAAACCTGCATTGAATGTAATGAAATGCCATTTTCTGGGTGAGCCACGAAGGCTGCCCCGGCACCCTCCCTCTGGTCATAGTTTTTTTCGTGTATTTTTTTTTATGCTCAGAACTGAATGGTGGGGCTG
>WNGS01164437.1:45607366-45625231 GCA_020271785.1 Procambarus virginalis | reverse complement strand
CCGGCGCGGGAAGTTGGGGACCCTCCAGGGGGCGGGGGAACTACACAGACAGGCGACGGGGTGCGACGTTTGCTTGTTTACTTGTTTTAGAATTGGGGAGTTCTTTTCTCTGTTTAGTCTTAGGGGCAGCAATAATTTTATCCATGTGGGGTTTGTTTTGTGATGCCTATCCTGGTCGATGGCAGGTATGGAATGCTTCCAATAACATGGGGTGGGGAAGTTTCCCATAGGCCATTGCTCCCCCTATCCTCTACGGGGCCAGGTTCTGGCTCTAGTCCCAAGTAGGCAAGAACTCCATTGACTGATACCAGGACTAATATATACATATCAGCCCGGTAAGCTCTGGGGAGCCTCGGGGAGCCTCGGGGAGCCTCCGGGGGCCTCGGGGCTCCGGCTCCCAGAAAATGGCGTTTATTACATTCAACGCTGTTTTTTTTTCCTACAGGAAAACTGTCTGGAGGAGTGGTTGGAGATGTAGTGGCTGCTCTACGGTCTATTGGAGCGAGGATGGCTCCAGACCCACAGTTCGAGTTGGTAAGCTGCACGTCACAGTACTGTTATGTTCCTTGACTCTTGCTTCACAGTGTCCTATCTATGTGTAACTACCTAAGTGTCGTTGCAGGATGAGAGTTTCATGGTGCCGCATCTTCCCAGTCATGATGCTTCATCTTCCCAGTATTCTTTGTCATATAACGCTTTGAAAATACTGATGGTTTGGCCTCCACCACCACCACCTCACTTGTTCGAAACATCTACAACTCTACAAAATTTAACTTTCAAATGTTTAAGCAGCTTTGTTTCCTTAGTTTGAACAATGGTCGGGGTCAACCCTTTTTGTCTTATTCATCAGTGACATAGATGAGAATATTACAAACCACATCATCAGATTTGCAGATGACTCAAACATTTATGGCAAAGTGGGAAATGATAATGATGTTGAAGCCTTACAAAGAGATCTGCAGGAACTCTACAAATGGTCACATGACTGGCAAATGCTTTTTAATATTGACAAATGCAAGATCCTGCATGTGGGGCATAACAACCCACGCCACAACTACCAAATTAATAACATTACATTACAGCAGATTGATGAAGAAAAGAACCTTGGAGTCAAAATCCACCACTGTATGAAAGTTGCACAGCAAGGGGTAGCAGTACAAAAGACTAACCAAACACTTGGAATAATCAAGCATACCTTCAACTTCAAGGACAAGAAGGTAGTGATTTAATTGTATAAATCTCTGGTGCGCCCCGATTTGGATTAATGTATCCGAGCATGGAGACCTCATCTTCAGAAGGATATAGCTGTTCTGGAGAAAGTGCAACACCGGGCAACAAAAATCATTCCAGAGCTAAGTCAACTCACATATCAGCAACGGTTGAGGGCCACAGGGCTAACAACACTGCAAACCAGGCATGACAGGGCGGATCTAATTGAAACTTTTAAAATGCTGAACAATTTGGAGGATGTCGATCCGGAAAATTTCTTCAAAATGTCAGATATAACACAAAGAACAACGGTTTCAAGCTCAACAAGCCACAATGTAGGACGGAGAACAGGAAATGCTTTTTCACCCACATTGTTATTAACCCATGGAACCGCCTACCCGCCGAAGCCGTAAATGCCAAAACTCTGTTAACTTTTAAAGTACAGCCGGAAAAGATCAAGACAAACAAGGGGACCCCTCGACAAGCCGCTGGCCTCCTGTCCTCGTTGAGGCCACTAGTGTTTATGGTTCTCGGGTAAACTTAGGAAATATAATTAATTTCTTGAACTGTGGTTATTATTATTCTGTATACAGCAAACAAGGTATATAATACTGCTTTTATTTTTTAATGCAGTGAATGCAGTTCTACAGATGTTAAGTCAGACAACTTCTATACAAAGTTGAACTTGAGGCCATTACTTTTTTCTTTGCCTATTACAGTATTTTGTTTGCCATACAAAATTTTTCAAGTGCTTCAGTATTAAACACATGCCTAAAGGAGTATTTTTGGGTGTGTTAAATGCATTAGTTAAACTTTAAATCATTGATTTGCATTTCTTAGTTTGAGAACAAAATTTTTCTTCAGTTGTGCACAAAAATGTTCTTCAGTACTATTCAGTGCATCAGTGAGATCTTTTACAATAATTTACTTTATGTACTTTAAGGAAAAAAATTGTGGAATCATTTTCTGGATCGTGAAAAAGATTAAGTTTATCCCCTAAGAATCTTAAGTGAATATATGTGATCCTCTTTAATATGGGGTGTTTTGAAATGCATTCTTGCTTAAATAATGTACCTTACTCTGCCATGGTAATACTTTATTACTCTCTCATCCATCCTTGTTTCACCTATGGTATCTGTGCCTGTGGTTCTACTACCCACAATTATCTATGACCCTCTAATTACTAACCACAAATCAGCAGTTAGAGAGAACAATAAGAAACTCAAGCCCCAGACAGCACTCTGCCCTTTAAATCTTTGAATATGTTAGATATTAAGTCACTGTACATCCTCTCTAGTGTTCTCTGTATAATACGAAACACTGAACTGAAATGCAAATCCCGCCGTTAAACAGAGGGCTGTAACAGAACCCATGGGAACCACACTAGAAACAAATACCCATTTAAGTGCCACTTAACTAAAAGTAAAAATGCTCTGCAAGTCAAACGTTCCAAAAGGTGTAATAACCTTCCTAATCACGTCAAAAACTGTCCCTCTCCTCTCTCAACCAGTTAAGAGAGAAACTAAGAACTACCTAATCATCTGTATGTAATCTCCCTACCTTCCTAGATGTCAACCTATGTTTTGCTGTTATTGAACATTAATTACTGAACCTGTAAAGCTGTTGATATCTTCCATGTACAAATTTTAAAAATTTTTTTATTCCTTCTGTTAATTTAGTGAAAATTACTATCTATTGTTCTGTTGAAATCTCTGCTGTACCAATCACAATGTAGTAATTGTTGTTATTTATTTTTCTCTAGTTCAGTTCATGTTTGCTTTGACCTTAGTTAATCTTAAGTTCTTTAGTTTTAAGTTTGATCCACATGATGCGGGAGACGCTCTGCGTATTAGTGCCTTTAGGCCTAATACTTTTTTTTTACCTATAAACACTGCATTCTTTTTTTCCCTATTTATGTATGTATGTACTTTTGCTTAAACCTGATCTCCTTGTATTCACCTCCCATCTCTCTGTCCTCACATCCCATCTCCCTGTCCTCACACCCCAGCTCCTTGTCCTCACACCCTTCATGTCACATGGTTATACAAAGTGCACTCTGCTGATGAGTATTGTTCCTGGACACCTTTGCAGGACATGGGCAAACCATCTCTCAGCTCCACGAGCACGGTAACTGTGGTAGTGGTAGACGCTGACGACCTGCCGCCAGTTTTCTCTCACAACCTCTATTCAGCCCGAGTGACAGAGGTCCCTGGACCTGACAGAGTGAGTCAAGCACTCCAGTACAGTGAACAAATTGTGTAAAGAATTAAATGTGATAATTTGTGAGACGTAAATCTGATGTAATAATGTTATTGATTATAAGTATTCTACATATTTTTTTATAATGGTTCATGCCTCTTTGCCCCCCTATGAAAATTAGAAATGGGTTAATAATAATTGTTAATATAATTCAATACAATTTTAAATTTTCTTGTAATGCTGATAACCAGAAATCTTGTCTCGTTTCTATTAATTTAAAGACAAATAATAACATGGCTGAAACAAGTAGGCCAATACACACATGGGAATTGAATGTGATGATGCTTCAGTTCGTTCTGGGCAATGATTCATCAAGCATTTACACACCACTTACAAAATCTGTACATCTTTTCCTAATTATGGGAGCTTTCTTTACATACAAGAAACAGTTTGAGCTCTGAAATTGTTTATAATAATAATAATACCTTGCGTTGTAAAGTTTCGGAGCTCATAAACTGTTCAATAAATGTAACAATACTGTCATGATTAAGAAAAGATGTACAGGGTTCGTTAAGTAATTGCATAAATGATAAATCCTTGCCCTGGAACCCTTATAAGGGTTATATTTTAATTTGTGAACCAATTTTGTTCTTATTTAAGGGCTTAGATATCCGTGAAGAGGTGGAGGTCTCACCTGGGCCGCTGAGAGCCCGAGATGGGGACGCTGGGAAGAACGTCACCCTGCGCTACTCTCTTGTGGAGTCCCCAGCTGCCGAGTACTTCACCCTTGACCCAGACACTGCCCAGCTCTTCCTCACCAGACACCTTGATCGAGAGAAGCTTCTTGACAACACTTTGACGTTGCATGTCAGAGCCGAACAGGTTAGATGGGGCATAAGCCTAAAGATAAGATTTCTTTTATTTGAACTATGCCTTTCATCACCGGTGGCTGCTGTTTTTTCATTGTTACTTTTTGGCGAAATGTGAATACTGTATATTTTTTTAGGGAAATCACTCCCTTGATGTATGATGTGGTCGTGGTAGTTTGCAAATGTTGTGATAATCAAGTGTTTGAGGCTACGCACCTGTTGACTATCTGTTAGAGATTTTGAGGATCAATGTATCTTTGGCCCAGTCTCTTACCAGGCCTTCTGGTTGCTGGTCTCATCAACCAGGCTGTTCAACGCGGCTGCTCGCAGCCTGACGAATGAGTTAAAGCCTGGTTGATCAGGTATCCTTTGAAGGTACTTTTTAAGTTCTCTTTTGAACACTGCGAGAGGCCAGCCAGTTATGTCCCTTATGTGTAGCAGGAGAGTATTGTATCCTTGATATTGATCAAGTTCTCTCACTGCGTGCCTACTGCACGCCTGCTTACCTAGAAATACTGTACAGATTTTCTGATACTGTACCTCTCTTTCTTGTTTATTGTCTTCCAGTATCTGTCCCTATTTTATAATCATTGTATTTGTGTCACATTGAAAAACGAAATTAACTTGATTAAAATTTAAATTAGCATGTGTTTTGTATATGTGTGTATCATAGTTTAATGATTTCAGGAGTTATGCATGACTGTTTTTAATAAGTAAAAGGTAAGGGTGTGCAGTTCATTGTATTCAAGTTGTACTGTTTACTGTATTGCACTTTATAGGATCATAATTGTGACTTAATGTGTACAGTATGTTGAATGTTGTATTTCTTATATGTTACTGTTCTTGAATGTCGGGGAAAAGCTTGTAAAGCTTTGTTACCAATACTTTACCGAGTACTATTGCTGGCAAGTCTTACATTCCAGCACCTAGCATTACTGGAAGAGCAAAGTAAAGGAATATATATATATTATATACATATATATATATATATATATATATATATATATATATATATATATCTATATATATATATATATATATATATGTATATCTTAGTATATTTTGGAAGCAGTCTTTCCTGTAGACATATATATGACCGAAAAGTAAGATAATAATTCTAACAGGAATTATTCGTGTTAGAATTATTAATCCAACTTTTCGGTCATATATATGTCTACAGGAAAGACTGCTTCCATAATATACTAAATATATATATATATAATACATATATATATATATATATATATATATATATATATATATATATATATACACTATATATATATATGTCGTACCTAGTAGCCAGAACGCACTTCACAGCCTACTATGCAAGGCCCGATTTTCCTAATAAGCCAAGTTTTCATGAATTAATGTTTTTTTTCGACTACCTAACCTATCTAACCTAACCTAACCTAACTTTTTCGGCTACCTAACCTAACCTAACCTATAAAGATAGTTAGGTTAGGTTTGGTAGGGTTGGTTAGGTTCGGTCATATATCTACGTTAATTTTAACTCCAATAAAAAAAATTGACCTCACACATAATGAAATGGGTAGCTTTATCATTTCATAAGAAAAAAATTTGAGAAAATATATTAATTCAGGGAAACTTGGCTTATTATGCAAATCGGGCCTTGCATAGTAGGCTGAGAAGTGCGTTCTGGCTACTAGGTACGACATATATATATATATATATATATATATATATATATATATATATATATATATATATATATATATATATATATATATATATATATATATATATATATATATATATATATATATATATATATATAACCCATTTGGTTGTGCAGTCTGTGAAGCTGGGATCATGTACCCTTGCCTGTTGAACTAGGTGCTCAGGTAGGATTTCCTTCACCAAGTTGTCAGACCCCACTGAAGAGGACAGGAACGCTGGTACAGCAATTTGTGTTGCTGTGCGCACGCCAAGGCCCCCGAGTCTGACAGGAAGGAGGCCTGTTTCCACTGCGAGTTGCTGAGGGAAAGATTGAGGGCTTTTTCTAGTGTTGATTTCAGCAAGCTGTCGTACTCTTCTAATTTATATAATATATAAATTCTAATTCTAATATATATATATATTATTATATATATAATATATATATATATATATATAATATATATATATATATATATATATATATATATGTACACATACATGTATATGTACACATACATGTATATGTACACATACTGTACACATTATTTGCGTTGCTGAGCCCCAGCAACCGTCCCCCTATCGCCCAATCGAACCCACCATTCCCCTCTCCCCCTGTCCCCTCGTCCTCTAAACCATTCTCCCACACCCCCGTCCCCCCACCCTTCCCCCCCCCTCCCCATCCCTTTGTCCTTCCCACCATCCCCACTCCACCGTACCCTCGTCCTCCCTACCATTCCCCCCTCCCCCTTGCCCTCCCCACCATTCTCCATTCCCCCCTCCCCCTTGCCCTCCCCACCATTCTCCATTCCCTTGTCCATTGCATTACTAAATTATCTGATGTTCCCATCAGAAAATTGATAACATCAAATGATCTGAATTCCTATCACTGAAATATAGAAAAACAGTTAAAAAAATGAAATGGAAAAAAAATGGAAAACTATAAAAATATGTTGACCAAACCACACACTAGAAAGTGAAGGGATGACGACGTTTCGGTCCGTCCTGGACCATTCTCAAGTCCATTGTGTATCATTCTCGTCGCTATATTTATAGTGTATATCGCTATATTTATTGCGACTATAAATACTATAAATTTTAAATTAAATACGATAAATTAGCGACTATAAATTTTTTACTATAAAAATAAACTATAGTCATGAAATGAACGTTATAGTAAACAACGCAGTTCAATTCCAACGCAATGTCACACAAAATAATTAAATCAAAATGAAAATATCGAAAACAATGAAAATTCAATTTATCAATGCAATTGGAAACATTGAAAAGAAATCGTGACATATATAGTATAGGGTGTGTTGCTCTTACGTGCATCAGATGGTGCTGCTATAAAAAACATGTTTTTACCTGTCACAGGTGTGGCATCTATACTTATTCTCACGAAATGAATGTTATGGTAAGCAACACAGCTCAATTCAAATGCAATGTCATACAAAATAACTAGATCAAAATGAAAATAAATTGAAATCTATGAAAATTCAATTTGGCAATGCAATCAGAAACACTGAAATGAAATCGTGACATATTTAGTATAGCATGTGTTGCTATTATGTGCAACAGATGGTGCTGTTTTTCAAAAAAGCATGTTTTTACCTGTCACAGGTGTGGCATCTATATAGTCGGTATATAAAAACATGCGCATATTCGAATGGAACGTTGTCAAAATTTTAAAGCAATCGGTGAAGAACTTTCGAAGATTACAGGGTGTGTTGCTCTTACGTCCAACAGATGGCACTGTTTTAAAAAAAAGCATGTTATTTCCTGTCACAGTTGAGGCATATACAAAGTATGTATATAAAAACACGCGCCAATTCGAATGCGACGTCGTGTAAAAATTTCAACTCAATCGGTAAAGAGGTTTCGATGATTTCCCTCACATGAAAAACACACTTTTTTTTATAAATAGCATGCTTTTTCCCGTCACAGACGTGACAGCTATATAGTATGTATATAAGAAAGAGCTTGGATACGAATGGAACGTTGTGCGAAAATTTCAAATTTCACACAACGGTGGAAGTTCACAAATTGGTGGAAGTTCAGAGCAATCGGTGAAGAACTTTCGGAGATTAGCGATTTTGTACAAACGAACATTTCCATTTTTATTAATATAGATATATATAAATACACTGTTTACAGCAAAGGTCCCATGAAGGAATAGTGTTAAACAAAGTAGAAGGAAGTACCTCAGTGGGATTTACCTGAATGCTTTGAACATGCTTGCCAGAGGAAATAATCAAATACAGTATAGAGTTATCTGACAATCAATATCCTTAATTTAAACTAGAAACCCTTCCAAATTTCAGGCAGTTGCTCAAATAATAGATATTAGGATATATATACCAGCTAATGAGAATCATTAACTAAATCTAGCAACGTCTCAAACTACAGGTGGATGACCCTAGACGTGTGGGATCGGCAGTGTTGGAGGTGGTGGTGGAAGATCTCAATGATAACCTTCCGGAGTTTGTCCATGATGTGTATTCCATCTCCATCATGGAGAACCTGCCTTCTGGCTTTAGTGTTGTTCAAGTCTCAGCATTAGATCCTGATGAGGTAAGTAGTGAAAGACCTCGTTTTTATTTTATTATATAAGGATTTACTTATTGCGTAAATTGCGCCGGGGAGGATTTACTGGGCGCAATTCCTTAACTGTAGCCTCTGTTTAACGCAACAGTAAAATGTGTACTTGGATGAAAAAAACGATTCAACGCGGCGGGGATCGTATTCCAGGGACCTGCCCGAAACGCTACGCGTACTAGTGGCTGTACAAGAATGTAACAACTCTTGTATATATCTCAAAAAAAAAAAAAAAAAAAAAAAAAAAAAAAAAAAAAAAAAAATTATACCCCCTATTAATACCGTGGGTCAAGATCCTATGGCCCGGTCTCTGACCTGGCCTCCTACAGGGTGCATACAGCTGCACAGGTACAGATAGGGTGCATACAGCTGCACAGGTACAGACCAGGGTGCATACAGCTGCACAGGTACAGACCAGGGTGCATACAGCTGCACAGGTACAGACTAGGATGCATACAGCTGCACAGGTACAGACTAGGATGCATACAGCTGCACAGGTACAGACCAGGGTGCATACAGCTGCACAGGTACAGACTAGGATGCATACAGCTGCACAGGTACAGACTAGGATGCATACAGCTGTACAGGTACAGACCTGGGTGCGTACAGGTCTAACATGCAGCTGTAGATAGGTCAGTAACCATCTCATCTGTGCTGTACCTTGCACTGTTGTACAATGTAGGATATTCCTCCTTGAAAGCATCACAAATATTATTGGGCCCAGAGGCATCATCCATCATGACATTGCTACCTTTCTGCATGAACTTGATATTTCTAATTTCACCCCAAAAATCGTAATTTTTTTTTAGAATATCAGCAACTTCTTTTGATTTTGCAATATTATCGTTCTCTTTCTTAATCCTCTTTGTCTTGTTGATATTGATCCTGGTGCTACGTCTGATCTAGGGTAGCCAATCAACTCGAGGGTACCTGTATCTTTCCATAGGTTATGGCCAAAAATAGGTCTAATTTGTATAATTCCCTAAAATGATTGTTCTTACAAGGCATATTACTACTTCTGTTTGTCTTAAGAGGAATACTCTTTCTTTGCCCCCAACTAGCACTGACATGACCAATGTAAAAAAGTCAGAGACTGTTCTGATGGACAGACACTGAAGATTACTGCTGACAATTGCATCTGTTGGGATCTGAGTATCAACATATTTTTATATTAATCCGGTATTTTCAACTTATCCAGGTTAGCTCCCAGTTTAGATGAGTTCTAGGGGGGGGGGAACTAGGAACTATCTGGGGGAAAGCGCCAAGTCATTACGACTATATAGCACTTGGAAGGGCTCAGGATAAGGATTTGGGATGGGACGGGAGGGGAGGAATGGTGTCCAATCACTTGGACGGTCGGGGATTGAACGCTGACCTGCATGAAGCGAGACCGTCGCTCTACCGTCCAGCCCAAGGTAGAGCGATTTTCGATTTCGGTTTTCATTAGCAGCAGCAACTTGTGAGGGAGGTATATTGATGGTGGTCAAGATGGGAAGATACCAAGACAAGTTATCACCATCACTGATAGCCTTCTACTCACAATCACGAATTTTCATCTGAAAATATTGCATAGCACATTCTTTGAACAATAAGGATAATTTCTTCTGAGAAATCTTACTCATTTGTTTCCTAAGGCCATATTCTACTGACTGCTGGTTAGGATCTTGTGCACTTATGGCTGGTTAACATAACGTGCTTGTGCAACAGAGATTTGACAAACTGGTCCCATGTTGTCATTCTGGCGCTAGGGAGATAGGGAGATAAATCCACAAGGGCCGTGATGACGGTTCGAACTTACGTCCAGGATGATCCCAGACATGCATTAATCGGAATCCGTGTGTGTGCAGTAGCAATCCCGGTTGCAGGTTCTTTTGATATGTCGTGGCCCAATAGATTAAGGCGCGTCTGGGATCATCCTGGACGTAAGTTCGAACCCTCATCACGGCTTATGGATTTATTCACAGGTTACCTGTTCCTCATAAATTAATTATTATTTCCTGTCCATCTTCATCATTTGTCTGGACTCAGTTCGGCTAGTAGGATCAACAAGAGAACAAGTTTGAGGTCTTTAATGCCAATGGAGCTGGGAATGGTTGGTGTGTTTGTGAATGTGTTATTTTTTAGAGGTCATTCTGGAATGGATTGAAAATTCTCTGGTACTCCTTAGTACCTGTATAACCAGTCGGAAAGTTGCTAAAGATTACTTCTATGTGGGTGTAGAATATCTACTTGCCATGACTGTCTTGATTAGTGCAGAATAGAGGCTAGTCTTGAATGTGCCCTGAATGGTGCAGGATAGTGACCAGTCCTGACTGTGCCCTGGTTGGTTCAGAAATATAATTTAGACTCTGAAAAGATCTTTTCATTCACTGTACTTTTAATGTAATTTTTTCACCTCTTCTGACAGGTTCTGTTTATTATGCCAAGAGAATCTACAAAATATTTAATTTGCAACTGACAGCACTTCTTGTGTGTCGATGTGAAGCAAGTTCTTTTCAGTATTGATAATTTTGCAAACTGACAAATTTTTTTGTCGTATTCTTTCTTCTCTCTTGCTGGTTAAGCATATAAATAAAGATTTATATTTTTCAGTATACAGAATTAATAATATTGAATCGAGATAGGATACCTTGCTTAGTCAACTATGATAATTCATCAAACTAGATGTGTTTTATTTTATTGTGATATCATTGTACATTAACTTTATTATGTATTTTTATGTAATGATTTTATTTTAGGGTATAATGGAGCTTTCACCTACCGTGTGGTTGGTGGAGACGGAGCTCTGGCAGTCAACCCACACTCTGGCTGGCTAACAGTAGCTGATCACAACTTGCTTGACCGCGAAGACTCTCCCGTCATTAACCTTCAAGTGTGTGCTCACCAGGTCTCACCTCTCGTCAATCCTCTCTCCAAAGAAATCAATGCTCGGCCATCATCAGAAGGTGACAGTACGGAAAACAGGAAAATGAAATTTCAAGATAATAGTACAAATACAACAACTGGAGTATTTGCAATGCATGATAGGCATATATAACCACTGAAACATCATCAAAAGAGACTTTGGCCCTATTGGAAGAAAAGCAAAAGCAAACTACTCGAGCTGTTGTACCACGTGTGAGGAGTGTGGAGCAGACAGCAAGTAAACCTACGCCTGAAACTCGCTCTCCTATGAACCTCAACACAGCAGACATGGAAGGCAGAGTTTGCTTGCCGATTCAGAAGATAAAATCCAAAAGAAATAGTGAGCAAGAATGGCAGATGATTCTGATCCCTCGATGTAACAAAAGCACCGGAAATGCAAATCCAGCAGCAAGGACATCCAGGGAGAAAGGAACAAATTTCAAGCACAGAAAATAAATTTAGGGAAGAAGTAGTCTTGGGATACAAGATAGCTTAGCGCCCCCTTCAGCACCTCCAGCTTCTTCACCAGCACCTTCGCCACCAAAAGTCTCCCCAACAAATGAAACTGACAACAAAGCAATTTTGCAAAAAATTAGACAAGTAATTATACATCGCAGAAAAATTGTCAACAATCGCTCAGTAAGAGAGACTCAAATCCCTCACGGTGGAGCAGATCAACAACCTTACTGGAAAAGTTGAAGCAGTAATGATGGATCTGGAGCAGATGGTTCACTTTTTAAACTTGAATCTTCATGTGCTAAAATTGAGCTAACATTGCTAGATGCAAATGACAACAATCCAGTCTTCCTTCCCACCAACCAATACCAGTTTTCATCACAGAGGATGCACAGGAAGGGCACATCATAGGATCAGTAAGTATCTGTTTTAGTTCCCCTACCTCACTTCCTTCCTGGGTAAATCTGGGTAAATGACACTGTAGCAATCGTTGAGTAAATGTAATTGAATTCCATTCACCTAAGCTCAAGGAGACTCGAACCGCGGACCCTAAATGTGTGAGGCCGAATTCGCTGCTGAGTAGTCTTAATAAAGAAAGTTTCCAGAAACAGAGAAACAGAGAAACAGCATCTTGCTGGATTAATGTTTACTTCCATGGAAGTGTGGTTGACAGTTTTGTTAATCGAATGTTACTATATATAAAACAATTTGCCCATTGAGTTACTTTAACCTGTAAAACCACAAACTTAATGTGCTGATGATGTACACTGTATGCAGCTCTTGACAGGAATGAGTACCCCATATGTATATTGTTGACTTAAGGATTTAATACAGTTAACCACAGTAAACTATTTCTAAAACTACATCACCATGGAATCAGAGGCACTTCCTTTAATACTTACAATCCTACCTCAGTGACAGGCTCCAGTATGTTTCTGTGAATGATGCTAAGTCTCCCACTGTGGCAGTTAACAATGGCATTCCACAGGGTAGTATCCTTGGTCGTTCTTCTTTCTTTTTATACCTCAATGGTCTTCCTAATGTCACTCGACACTTGAAGCCAAATCTATTTGTTGATGACACAACTTCATTTTCTCTAATGCTAACACATTATTTAAATGATGCTGACGGTCGGCGTTCAATCTCCGACCGTCCATGTGGTGGGTACCATTCCTTTCCCCTGTTCTATCCCAAATCCTTATCCCGACCCCTTCCAGTGCTATATAGTCGTAATGGCTGGCGCTTTCCCCTGATAGTTCCCTTCTCATTATAGCACCACTTGCTGTCACAACACAATAATAATAATAGAGTATTAATAAGAGAATAATGAGTATGTAGTATTGTGAAAAGTTACTGAATATTTTAACAGTATCTTCAATTGGTAATATCATTTGCTCTCATTGTGCAGGTTCTAGCAGAAGACATGGATCAGGGAGGCAATGGCAAAGTCACATACAAGATTCAATCTCGTGGAAATACCACAAGAGGCACCTGAGGAACGCTCTCATCGTGGATAAGAACAAAGGGTTCTAACGCTGGCCTCTAGCTGTCTCCTGGCCAGGTCACAGTCTTCATTGAGGCTTCAGATATGCCTTCTAACCCATCCGAGACAAGGACCACATTGGCTATTGTAACTATTGAGTAAGTTTATTATGATTTATAGTATGGATTCTTAATACAGTATTAATTATCATATTACTATGTAGCCTGTCTTCATAAACAATGGGAAGTGCGGGACTGGACATTACAGCTTGTCCTCATGAACCATACCAAAGGGATTCCATCCAGCTTGTTCATGAATGAAAAATGCTTTACACATGACTGACAATTGATAATGTTCACACATCTTGAATAGTGCTTCACGCACACAGCCTGTCCTCATTAACAAACTTCAAATGCTTGTTAATCCAGGTACCAAACCCCCTGTTTATGAATGAACATTTTACACACGACTCTCAACTGATGACACAAACACTGTAATTGCCAACTAGNTTCGACAACACACACACACACACAGCCTGCGTGGTACGCATCCTAGGCTAAGCAATTTGACAGCTAATCTGTAGTTATTAATCATGACAAAGATTCGCTGTTCACAACAGGTGCGAAACGACCCGTCAGCCTGCTCCGAGAAGCAGCTGAACCACCCTATTCAACCACTTAAGATTGATTACAAGTTGAATCTGTAAACAGGATTGAAGGGCCAGGCAGGTGTAGCGAACCTCTTAAACTCTGACTCGCCCCGAGAATGGCAGGATTTTACATTGAAATGTATATGTAAACATTTTAATTTGTATAACGGCAGAGTGAAGACGGTGAGTGACTGGGGGAAATTGCAACCCTCAGGCTGCCTGTTGTTGTTGTTGAAAGTGTGTGTGTTAAGGCATTATCTAGTGTTAAGGTGGTTTATCTTGAATACAATGCATTGTAGGGTGTGTTATGGTAATTTAATTTGAACGCAATGCACTCAACACACAGCCCCTCTGTTTAAATCACTAAACATGCTAAACATACGCTCCTGCTTGATGGGGTTCTGGGAGTTCTACTACTCCCCAAGCCCGGCCCGAGGCCAAGCTCGACTTGTGAGAGTTTGGTCCACCAGGCTGTTGCTTGGAGCGGCCCGCAGGCCCACATACCCACCACAGCCGGCTGGTCCGGAACTTCTCTTAGAAAACAGTCCAGTTTTCTCTTGAAAATGTCTACGGTTGTTCCGGCAATATTTCTTATAGTCTATAGTTTATACAGTGCTCTCTGATTGTGCCTATGGCACCCCTGCTCTTCATTGGTTCAATCTTGCACTTTCTTCCATATCGTTCACTCCAGTACGTTGTTATTTTACTGTGTAGATTTGGGACCTGTCCCTCCAGTATTTTCCATGTGTATATTATTTGGTATCTCTCTCGTCTCCTTTCTAGAGAGTACATTTGGAGAGCTTTGAGACGATCCCAATAATTTAGGTGCTTTATCTCGTCTATGCCTGCCGTATGTTTTCTGTATTCCCTCAATTTCAGCAATCTCTCCTGCTCTGAAGGGGGAAGAGAGTACCGAGAAGTACTCAAGACGGGACAACACAAGTGATTTAGACCTGATGTAGACCTGACCAAATGTAAACTGTGTCAACAAAATTATTCGCACACCCTCCGTCACTATGTGATGAAATGTATAATCATAATATTATATTTACAAGCTTCTATTTGTGTGCGAGTGCGAAAAGATACGTGAATTCAAAGACAATTTCTATAACAAATGTTCCAAAGATGTGTAAATATTTCATTCAAAATGATCTACTGCCAGAAGTCTTGACCAAATATCCCCAGTTTGCTAACTGTAGGTAGTAACTAAGTGATTGTAACCTATCCACCGCTGCCCACTGGATGGGGGGGGGGGGGCGGTGTGCAGGACAAACATCAATTGTGACACTAGCTCTCCACATATGTCAGTTGCTTAATTTAGAACCTGTACTTGTGGTCGATCTCGAACCCATTGTTGATGTGACAACTTATATTGAATTTTGTAACTAGCTCATCAAGATTGTAACTTGCTTAGCTAAATGAATTGTGGGGTTCAGTCCGTGAGCCCATTATGTGCCTCTGTAACCCTTTCCACTACCGCCCACAAGATGGGTATGGGGAGCATAATAAATGAACTAAACTAACTAGCGTCAAGCCCAACCAATCGGGCTGGAGGGTAGAGCAACGGTCTCACTTCATGCAGCTCGGCGTTCAATCCCCAACCGTCCAAGTGGTTGGACACCATTCCTTTCCTCCATCCCATCCCAATGTACCTATTAATATTTTTTAAATTATGTTGCAATGTGCTTATCAATATTCTTCAAAATTTCATACAACATAATATGGTAGAAGTATGATATATGTAGAAGTAGAAGAAATATGAGTGGTAGATGATTAATCTGTTAGATTAAGGACCTGCCCGAAACACTCTGCGTGTTAGTGGCTTTGCAAAAATGTAAAAACAATAATGTTATATACTATCACTAACCCAGTGTACCTTCTTGTATATATAAATAAATAAAAAATACCAAAGTGTGGGCGGTAGTGGACCCCCATACCTATCCTCTGGTCCTCGGTTAAATTCAGGTAAATTATAACCTCTAATCCAGTATTATAACCTCTAACCCAGTATTATAATCTCTAACCTAGCAATATAACCTCTAACTCAGCATTGTAACCTGAAAATCAATATTCATAACCTGAAACTTTGTTCCACAGGTGTCGGTTCAGGTGACGGTGTACGTTGAAGACGTCAATGATCACGCCCCAACCTTCGTGGCCAAAAACATCACAGTTACCGTTGATGAACTCACGCCTGTCGGTTCGTTTTCTGTTTGAGTTTAGATGCTGTTCGTTTTCTTTTATTTTAATATACGTAGACTGTACAATTTATTCATCGGATAATATATCCTATCTCTTAAAGAGTATTTATAGTATTTGTATATCTTGTATATATATTTAAATATATCAACATAATTTTTAAGAGTTGTACTTTTGCTTAAATCATTTTTGAATGGAAGCCATAGATAAAATATAACACAACAGGTGCAATAGTTAGTAGTCCGGAGCCGCGAGGCATTAGGAGCAATACTTCATATCCCCGTAGTCAGGCCCAACCACTTGGGCTGGACGGTAGAGCGATGGTCTCGCTTCATGCAGGTCGGCGTTCAATTCCCGACTTTCCACGTGGTTGGGCACCAATCCTTACTCCCGTCCCATCCCAAATCCTTATGCTGATCCCTTCCCATTGCTACACAGTAGTTAATGGCTTGGTGATTTCCCCTGAGAATTCCCGCCCTCCCTCCCCGTAGTCACTTATAGGTAAGCACTAACAGGTAAGCACAGTGGCCACGTTTACTGGGATACCCAAAGTAGACCACGTGACCACCCAGCCACAGGCTGTACTGTGTTATCCGAACATTTGGGCATGACCTCTGAGTGGACAGCGCTCAGCGTTCGTAGTCCTCAGGGCCCGGGTTCGATCCCCGGTGGAGGCGGAAACAAATGGGCAGAGTTTATTTCACCCTGATGCTCTGTTTCACCTAGCAGTAAATAGGTACCTGGGAGTTAGACAGCTGCTACAGGCTGCTTCCTGGGATATTATAATGATTTATATAACATCAGTGATATTTTTTATTAAAAAGTTTTACATTAATAAGTTAAGTTTTCCTTCAAATTTTGCCTTTTAATAATTTGTGGCCAGGAAAGGCAATACGTCCCCCATAACAGTTTTGAATTTATTCAATAATACTGTATTCATAATTTTTTTTTTGGGGTGGGGGGGGGGGAACTATCCGTTGAAAGAAAATGCAATAATGCGCCAGTAGACTGTTATAACGAGGGCTTGCATCCTCTCCAGGGTTGACAATTCTCCCCGAGATCAGAGTGACAGACGAGGACAAGCCCAACACCGCCAACTCGGAGGTGGAACTCGAGCTTCAGGGAGGCAATGACGGTAACTACTTCACAATGGCTGACAGAAAACGGGGGACCATCACTCTGGCCAAACCTCTCGATTATGATGCTGGCCCAAACAAATTCTTCCTGGAAGTCCTGGCAAAGGTGAGGATCAGTGTGCTGGGTATTAATAACAAGCATCATATTATTATTATTATTATTTATTATTATTATTATTATCCACTAATGACAACAATGTCATGTGACATATTAGTTGTCAGTCACGTTATTTTGACATTCTTTTCGGTTGCACAAATAATCTTAAATTTGACAAAGGCATGATTTACAACCATTAACTTGGTAGAAAAATGTGATTGGAGCTTGACACAATGAACGTGATCAAGACCTGAGTGCAGGTCGTGTGCTTACTGGCAGTTTCCAGCATTGTTTCAGCGGCAAAATGTCTTTGCAGACAGCTTTGACCAGAATAAAAGAATAACTGTCGGTGGCTTTAGAGCTGAAAGCAACATTCAGAACTTGAACTG
>WNGS01164437.1:45548374-45559551 GCA_020271785.1 Procambarus virginalis | reverse complement strand
TGTGGCAATACCGACCAATGCTAAGGGTAATTATCAGGAGAGCATATCAGTGTTCACACAAGCCACTAAGATGAGTTGATCACCTTTGGATAAATATATCCTACAGTACTACATCTTAAACTCTCTCTCTCTCTGTGTTTTTTTTTCATATATTTCTTTCCAAATTGTTGCTCTATCTCTCTCTCTCTCTCTCTCTCCGAAGACTGACCTGGGAGATGGAGACGGCGGTTGAGACCACAAGGTCCCTGGAGGTGACCACAACGGTCTGTGCTTGACAAGACCCCTGGCTGGTCTGTGGGATGGTCTCAGCCTTGGGAACATCGTAGAGCCCTGCGGGACACAACCAGTACTGGAGCACCTTAATGGTTTCCTATTGTTAAGGAACACAAAGCCGTTAGGCTTATGGAGGTCCTCTGGGGGCCAATGAATGGGGCTTTTCCAGAGCGAGACCCACAGGGTGGATTCACTTGTCTCTTTCCCGAGTACCTATTACTCCTAGGGGATAGAGGCATCAGGTGTAAAGAAACGTATTCCAAATGTCTCTCGCCCTGATCGAGAATGGAACCCGGGAGCACTCGTTTGTGAACCGAACACTGGAACGGTTCTGTATCTTGTTTAACAAAATGAATTAATAGATTTCATAATTTTATTGACTGTATTAACATAATGATCAGTGTGTGGCTATTAATAGTATTATTATCTCTATTGTTTTACTAGATAATGTACTTGTAATTCTGTAAACAATGTCATTTCTAAATGTACAAACATTTATTTATATTTTTTATTTATTTTTAACTCAAATTCTGCACTCCTGCCAATTTCCTCTGTCATGGAGGATTGTGTCAGCAAGCTATTGGCCTTCAAAGCTTAGATCTGTATTTACCAACTGTATTTCCTTTGAACCTAATGACAAGAAAAATAACCAAGAAAAAAAAAAGGAATCATTAAGTAAAGCTTTATGGCAGACCACCAACCATTGGGCCAACACTTAGTGGGCCAGCCAGAGGCTTAGGGACCACCATGACCACACACAAGGACAGTCCTCAGGAATACCTATGGAAAAAAATAAAAATAAATAACGTACCATTGAGCGGGAGGACTGGGCTAGGTGGGACGGCAGCCGGTTCACTTCTGGCTTGGGTAGACTCCTCACTCTGGATGGCAGGGGGGAAGGTGGGGACAGGCGCTGGGGGCGCGTCCAGCACCTGGAGAGGGACAGGGGGCGTCGGTAACTTGGCGGGAGGAGAGAGTGGTAGAGTGGAGCCCACCGACCTGATATCAAGATCACTTATCTTGTGGTCAGGGACTAAGTATTGATCAGGAAGTGTCGGCAGCTTGTCGGCTCTGACGGTCGGCTGCCAGGTCGACATCAGCACCATCAGCGTCACCCACAGGGCCTCCGTCACTTTCATTCTGGCCCTACAGAATGGGAATTGAGATGTTACATCAGAAATTTACATAGATAGTAGCCTAATAACGCCAAAAATATTGAAATTATCTGTAGATTCTAATCCATGCCTTGAAGATATGCAGTGCATCTTGCGCATCAATTCAGTTACAACATAACTGAGTACTATACTTGGGGTCAACCCCACCCACGTAACCACAGTGGGTACAAATGCCCACTGACAAGACCTACCAACACATGGACACACAGTTACACATACAAACAGTCCAGACTGACTCCCACGAACCAAATACGAGTCCAGGAACACAAAAGCCTCAAACCTCACTTGACAAAGTAGCGGTTCGAGGAAGAAACAGCTTGATAGATCAACGAGAGGCGGCACTAGGTCATCTCAAAGATTAGTTGTCGGCGGTTCGAGGCTCCGAATGTCCATATGAATTAAATATATACGTGAAATGAAAACTCACACCCCAGAAGTGACTCGAACCCATACTCCCAGGAGCAACGCAACTGGTATGTACAAGACGCCTTAAACCACTTGACCATCACGACCGGACAAAATGAGGTGATAGCCGAAGCTATTTGAACCACCTCACCGCCGGCACTCGGATGGTTATCTTGGGCATAGCATTTTACCAAATCACCTCATTCTTTGGGGCACACGTGAGGAACACAAATGCGAACAAGCCTGAATGGTCCCCAGGACTATATGCGAATGAAAACTCACACCCCAGAAGTGACTTGAACCCATACTCCCAGGAGCAACGCAACTGGTATGTACAAGACGCCTTAAACCACTTGACCATCACGACCGGACAAAATGAGGTGATAGCCGAAGCTATTTGAACCACCTCACCGCCGGCACTCGGATGGTTATCTTGGGCATAGCATTTTTCATTCGCATATAGTCCTGGGGACCATTCAGGCTTGTTCGCATTTGTGTTCCTCACGTGTGCCCCAAAGAATGAGGTGATTTGGTAAAATGCTATGCCCAAGATAACCATCCGAGTGCCGGCGGTGAGGTGGTTCAAATAGCTTCGGCTATCACCTCATTTTGTCCGGTCGTGATGGTCAAGTGGTTTAAGGCGTCTTGTACATACCAGTTGCGTTGCTCCTGGGAGTATGGGTTCGAGTCACTTCTGGGTGTGAGTTTTCATTCGCATATAGTCCTGGGGACCATTCAGGCTTGTTCGCATTTGTGTTCCTCACGTGTGCCCCAAAGAATGAGGTGATTTGGTAAAATGCTATGCCCAAGATAACCATCCGAGTGCCGGCGGTGAGGTGGTTCAAATAGCTTCGGCTATCACCTCATTTTGTCCGGTCGTGATGGTCAAGTGGTTTAAGGCGTCTTGTACATACCAGTTGCGTTGCTCCTGGGAGTATGGGTTCGAGTCACTTCTGGGGTGTGAGTTTTCATTCGCATATAGTCCTGGGGACCATTCAGGCTTGTTCGCATAAATATATACGTATATACACACATACTTTAAGCTTGTATTGAGATTCTCAGAAGGTGGAACTACTGACCCCCCCCCCCTCACAGAATGCAACCCTACAACAGTTGCTTAACTCCCGGGTTCCTATTTACTGCTAGGTGAACAGTTGCATTAGGTGAAACGAAACAAGCCCAAGAATTTCTGTCCCGCCCAGGAATCGAACCCGGATTTCGCGATTATGAATTCAGAACTACTTTACTATTACATGCAAGCAGTTACAGTAAAACCGCTTAATTTATTCCTCTAGAAAATCGAGGCTTAATGGGTGACATGAATGAAGTGTATGGATGAATGGGCTTAATAAATGGGAAAATATATTAGGCACTTAATATATCCACATAAATTAGAATACGAAACAATATATATAAATTGAATAGGTTTAGATTTAGGGAAGGCCTGGGTAAATACTGGTTTGGAAAAACCGTTGTTGATTTCGGGAAGAAGTTATCGAGTAACATAACTGACCCGCATAACAAACCCTCAAACCCATCCTGTGAGCGGCAGTGACAGTGAACTCACCAACCAATGTGGGTGAGAGGTTATAGTATTGGCCACGCCACGGGGCAGCTTGACGCGCATATATATATATATATATATATATTATATATATATATATATATATATATATATATATATATATATGTCGTAGCTAGAACACACTTCTCTGCCTACTATGCAGGGCTCGATTTGTCTAATGGGCCGAGTGATTTTATTTATTTTCAATAAATTGTTTCCAATTAGTTTATTTGAATTATTATTATTATATTATATTAAGAACATAAATCATTGACTTAATTGTGTTAGTTTAGGTTAGGTTAGGTAGGGTTGGTTAGGTAGGTAGGGTTGGTTAGGTTAGGTTAGGTTAGGTTAGGTAGGGTTGGTTAGGTTCGGTCAAATATCTACGTTAGTTTTAACTCAAATTAAAAAAAAATAACTCATACATAATAAAATGGATAGCTTTATCATTTCACAAGAAAATAATATTTAAAAATTTATAAATTCAGGAAAACTTGGCTTATTAGGCAAATCGGGACTTGCATAGTAGGCCGAGAACGACGTTCTGGCTACTAGGTACAATATATATATATATATATATAATATATATATATATATATACATATATATATATATATATATATATATATATTATATATATATATATATATATATATATATATATATATATATATAAAATGTTTTCAGCTGTTCAGGGGCCTTCAGGTTCCAGTAAAGAGTATTCATTTTGGGTATTTACCGAAATTTGTCACTCGGTTAACGAAATATTTGATGTATCGTTACATGGCGATAGAAGAGGACAGTTGCATCATGGCGACGACACAGGAGGACAGCTGCACCATGGCAACACTCGAGGACAGCTGCACCATGGCAACACTCGAGGACAGCTTCACCATGGCAACACTCGAGGACAGCTTCACCATGGCGACACAGAAGGGCAGCTGCACCATGGCAACACTCGAGGACAGCTTCACCATGGCGACACAGGACAGCTGCACCATGGCGACACAGGAGGACAGCTTCACCATGGCGACACAGGACAGCTGCACCATGGCGACACAGGAGGACAGCTTCACCATGGCGACACAGGACAGCTGTACCATGGCGACACAGGAGGACAGCTTCACCATGGCGACACAGGACAGCTGCACCATGGCGACACAGAAGGACAACTTTACCATGGCGACACAGGACAGCTGCACCATGGCGACACAGGAGGACAGCTTCACCATGGCGACACAGAAGGACAGCTGCACCATGGCGACACAGAAGGGCAGCTTCACCATGAAGACACAGAAGGACAGCTTCACCATGGCGACACAGAAGGACAGCTTCACCATGGCGACACAGGACAGCTTCACCATGGCGACACAGAAGGGCAGCTTCACCATGGCGACACAGAAGGACAGCTTCACAATGGCGACACAGAAGGACAGCTGCACCATGGCGACACAGAAGGACAGCTGCACCATGGCGACACAGAAGGACAGCTGCACCATGGCGACACAGGAGGACAGCTGCACCATGGCGACACAAGAGGACAGCTGCACCATGGCGACACAGAAGGACAGCTGCACCATGGCGACACAAAAGGACAGCTTCACCATGGCGACACAGAAGGGCAGCTTCACCATGGCGACACAGAAGGGCAGCTTCACCATGGCGACACAGGAGGACTGCTGCACCATGGCGACACAGAAGGGCAGCTTCACCATGGCGACACAGAAGGACAGCTTCACCATGGTGACACAGAAGGACAGCTGCACCATGGCGACACAGAAGGACAGCTGCACCATGGCGACACAGGAGGACAGCTGCACCATGGCGACACAGAAGGACAGCTGCACCATGGCGACACAGAAGGGCAGCTTCACCATGGCGACACAGAAGGGCAGCTTCACCATGGCGACACAGGAGGACAGCTGCACCATGGTGACACAGAAGGACAGCTGCACCATGGCGACACAGGAGGACAGCTGCACCATGGCGACACAGAAGGACAGCTGCACCATGGCGAAACAGGACAGCTTCACCATGGCGACACAGAAGGACAGCTTCACCATGGCGACACAGAAGGACAGCTTCACCATGGCGACACAGGAGGACAGCTGCACCATGGCGACACAGAAGGACAGCTTCACCATGGCGACACAGGACAGCTGCACCATGGCGACACAGAAGGGCAGCTGCACCATGGCGACACAGGACAGCTGCACCATGGCGACACAGAAGGGCAGCTGCACCATGGCGACACAGAAGGGCAGCTTCACCATGGCGACACAGGAGGACAGCTTCACCATTTCGACACAGGAGGACAGCTGCACCATGGAGACACAGACAGCTGCACCATGGCGACACAAGAGGACAGCTGCACCATGGCGACACAGAAGGGCAGCTTCACCATGGCGACACAGAAGGGCAGCTTCACCATGGCGACACAGAAGGGCATCTTCACCATGGCGACACAGGGGACAGCTTCACCATGGCGACACAGGACAGCTGCACCATGGCGACACAGAAGACAGCTTCACCATGGCGAC
The DNA here is from genome assembly GCA_020271785.1 of Procambarus virginalis. NCBI lineage: Eukaryota > Metazoa > Arthropoda > Malacostraca > Decapoda > Cambaridae > Procambarus > Procambarus virginalis. Next base: position 45,553,594 of record WNGS01164437.1, on the reverse strand, counting down.
ACAGAAGGACAGCTGCACCATGGCGACACAGGAGGACAGCTTCACCATGGCGACACAGGACAGCTGCACCATGGCGACACAAAAGGGCAGCTGCACCATGGCGACACAGAAGGGCAGCTTCACCATGGCGACACAGAAGGGCAGTTGCACCATGGCGACACAGAAGGGCAGCTGCACCATGGCGACACAGAAGAACAGCTTCACCATGGCGACACAGGAGGACAGCTTCACCATGGCGACACAGGACAGCTGCACCATGGCGACACAGAAGGACAGCTTCACCATGGCGACACAGGACAGCTGCACCATGGCGACACAGAAGGACAGCTTCACCATGGCGACACAGGAGGACAGCTGCACCATGGCGACACAGAAGGACAGCTGCACCATGGCGACGCAGAAGGACAGCTTCACCATGGCGACACAGGACAGCTGCACCATGGCGACACAGGAGGACAGCTGCACCATGGTGACACAGGAGGACAGCTGCACCATGGCGACACAGGAGGACAGCTGCACCATGGCGACACAGGACAGCTGCACCATGGCGACACAGGACAGCTGCACCATGGCGACACAGGACAGCTGCACCATGGCGACACAGAAGGACAGCTTCTCCATGGCGACACAGGACAGCTGCACCATGGCGACACAGGAGGACAGCTGCACCATGGCGACACAGGACAGCTGCACCATGGCGACACAGGACAGCTGCACCATGGCGACACAGGACAGCTGCACCATGGCGACACAGGAGGACAGCTGCACCATGGCGACACAGGAGGACAGCTGCACCATGGCGACACAGGACAACTGCACCATGGCGACACATGAGGACAGCTGCACCATAGCGACACAGGAGGACAGCTGCACCATGGCGACACAGGACAGCTGCACCATGGCGACACAGGACAACTGCACCATGGCGACACAGGACAGCTGCACCATGGCGACACAGGACAGCTGCACCATGGCGACACAGGACAACTGCACCATGGCGACACAGGACAGCTGCACCATGGAGACACAGGACAGCTGCACCATGGCGACACAGGACAGCTGCACCATGGCGACACAGGACAGCTACACCATGGCGACACGGGACAACTGCACCATGGCGACACAGGACAACTGCACCATGGCGACACAGGACAACTGCACCATGGCGACACAGGACAACTGCACCATGGCGACACAGAAGAACAGCTGCACCATGGCGACACAGAAGGACAGCTGCACCATGGCGACACAGAAGGACAGCTGCACCATGGCGACACAGGAGGACAGCTGCACCATGGCGACATAGGAGGACAGCTGCGCCATGGCGACACAGATGGACAGCTGCACCATGGCGACACAGTACAGCTGCACCATGGCGACACAGGAGGACAGCTGCACCATGGCGACACAGAAGGACAGCTTCACCATGTTGACACAGGAGGACAGCTGCACCATGGCGACACAGGAGGACAGCTGCACCATGGCGACACAGGAGGACAGCTGCACCATGGCGACACAGGAGGACAGCTGAACCATGGCGACACAAGAGGACAGCTGCACCATGGCGACACAGGACAGCTGCACCATGGCGACACAGGAGGACAGCTGCACCATGGCGACACAGGAGGACAGCTGCACCATGGCGACACAGGAGGACAGCTGCACCATGGCGACACAGGAGGACAGCTGCAGCATGGCTACACAGAAGAGCAGCTGCACAATGGCTACACAGGAGGACAGCTGCACCATGGCGACACAGGAGGACAGCTGCACCATGGCGACACAGGAGGACAGCTGCACCATGGCGACACAGGAGGATAGCAGCACCATGGCAACACAGAAGGACAGCTGCACCATGGCGACACAGAAGGACAGCTGCACCCTAGCGACACAGAAGGACAGCTACACCCTAGCGACACAGGAGGACAGCTGCACCATGGCGAGACAGAAGGACAGCTGCACAGTGGCGACACAGTCAACCTGGGAAAGTATGCCACAACTCACATTGGTGGAGGTCGTGCCTGACGGGTCGAGCAGGAGAGCGACGTGCACACACGACGCTGGTCAAAGAGGTACTGAGAGTCTCAGAACGGAAAGGTGGGCATCCCCGCTTGAACCCCTGGCAGGTTTACCGACCCACCGCTGTCCCTTCTCTAGCAGGTTTACCGACCCACCGCTGTCCCTCCCCTGGCCGGTTTACCGACCCACCGCTGTCCCTTCCCCTGGCAGGTTTACCGACCTACCGCTGTCACTTCCCTTGGCCGGTTTACCGACCCACCGCTGTCCCTTCCCCTGGCAGGTTTACCGACCCACCGCTGTCACTTCCCCTGGCAGGTTTACCGACCCACCACTGTCCCTCCCCTGGCAGGTTTACCGACCCACCGCTGTCCCTCCCCCTGGCAGGTTTACCGACCCACCGCTGTCCCTCCCCCTGGCAGGTTTACCGACCCACCGCTGTCCTTCCCCTGGCAGGTTTACCGACCCACCGCTGTCCCTTCCCCTGGCAGGTTTACCGACCCACCGCTGTCACTTCCCCTGGCAGGTTTACCGACCCACCGCTGTCCCTCCCCCTGGCAGGTTTACCGACCCACCGCTGTCCCTCCCCCTGGCAGGTTTACCGACCCACCGCTGTCCTTCCCCTGGCAGGTTTACCGACCCACCGCTGTCCCTCCCCCTGGCAGGTTTACCGACCCACCGCTGTCCCTTCCCTGGGAGGTTTACCGACCCACCGCTGTCCCTCCCCTGGCCGGATTAGTGAGGACCGGAGTCTGGGCGTTCCAGTCATCATCCGGCCACATGTCCCAAGTATGACCTTGAGCTTGGAAAGTGGGCGTCTGGCTGTCTGTCTCTCCTGGACCCTGCGGCTACTTTTCTCCTCTCTCGTACTAACCTAATTGTGCATGCGGGGGGTTGAGCTCTGGCTCTTTGGTCCCGCCTCTCAACTGTAGATTCTCGTATATTCTCTCCCCTATTCCTGTGTATTCTCCACTACTCATGCGAGTATACATACAAGCGTTACATAAGTTAGTATGTATACAAGCTCGTGTAAAGACTATGATTTGTGGACACTTAAGGTTAAGCCTCTTAGGGCACAAGTGTTAATTCTGAGCGGTGAAGACAGGCCGGTCTCTGGACTGGCCACTCCGTACAAAATACAACTGTCTTGTCTGTAACAGTAGCGGACAAACCCAAGCAACCCACCAAACCTATCGAGGCGTATAGGTTTGGTGGGCTGCCAAACAACCGTAATACTGACGTATGGAAGACGTTAGTATTAACTGAGAGTTTGCATAGCTTAGGGTGAAAATATCTACATTCTGTATCAAAACGACATCTACCTTTCCCTAACCAGTTTCGACATTTCCGTGAGTGCATGAATGAGCATTCCGTGCCTCTGGGCCCATGTCTGCACTGTCCTTTTGCATAGTACCTGCAAATATTTTCATCTGTGATTGTATTATTCTTGTTTGTACCCGTGCACGACTTGGCTACCTCTGCGTTTTTTGTTCCAACTTTCTCATTTCTGCATTCTTTCTCGGTATTGCCCTTATCTTTCTCCTTGTTGCTTTCGTCTTTCTCATTTGTGTTCTCATTCGTCTCATTTTTTCCCTCCTTATTCATATCATCAGTTTGCTCTACAATTCTGTCTTCATTTTTGTGTACCTCGACACTATGTCCTACATTGCCTCTTTGGCTCTCTAAATTCTCAGTTCCTGGGTTGTGCTCAGAGTTCGTTGCTGTCTTTATATACTCTGCATATATTTCTGGTAGTTTTTGTGTGAATTGTAGCCTGTGTACTTCAGGAATGTTATTCATTAGTTTGGTAATGTTTTCCTACATCAGTCTATCATTGTGACAGATCCAGTAGGTACCTTGTCTGTTTGCATATTGTGTAGGTAATCCTGTACAACTCAGGTGAAATCTTATGTTACAAATGTTACATACAATGCCTACAACAGTCTTCCGAAGTGACTTATGGCAGCCTCCACACACCTCCATGTTGGGTTTGTGGTGTTATAATATTATATGCAAATATTTATAATATTATATGTATGTATATATAATATGTATACAGTATATGTATAATATTACATATGTTTATTTGTTCAAGTTTATGTGGGGGTACTTATCGCCTTGTGGAGAAGTATGGGTCCCCTTGAGGACCATACAGTTGACCGTTGTTTGTCCCAGGTCGGGGGCAGGATGCCACCGGTTGCCAGTTACTTGATTTATACAATGATTATTTGCCTGTAATACTCTAAGGGAATTTCTGCTTTCTTCTGGCTTGCAATGTTATTCACTTATTCTATTACTAGTTCCTAGATCCACTTTCCCGTATTACCATATATATTGCTGGTATATTATCACTGAGGGAGTATACTGTCACTGAGGGACGTCCCCTACACTGTGTAGGCCTCGTGGCTGTGGTGTAAACAGCCTAGTGTGATGCCTCCTGCCACAACTTTACATTTATACTTTTTCTATGTACAATTCTCTAACACTATCCACTAATCTATATGTTGTGTTACACGTTCCACTTCACTGTTCAACGTATCACTTCTCGCTATATTTGATATATATCGCTTATGCCTGTACACATGAGCCTGGTGGCACTGGCTAACCACGTGGTCCCACGTTTATTTTGTATTTAACTCAAAGTTCCATTGTTAATTTCTGTATTCAACTTTCCTACGGGTCACTATGCACTTGGTGATCACTATGAGCCGTAATCCATGGTTGTAATCCTAAAAAAGCCCGGTTTATTCCACTGTTTTCACGGAGCGCGACGAGGACACGTCCGTCCCCTAACCCGCGAACTAACACTCCCCTGCTACTTGTGGCTGCCTGGGTCACCTTTGTTCCCTGCTACTTGTGGCTGCCTGGGTCACCTTTGTTCCCTGCTACTTGTGGCTGCCTAGGTCACGTGTGTTCCCTGCTACTTGTGTCTGCCTGGGTCATGTGTGTTCCCTGCTACTTGTGGCTGCCTGGGTCACCTTTGTTCCCTGCTACTTGTGGCTGCCTGGGTCACCTTTGTTCCCTGCTACTTGTGGCTGCCTAGGTCACGTGTGTTCCCTGCTACTTGTGTCTGCCTGGGTCATGTGTGTTCCCTGCTACTTGTGGCTGCCTGGGTCACCTTTGTTCCCTGCTACTTGTGGCTGCCTGGGTCACGTGTGTTCCCTGCTACTTGTGTCTGCCTGGGTCATGTGTGTTCCCTGCTAC
>WNGS01164437.1:45532749-45547374 GCA_020271785.1 Procambarus virginalis | reverse complement strand
TTGTGTCTGCCTGGGTCATGTGTGTTCCCTGCTACTTGTGTCTGCCTGGGTCACCTGTGTTCCCTGCTACTTGTGTCTGCTTGGGTCACCTGTGTTCCCTGCTACTTGTGGCTGCCTGGGTCATGTGTGTTCCCTGCTACTTGTGTCTGCCTGGGTCATCTGTGTTTCCTGCTACTTGTGGCTGCCTGGGTCATCTGTGTTCCCTGCTACTTGTGTCTGCCTGGAGTCACCTTTCTTCCCTGCTACTTGTGGCTGCCTGAGTCACCTGTGTTCCCTGCTACTTGTGGCTGCCTGGGTCACCTGTGTTCCCTGCTACTTGTGGCTGCCTGGGTCACCTGTGTTCCCTGCTACTTGTGGCTGCCTGGGTCACCTGTGTTCCCTGCTACTTGTGGCTGCCTGGGTCACCTGTGTTCCCTGCTACTTGTGGCTGCCTGGGTCACCTGTGTTCCCTGCTACTTGTGGCTGCCTGGGTCACCTGTGTTCCCTGCTACTTATGGCTGCCTGGGCCATGTGCGTTCCCTGCTACTTATGGCTGCCTAGGCCACCTGTGTTCCCTGCTACTTGTGGCTGCCTGGGTCATGTGTGTTCCCTGCTACTTATGGCTGCCTGGGCCATGTGTGTTCCCTGCTACTTATGGCTGCCTGGGCCACCTGTGTTCCCTGCTACTTGTGGCTGCCTGGGTCACCTGTGTTCCCTGCTACTTGTGTCTGCCTTGGTCATGTGTGTTCCCTGCTACTTGGGTCTGCCTGGGTCATGTCTGTTCCCTGCTACTTGTGTCTGCCTGGGTCATGTGTGTTCCCTGCTACTTGTGTCTGCCTGGGTCACCCGTGTTCCCTGCTACTTGTGTCTACCTGGGTCAACGGTGTTCCCTGCTACTTGTGACTTCCTGGGTCATGTGTGTTCCCTGCTACTTGTGGCTGCCTGGGTCATGTGTGTTCCCTGCTACTTGTATCTGCCTGGGTCACTCGTGTTCCCTGCTACTTGTGGCTGCCTGGGTCATGTGTGTTCCCTGCTACTTGTGTCTGCCTGGGTCACTCGTGTTCCCTGCTACTTGTGGCTGCCTGGGTCACTCGTGTTCCCTGCTACTTGTGGCTGCCTGGGTCACCTGTGTTCCCTGCTTCTTGTGTCTACCTGGGTCACCTTTGTTCCCTGCAACTTATGGCTGCCTGGCCACCTTTGTTCCCTGCTACTTGTGTCTGCCTGGGTCACACTCCACTAAGCCCCACCTTGGGCCACACTCCACCTTGGGCCACACTCCACCAACCTCCACCTTGGGCCACACTCCACCTTGGGCCACACTCCACTAAGCCCCACATTGGGCCACACTCCACCAAGCCCTACCTTGGGCCACACTCCACCAAGCTCCACCTTGGGCCACACTCCACCAGGCCTCACCTTGGGCCACACTCCACCAGGCCTCACCTTGGGCCACACTCCACCAAGCTCCACCTTGGGCCACACTCCACCAAGCTCCACCTTGGGCCACACTCCACCAAGCTCCACCTTGGGCCACACTCCACCAAGCTCCACCTGGGCCACACTCCACCTTGGGCCACACTCCACCAAGCTCCACCTTGGGCCACACTCCACCTTGGGCCACACTCCACCTTGGGCCACACTCCACCTTGGGCCACACTCCACCAAGCTCCACCTTGGGCCACACTCCACCAAGCTTCACCTTGGACCACACTCCACCTTGGGCCACACTCCACCAAGCTCCGCCTTGGGGCCACACTCCACCAAGCTCCACCTTGGGCCACACTCGACCAAGCTCCACCTTGGGCCACACTCCACCAAGCTCCACCTTGGGCCACACTCCACCTTGGCCACACTCCACCTTGGGCCACACTCCACCAAGCTCCACCTTGGGCCACTCCACCAAGCTCCACCTTGGGCCACACTCCACCAAGCTCCACCTTGGGCCACAGTCCACCAAGCTCCACCTTGGGCCACACTCCACCAAGCTCCACCTTGGGCCACACTCCACCAAGCTCCACCTTGGGCCACACTCCACCAAGCTCCACCTTGGGCCACACTCCACCAAGCTCCACCTTGGGCCACACTCCACCAAGCTCCACCTTGGGCCACACTCCACCTTGGACCACACTCCACCTTGGGTCACACTCCACCATGCTCCACCTTGGGCCACACTTCACCTTGGGCCATACTCCACCAAGCTCCACCTTGGGCCACACTCCACAAGCCCTACCTAGGGCCACACTCCACCAAGCTCCACCTTGGGCCACATTCCACCTTGGACCACACTCCACCTTGGGCCACACTCCACCAAGCTCCACCTTGGGCCACACTCCACCAAGCTCCACCTTGGGCCACACTCCACCAAGCTCCACCTTGGGCCACACTCCACCAAGCTCCACCTTGGGCCACACTCCACCAAGCTCCACCTTGGGCCACACTCCACCAAGCTCCACCTTGGGCCACACTCCACCAAGCTCCACCTTGGGCCACACTCCACCAGCTCCACCTTGGGCCACACTCCAAGCTCCACCTTGGGCCACACTCCACCAAGCTCCACCTTGGGCCACACTCCACCAAGCTCCACCTTGGGCCACACTCCACCAAGCTCCACCTTGGGCCACATTCCACCAAGCTCCACCTTGGGCCACATTCCACCAAGCTCCACCTTGGGCCACATTCCACCAAGCTCCACCTTGGGCCACATTCCACCAAGCTCCACCTTGGCCACACTCCACCAAGCTCCACCTTGGGCCACACTCCACCTTGGGCCACACTCCACCAATCTCCACCTTGGGGCCACACTCCACCAGCTCCACCTTGGCCATACTCCACCAGACTCCACCTTGGGCCACACTCCACCTTGGGCCACACTCCACCTTGGGCCACACTCCACCAAGCTCCACTCTTGGGCCACACTCCACCTTGGGGCCACACTCCACCAAGCTCCACCTTGGGCCACACTCCACCTGGGGCCACACTCCACCAAGCTCCACCTTGGGCCACACTCCACCAAGCTCCACCTTGGGCCACACTCACCAAGCTCCACCTTGGGCCACACTCCACAAGCTATACCTTGGGCCACACTCCACCTTGGGCCACACTCCACCAAGCTCCACCTGGGCCACACTCCACAAGCTCCACCTTGGGCCACACTCCACCTTGGGCCACACTCCACCTTGGGGCCACACTCCACCAAGCTCCACCTTGGGCCACACTCCACCAAGCTCCACCTTGGGCCACACTCCACCTTGGGCCACACTCCACCAAGCTCCACCTTGGGCCACACTCCACCAAGCTCCACCTTGGGCCACACTCCACCAAGCTTCACCTTGGACCACACTCCCCTTGGGCCACACTCCACCAAGCTCCGCCTTGGGGCCACACTCCACCAAGCTCCACCTTGGCCACACTCGACCAGCTCCACCTTGGGCCACACTTCACCAAGCTCCACCTTGGCCCACTCCCACCTTGGGCCACACTCCACCAAGCTCCACCTTGGGCCACACTCCACCAAGCTCCACCTTGGGCCACACTCCACCAAGCTCCACCTGGGCCACACTCCACCAAGCTCCACCTTGGGCCACACTCCACCAAGCTCCACCTTGGGCCACACTCCACCAACTCCACCTTGGGCCACACTCCACCAAGCTCCACCTTGGGCCCACACTCCACAAGCTCCACCTTGGGGCAACACTCCACCAAGCTCCACCTTGGCCACACACTCCACCTTGGGCCACACTCCACCAAGCTCCACCTTGGGCCACACTCCACCATGCTCCACCTTGGCCACACCACCACTGGGCCACACTCCACAAAGCTCCACCTTGGGCCACACTCCACCAAGCTCCACCTTGGGGCCACACTCCACCAAGCTCCACCTTGGGCCACACTCCACCTTGGGCCACTCCACCAAGCTCCACCTTGGGGCCACACTCCACCAAGCTCCACCTTGGGGCCACACTCTACCAAACACTTGGATTATGTAACCAAGAACTAAATATATTTTTTAATATAAATATATTAATGTATTTTATAGGTTTGTATGAAGGCCAGCCTACGTTACTCGCTCAATCACAGATACAGATCCAACTAGGAACGAAAACACACTAGACTTGTTATTAGCAAACAATGATGAACTAATCAGAGACATTACAATCTCAGATACTACATACTCAGACCATAAGCTCATTGAAGAGCGAACTAGCATAAATAACGGTAGTAGATCTAAGACCCAACAACGAGAAGGAATATTCAATCAATTCAATTTCAACAATAAGAGGATTGACTGGGAAAAAATAAATGTAGACCTTTCAACCATTCAATGGAGACGGTCTTAAGCTGTTGTTGTTGATGTTAAAGATTTGCTACCTGGAACAAGAAGTTCCAAGTAGCACGGGCTATGGTGAGCCCGTAGTGGATATTTTGGTCTTAAGCGACAAACTCCCACACAGGGAATAGCTCAACTGGACAGCTGAAGCTTACAAGGTCGCTTGAAGCACGTGCCGGTGTGAGGAGGGGCAGAAAGAGAGAACACTCTAGAAAGAGAGCGCAACGACACTGTACAGGAGAAGGAAAAATAACGGAAATGCTTCGGCAGACACAACTATCACAAGCAAGGAAAATAAGCCTAAGCAGGGAGATCGAAGAAATAGAACAAACGTTGAAGCGATCATATGAGTCTGAGGAAATGGAATTGGAACAGAAAGCTATACAAGATAAGGAAAAATCCTGAATATTTTCCACAATGCAAAATCAAAATCCAAAACCTCGACCAGTATTGGACCGTTAATTACAAATAAAGGTACGTACCAGAGGACGACAAAGAGATTATTGAAATTCTAAGAAGCCAGTATGAGGCTATGTTTAGCATCACCAACAATAACAACATGAAAGTTGATGACCCAGACAGCTTCTTTATGAATGACATTCAGCTGCAGATAATATAACGGATATTACCACAAACTCGGAAGGCTTTGAAGAGAAATTGACAATATGCCTATGCACTCATCTCCTGGGCCTGACTCGTGGAATTCAATATTCATAAAGAAATGTAAAGTACCAGTAGCGAGAGCACTCAGCGTAATATGGAGAAAGAGCCTGGATACAGGGGAGATACCAGCAGCACTTAATCTGCAGATATAGCTCCGTTGCACAAGGGGGGAGTAAAGCCTTGGCAAAAAATTTATAGGCCAGTTGCACTAACATCACACATAATAAAAGTGTTTTGAAAGAGTGATTAGGAATCAAATTTCTAGTTTTATGGAAAACAATGAATTGCACAACCCAGGACAACATGGATTTAGAGCGGGAATATCCTGTCTGTCAGTTACTCAACCACTATGACAAAATCACAGAAGCCCTAGAAGAAAAAAAATGCAGATGATGAATACACAGACTTTGCAACGGCGTTCGACAAATGTGACCTTGGGGTGATAGCTCACAAAATGAGGTCAATGGAATACACGGGAAAAGTAGGATGTCGGATACTCAATTTCCTGTCGAACAGAACACACAGAGTAACAGTCATCATAAAATCGAGTACAAGCGATGTTAAGAGCTTGCACCGCTACGTTCCTTATTCTCATATCTGATATAGACAAAAATACACGTCACAGCTTCGTGTCGTCCTTTGCAGATGACACAAAAATCAGCATGAAAATTACCTCTGCTGAAGACATTGAAAAACTACAAGCAGATGTCAACAAAGTTTTCGATTCGGCAGCAGAAAAAACATGATGTTTAACAGTGATAAATTTCAGGTACTCAGGTACGGCAAAAATGAGGATCTGAAACATAATACAGGGTACAAAACACAATCGAATCTTCCCATAGTAGAAGAACAGCATGTCAAGGATTTGGGAATATGATGTCTGACGACCTAACGTTTAGGGAGCATAACCAAGCAAATATTGCGTCAGCCAGAAAAATGATCGGATGGATTACGAGAACTTTCAAATCCAGGGATCCCATCACAATGGTTGTACTCTTCAAGTCACTTGTGTTGTCCCGTCTCGAGTACTGCTCAGTACTCACTTTCCCCTTCAGAGCAGGAAAGATTGCTGAAATAGAGGGAATACAGAGAACATATACGGCACGCATAGACGAGATAAAACACCTAAATTATTGGGATCGTCTCAAAGCTCTCCAAATGTACTCTCTAGAAAGGAGACGAGAGAGATACCAAATAATATACACATGGAAAATACTGGAGGGCCAGGTCTCAAATCTACACAGTAAAATAACAACGTACTGGAGTGAACGATATGGAAGAAAATGCAAGATAGAACCAGTGAAGAGCAGGGTGCCATAGGCACAATCAGAGAACACTGTATAAACATTAGAGGACCGCGGTTGTTCAACGTCCTCCCAGCGATAATAAGAAATATTGCCGGAACAACCGTGGACATCTTCAAGAGAAATTGGACTGTTTTCTAAGAGAAGTTCCGGACCAGCCTTGCTGTGGTGGGTATGTGGCCCTGCAGGCCGCTCCAAGCAACAGCCTGGTGGACCAAGCTCTCACAAGTCGAGCCTGGCCTCGGGCCGGGCTTGGGGAGTAGAAGAACTCCCAGAACCCCATCAACCAGGTATCAAGGAGGTAAGCAGGTTACCTTGGGCTGATTCCGGGGGTCAACGTCCCCTCGACCCGGTCTCTGACCACCTGGTTGCTGGTCCGGTCAACCAGGCTGCTGGACGCGACTGCTTGGAGCCTGACGTATGAATCACAGCCTGGTTGATCAGTACTGGAGCAAGCACAGTACCCTCGCGGACTGAGCTCTTCACGGTTGATGGACCGGATTTTATTTTGACTATTACACATTGGGTTCTGTTAGTCAGAAAATTGTAGATCCATCTGTTTATTTTTCTGGTAATTCCTTTAGCACGCATTTTATGTGCAATAACACTATGGTCACATTTGTCGAAGGGTTTTGCGAAATCTGTGTAAATGACATCAGCATTTTGTTTGTCTTCCAAGTGGTCATAGTGGTCCAGCAACTGGGACAGGCAAGAGCGCCCTATTCTGAACCCATGTTGTCCAGGGTTATGGAGATGCTGTGATTTCATGTGTTTTGTGATCTTACTTCTTAGCAGTCTCTCAAAGATTTTTATGGTGTGCGATTTTAGTGCTATCGGTCCGTAATTTTTGTCCCTGCTTTACTTCCTCCTTTGTGGCGTGGTGTTATCTCTGTTGCCTTTAGTATGTCAGGGATATAAGGGAAAGGAAGACCTTACCTTTAAAGAACACAATATAGTAGCCGTCACATCAGCAAGAAAAATAACATTTTGGATAAAATCGATAAAATCGAGTCCAAGCGCAGTTAAAAGCTCAGTACCTCAAGGTACAGTCCTTGCACCACTGCTGTTCCTTACTCTCACATCAGATATAGACTCAAATACAAGGCACAGCTTCGTATCATCCATTGCAGATGACAGAAAAATCAGCATGTAAATTACCTCTGCTGAAGACATTGAAAAACTACAAGCAGATATTAATAAAGTTTTCGACTGGGCAGCAGAAAATAACATGATGTTTGACAGCGATAAATTCCAGGTACTCAGGTACGGCAAAAATGAGAACCTTAAACATTATACAGGGTACAAAACACAATCAAATTTCCCCATAGTAGGAAAGCAACATGTAAAGGATTTGGGAATAATGATGTCTGACGATCTAAATTTTAAGGAGCATAACCAAGCAGATATTGCGGCAGCCAGGAAAATGATAGGATGGATTACGAGAACTTTCAAATCCAGGGATCCCATCACAATGGTTGTACTCTTCAAGTCACTTGTGTTGTCCCGTCTTGAGTACTGCTCAGTACTCACTTCCCCATTCAGAGCAGGAGAGATTGCTGAAATAGAGGGAATAGAGAACATATACGGGATACATAAACGAGATAAAGCATCTAATTATTGGGATCGTCTCAAAGCTCTCGGAATGTACTCGCTAGAAAGACGACGGGAGAGATACCAAAGAATATACACATAGAAAATACTGGAGGGCCAGGTCCCAAATCTGCACAGTAAAATAACAACATACTGGAGTGAACGATATTGAAGAAAATGCAGAATAGAACCAGTGAAGAGCAGAGGTGCCATAGGAACAATCAGAGAACACTGTATAAACATCAGAGGTCCACGGTTGCTCAACATGCTCCCAGCAAGCATAAGAAATATTGCCGGAACAACCGTGGACATCTTCAAGAGGAAGAACTACACAGTTTCTAGTTTCTTGGAGGAAACTAGATGGGCTGTGGAGGGTATGTGGGCCTGCGGGCCACTGCAAGCAACAGCCTGGTGGACCAAACTCTCCAGAGTCACGCCTGGCCCTACGGGGTGTAGAGGAACTCCCAGAACCCCATCAACCAGGTAACAAGAACCTTTCACACTCTAGCGTCTTGAAAAGTATAATCATCGTTATAGCATCTGTAGTTGATGGTTGATGGGGTTCTGGGAGTTCTTCTACTCCCCAGGCCGGGCTTGGGGAGTAGAAGAACTCCCAGAACCCCATCAACCATCAACTACAGATGCTATAACGATGATTATACTTTTCAAGACGCTAGAGCTCTCAAGAGTGGAGTACTGCTGCACAATGACGGCGACTTTCAAAGCTGTAAAAATTGCTGACCTGGAGAGCGTGCAGAGATCTTTTACTGCTAGAATCCACTCAGTAAAACATCTAAACTATTGGGACCGACTAAAGAGCCTAAATCTGTATTCCTTTGAGTGCAGGCGGGAGAGATACATAATAATTTACACATGGAAAATATTAGAGGGGCTGGTCCTAAACCTGCACACAGAAATGACATCACATGAGACCAGAAGACATGGCAGGATGTGCAGAATACCCCCGTTGAAAAACAGAGGTGCAACAGGTACTCTGAGAGAGAACTCTTTCAACATCAGAGGCCCGAGACTGTTCAACACGCTCCCGCTACACATAAGGGGCATAACTGGCAAACCCCTCACAGTGTTCAAGAGAGAACTGGATTAGCACCTCCAAAGGATACCTGATCAACCAGGCTGTGATTCACACGTCAGACTGCCAGCAGCCGCGTCCAACAGCCTGGTTGACCAGTTCAGCAACGAGGAGGCCTGGTCGAGGACCGGGCCACGGGGACTATAAGCACCGAAATCATCTCACGGTAACCTCAAGGCAACTATCTTCATGTAACTAGTATCAAAAAACTGTAAATGACCTGGGATACCTTTTTTTTTTCTTCACAAATCATGATGGATGTGTACTTCCAGGAGTCAGGGCCTGGTGCAGAGTACATAGGCGTACTGTCAATAGATTCGTCAATATCCAGTGAGGATAGGGTGACATCTGATATGTGATTTGATGTTGGTATCACATTTATCAAGAATTCATTTGGATTATCAATCTTCAGTGTGTTCAGTGGCTCGCTGAAAACAGAGTCGTGCTCATTCATCAGAATTTCGCTCAGTTCTTTCTTGTCATCAGTGAACGTTCCATCTCCCTTTCCAGGGGCCCGATACTACATGTGCTCTTTTATCTGGATTTGCATAGGAGAAAAAATATTTCGGATTTCTCTCTATTTCACTGATGGCGTTTTGCTCTCTTTCTCTCTCTGGGATTTTGTACGATTCTTGTAGATTCAATAGTTCATGAGGTTCTTGAGAGGCCGAGGCGTTATTGAGAGGCCGGGGTTTATTGAGAGGCCGGGGCGTTATTGAGAGGCCGAGGCGTTATTGAGAGGCCGGGGCGTTATTGAGAGGCCGGGGCGTTATTGAGAGGCCGGGGCGTTATTGAGAGGCCGGGGCGTTATTGAGAGGCCGAGGCGTTATTGAGAGGCCGGGGCGTTATTGAGAGGCCGAGGCGTTATTGAGAGGCCGGGGCGTTATTGAGAGGCCGGGGCGTTATTGAGAGGCCGAGGCGTTATTGAGAGGCCGAGGCGTTATTGAGAGGCCGGGCGTTCTTGAGAGGCCGGGCGTTATTGAGAGGCCGGGGCGTTTATTGAGAGGCCGGGCGTTATTGAGAGGCCGGGCGTTATTGAGAGGCCGAGGCGTTATTGAGAGNAGGTGGTGAACAACGTGTAAGGTTCTCCTCCCCAGGTGGTGAACAACGTGTAAGGTTTCTCCTCCCCAGGTGGTGAACAACGTGTAAGGTTGCGGGGTCCTCCCCCAGGTGGTGAACAACGGTGGTGAAGGTTCTCCTCCCCAGGTGGTGAACAACGTGTAAGGTTCTCCTCCCAGGTGGTGAACAACGTGTAAGGTTCTCCTCCCCAGGTGGTGAACAACGTGTTTAGTGGTGTTCTCCTCCCCAGGTGGTGAACAACGTGTAAGGTTCTCCTCCCCAGGTGGTGAACAACGTGTAAGGTTCTCCTCCCCAGGTGGTGAACAACGTGTAAGGTTCTCCTCCCCAGGTGGTGAACAACATGTAAGGTTCTCCTCCCCAGGTGGTGAACACATGTAAGGTTTCCTCCCCAGGTGGTGAACAACGTGTAAGGTTCTCCTCCCCAGGTGGTGAACGACTCTTGTAAGGTTCTGGGAACAATGATGCCTGACGACCGAGGGTTTAGGGAGCAGGGTAAAGTAACCCAACATCAGTCAGGGAACTGATAGATGGTGAGGACCTTCACATGCAGGCAACACCTGCCTCGGTCTGCTCTTTGAACCCCTTGTGTTTCCTGCATTGTGTCTGCTGGGTCATGTGTGTTCCCTGCTACTTGTGTCTGCCTGGGTCATCTGTGTTCCCTGCTACTTGTGTCTGCCTGGGTCATGTGCGTTCCCTGCTACTTGTGTCTGCCTGGGTCATGTGTGTTCCCTGCTACTTGTGTCTGTCTGGGTCATGTGTGTTCCCTGCTACTTGTGTCTGCCTGGGTCACCTGTGTTCCCTGCTACTTGTGTCTGCCTGGGTCACCTGTGTTCCCGGCTACTTGTGTATGCCTGGGTCACCTTTGTTCCCTGCTACTTGTGGCTGCCTGGGTCACCTGTGTTCCCTGCTACTTGTGGCTGCCTGGGTCACCTGTGTTCCCTGCTACTTGTGTCTGCCTGGGTCACCTGTGTTCCCTGCTACTTGTGGCTGCCTGGGTCACCTGTGTTCCCTGCTACTTGTGTCTGCCTGGGTCACCTGTGTTCCCTGCAACTTGTGTCTGCTTGGGTCAACTTTGTTCCCTGCTACTTGTGGCTGTCTGGGTCACCTGTGTTCCCTGCTACTTGTGGTACTGCTGGGGTCACCTTTGTTCCCTGCTACTTGTGTCTGCCTGGGTCACCTGTGTTCCCTGCTACTTGTGGTACTGCTGGGGTCACCTTTGTTCCCTGCTACTTGTGTCTGCCTGGGTCACCTGTGTTCTCTGCTACTTGTGGCTGCCTGGGTCATGTGTGTTCCCTGCTACTTGTATCTGCCTGGGTCACCTGTGTTCCCTGCTACTTGTGTCTGCCTGGGTCACCTGTGTTCCCTGCTACTTGTATCTGCCTGGGTCACCTGTGTTCCCTGCTACTTGTGTCTGCCTGGGTCACCTGTGTTCCCTGCTACTTGTGTCTGCCTGGGTCACCTGTGTTTCCTGCTACTTGTGTCTGCCTGGGTCACCTGTGTTCCCGGCTACTTGTGTCTGCCTGGGTCACCTGTGTTCCCGGCTACTTGTGTCTGCCTGGGTCACCTGTGTTCCCGGCTACTTGTGTCTGCCTGGGTCATGCGTGTTCCCTGGTTGATGGGGTTCTGGGAGTTCTTCTACTCCCCAAGCCCGGCCCGAGGCCACGCTCGACTTTTGAGAGCTTGATCCACCAGGCTGTTGCTTGGAGCGGCCCGCAGGCCCCACATACCCACTACAGCCCGGCTGGTCCGGCACTTCTCTTAGAAAACAGTCCAGTTTTCTCTTGAAAATGTCCACGGTTGTTCCGGCAATATTTCTTATAGTCGCTGGGAGGACGTTGAACAACCGCGGACCTCTGATGTTTATACAGTGTTCTCTGATTGTGCCTATGGCACCTCTGCCCTTCACTGGATCAATCTTGCATTTTCTTCCATATCGTTCACTCCAGTACGTTGTTATTTTACTGTGCAGATTTGGGACCTGGCCCTCCAGTATTTTCCACGTGTATATTATTTGGTATCTCTCTCGTCTCCTTTCTAGAGAGTACATTTGGAGAGCTTTGAGACGATCCCAATAATTTAGGTGCTTTATCTCGTCTATGCGTGCCGTATATGTTCTCTGTATTCCCTCTATTTCAGCAATCTCTCCTGCTCTGAAGGGGGAAGTGAGTACTGAGCAGTACTCAAGACGGGACAACACAAGTGACTTAAAGAGTACAACCATTGTGATGGGATCCCTGGATTTGAAAGTTCTCGTAATCCATCCGATCATTTTTCTGGCAGACGCAATATTTGCTTGGTTATGCTCCCTAAACGTTAGATCGTCTGACATCATTATTCCCAAATCCTTGACATGCTGTTTTTCTACTATGGGAAGATTCGATTGTGTTTTGTACCCTGTATTATGTTTCAGATCCTCATTTTTGCCGTACCTGAGTACCTGAAATTTATCACTGTTAAACATCATGTTATTTTCTGCTGCCCATCGAAAACTTTGTTGACATCTGTTTGTAGTTTTTCAATGTCTTCAGCAGAGGTAATTTTCATGCTGATTTTTGTGTCATCTGCAAAGGACGACACGAAGCTGTGACGTGTATTTTTGTCTATATCAGATATGAGAATAAGGAACAGTAGCGGTGCAAGGACTGTACCTTGAGGTACAGAGCTTTTAACATCGCTTGGACTCGATTTTATCTGATTGACTGTTACTCTTTGTGTTCTGTTCGACAGGAAATTGAGTATCCAGCGTCCTACTTTTCCAGTTATTCCCATTGACCTCATTTTGTGAGCTATCACCCCATGGTCACATTTGTCGAACGCCTTTGCAAAGTCTGTGTATACAACATCATGCATTTTGCTTTTCTTCTAGGGCTTCTGTGATTTTGTCATAGTGGTTGAGTAACTGTGACAGACAGGATCTTCCCGCTCTAAATCCATGTTGTCCTGGATTGTGCAATTCATTGTTTTCCATAAAACTAGAAATTTGATTCCTAATCACTCTTTCAACACTTTTATTATGTGTGATGTTAGTGCAACTGGCCTATAATTTTTTGCCAAGGCTTTACTCCCCCCTTGTTGCCCTGCTATACGCAGAGCGATCTTATCTGTGCAGATTGCAGATTGTGCTGCTGGTATCTCCCTGTATCCAGGCTCTTTCTCCATATTACGCTGAGTGCTCTCGCTACTGGTACTTTACATTTCTTATGATATTGAATTCCATGAGTCAGGCCAGAGCTGAGTGCATAGGCATATTGTCAATTTCTCTTTCAAAGTCTTCCGAGTTTGTGGTAATATCCGTTATATTATCTGCAGCTTGAATGTCATTCATAAAGAAGCTGTCTGGGTCATCAACTTTCATGTTGTTAATTGGTGTGCTAAACATAGCCTCATACTGGCTTCTTAGAATTTCACTAATCTCTTTGTCGTCCTCTGTGTACGTACCTTCATTTGTAATTAACGGTCCAATACTGGTCGAGGTTTTGGATTTTGATTTGCGTATGTGAAAAAATTTTGGATTTTTCTTATCTCTTGTATAGCTTTCTGTTCCAATTCCATTTCCTCAGACTCATATGATCGCTTCAACGTTTGTTCTATTTCTTCGATCTCCCTGCTTAGGCTTATTTTCCTTGCTTGTGATAGTTGTGTCTGCCGAAGCATTCCGTTATTTTTTTTCCTTCTCCTGTACAGTCGTCTGCGTTCTCTTTCTAGAGTGTCCTCTTTCTGCCCCTCCTCATAGGCACGTGCTTCAAGCAGACCTTGTAAGCTTCAGCTGTCAGTTGAGCTATTCCCTGTGTGGGAGTTTTGTCGCTTAAGACCGTCTCCCATTGAATGGTTGCAAGGTCTACATTTATTTTTTCCCAGTCGATCCTCTTATTGTTGAAATTGAATTGATTGAATATTCCTTCTCGCTTGTTGGGTCTCTTAGACCTAGTACCGTTATTTATGCTAGTTCGCACTTCAATGAGCTTATGGTCTGAGTATGAAGTATCTGAGATTGTGATGTCTCTGATTAGTTCATCATTGTTTGTGAATATCAAGTCTAGTGTGTTTTCGTTCCTAGTTGGTTCTGTAATCTGTTGATTGAGCGAGAATTTGTCACAGAATCTCAAAAGTTCTCTGACCTGTGTTGGTTATTTCCGGGTCATTCCCTGCTATGATATTTGTGTTTGCCATTCTCCATCTTAGACTCGGTAAATTGAAATCTCCAAGGAAGATAATATCTGGAGCTGGTTTGCTAGGTTATCAAGTATGTTTCTATTTTGTGCATCTGCTCTGTGAATTCCTCAACCGTTGTATCTGGCGGTTTATATATTAGAATAATAATTAGTTTAGTTTCTCTACCTTAATTCCAAGTACCTCTACCACCTCATTAGTTGATTTTAGTAGTTCTGTGCATACCAGGTCCTCTTTATATACAGACCTACTCNTATAAATATTTCATCCACGTACTTCAAACATAAATGATCGCCAACAGAACTAAACACCTAACCTAACCTAAGCCTAACCATACATAGAATTTTTATGTTTAATAATATTAGTTTATATATGAGAACAAACCAAGTTTTAATATACAGCATGTTGATATTGATGAA